>JARFJB010000318.1:1672500-1790000 GCA_036346205.1 Vesta saturnalis | reverse complement strand
AGCACAGATCGGAAGGAAGTGAAATTAAAAGTCAAATATGCGAATGTCAAACGGATATATACCAGTGACACCCAACACATGAAGTTGAAATATAACCTATAAGTGACCATCAAAATGTTTACCTAACCAGCAGAAATGTTTTTTTTAATTGTGAAGCGTAATATATTCAAGAAACTACAGAGATAAACTTAGAGAAATGTTATTATTTTTAGAAATATAGAGAATTTAAAGAAACACGAGCAATTCATTAATTCTAATAGATCGCAAAAATTTACTTAATAGTACAGCAAAAGTAACGAATGTAACAAGTTACGTTCTATATATCTATATCTACATAAATATTGATGGTCGCATTCAATCGTGATGTTAAGGAAGAAAACGCCAAATAGTACCCCTCAAGTCCTTCTCCCAAACCCCCTTGTATTAAGAAGAAAAACCCGGTCAAAGGTATGAAGTAAAGAAACTCCATTATCAACAGAAAAGACAAAGAACCCCGAAAGACTGATACGACATCAAATCGATAACACTGCAATAAGCATAGCTGGCGACGCTACAACCAACGTGCGTGGTGGGAAGTGGACACACCATCACAAGGACACTCATACGTCACTAATATAATTGTGACGTATGCGATGAGAAATTTATTCATCCCAACTATCAACGACAGATTCACTCACTAGGTTTTATAAGCGGCAGCTCAATAAATGTTGAGCTCGGGTAAAGAACTCTGGTAACCCAGCCAATGGGAGAGTGGTTGGCCATTTTGGAACGCATTCGAAGCGGATTGTGACGTCATCGCTAATGGGAAACGTAGGCTCCTCTGCCTCCGACTAATGGGAGACCTAGTTGGCCATTTTGAAAGTGCCGTCTAGAGTAATAAGAATACGAGCGGACACTGACACAGTTAATAAAAGCTGGTGACATAGATTAAGATAGCAGTGGGCGGTACCATTATCAACGAACTCTGAGGACCTTCCAACCTACAAAATGGAAATTAAAAGAAATGAAATTATGCAACCTCCTTTTTAATACGTTCATTACGAAAATAGGCAACTTTCTAAGAACAAAAAAATAATCTATGTCAAACAGACACTTAAAACTTCATGTCAGATAGACGTTAATAGACATCTAGATGCTAACTTGAAAATTACAATTCCAAAGCTGCCCGCTTCTATAAAAATATCGATAATACAGTTTAAGCATTTTCAATTATATTTATTTAATTTTTACACTTATTTCGCTTTATATTAAGAAATATTATAAAGAAAAATTATGTAAAACTAAAGTTTCTTTAAAGAATATGTCTGCGCATTTTCTTATAAAACTAAATATTATTCAGATATTAAACAAACTTGAACTAACACTTAAATTCTACCTTAGGAATTTTTTCCGCTAAATTACGCGTCTTATCAAAAAATTGTATAGAACATAATTAAACAATATGTTTAAGGTCTATACGTTCGTATTTTCATTTCTTTGAAATATACAACCGTTTCAGAAATATTTGAGAAAAACCAAAAACTGTTCCTAATAAACCCTCCCTCACCGCCGCTGAATTTCTACCAAAATTTAATCAGCCACGTCATTTCGATGCTTGCTCTACCAGCGTATGGCGAATATTGCGCGAATAACAGCTGCGACGCCTATGCAAGATTTGTTACCGCAAGAGTATAACAAGCGCAGAAATTTCTCCCAGTGGTTAATTCGAGAATGCACACGAGATCCTGACTTCCTAAGCTAGCTTTACTAGAAGTGGGATTACTAACTTTCGAAGCATCTGGGACGAAGAAACCCCTTATACGACATCTATTACACATTACCAACATACCTTTTCATTAAATGCCTGGTATTGCCTTATTGGTGAAAATCTTATTTTCCCCTTCTATTTTTCACGTAAGCCTCCAGGAATATCTTACTTGCATTTTTTGCAAAATGATCTTTATGAGTTTCTAAAAGATATTTCGATTGCTAATAGGCAGCGAATGTGGTTCATGCATGACGGTGCTCTAGCTCACTACTCTCATATTGTCACTGATAATTTAAACACAACATATGGTAACCGATGGGTTCGTCGAAATTGACCTGTTAAATGACCACCACGATCTGCCGATCACACGCGGTTAGAATATTTTGTGTGGGTCTGGATGAAGCCTATGGTTTATTCTAGGTCTGTTGGTACCCAAGAAGAGCTAAGGAATCTGATCGTGGAAGCTGAAGCAGCTATCAAGTATCGTCCTGATACTATATGAAGTGCAAAAAAAGCATGGATTCGTCTTGCTAAATGCTGCACTCACCAAAACGGAGGCCACTTTGAACAGTTACTCTAAATGCTGTATTGTTAAATATTATTAAATATCTTTGTCCCAATATCTCGATAATAAATTAATTTAAGACATATATTTAATTGAACTTTCTGGTTCCTTTTGTTCTAGAAAACATACCTAAAATAGAGTCGTGCAATTCCTAAACACCCTGTATACCAAATTACAACCACATTATAATCTAAAAGTTATGCGTTGCTCGCTCTAGGTTGAATCAAATCATCTCATAATTGAAATTAACTGATAATAAATTGAATTAATAGAATTTACTACCAAAAATTAAATCTTAAGGCAATAAAAAATTACAGTATAAAAAAGTGTTGGAATAATACCTAAAGGTATTTAGAACTAAAATACACTTGAATTTAAATTTCGTTATTTATTAACTGTTCAGTAAAACACCTTAACACCTGTTCTGGTTTTAATTTTAGGTTTTGATTATTCATATGCTGAAGGCATTCAATTAAGAAAAATGAAAAGGGTGCGTGAATAGCCAAGGGTACTTTTCTAACGTCATTCTAATTTTTATGATTTAAGCATTACTATTTTACTTCCAATTTATAAATGCGAACATTTTTTTCTATGAATTAAAAATATCAATGTATATTAGAATTTAGGCTATACTTAAATGGAAGAAAAATTATACATCAGATAATAATCAATGATTGATTAGTTGTTTGGCAAATATGCTGTAAAATTATGATCGTACGTTGTCTCAGCGTTCGCCGACTTCTTTAAATTGTATTGTTCCGCTTAAGGCCAATAGTTAAGTAACAGACAAAAAATGAAGACGAATAAAGTTTTTATAAATTAAATTGGCGAAAGATCAAAAGCTCCTACTTCAACAGTTAATTACTGATGCCAGGGCTTATTTATGTAAATTTTTAATACCAGTTATTTAGGAAGTTAGATCATATTTGCAGTAATCTACCTTTCGCTTTATAATATGGTTTTAAAAGGTATTATTAAAAATTATGTGAGCAATCTGGGCAAAATTAATACAAAATTATTTATAGCATCCCTTAAGCACAAACAATGTTAAACTTTAGATTTTAGATTTTAAATTTTTAGAGTGTGGCAATGGATAAATGATAACCTGAAGGTCAAGTTAACTCTCCATCTATTTCTCAGACTTCATTACGGTAAAATATTCATTAAATGTGTACATTTAACGTGGAATATGTAACAAGTATAAATTTTTGAAGTCATAATCAGATAAGGTGACCAACGGGGCGAAGTTCAGGTAGTCGAATAAGTCACTATTTTCGCTCTTCCAGTGAATATACCATGAATTTTTAGTGTTAATAAATAATATTCATCCAAGCACCCAGTTTACCATGGAGAAGGAAACTAATGAAAGTTTATCATTCCTTGTCATATGAATATCTAAAATTAATTATTCACTACCTTTTAAGGTTTAGCGAAAGCCGCTACACACTGGTAGATACCTTCATAAATTATCAAAGCGCAATCCACGTGAAAAAACCGCTGCCAAATTATCTGCCATAATGCTTTCTCATATATGTAAATAAATAACTTCAAACCCCACAATACTTGAATTTGAGTCATCTCGGTTTTTAACCACGATAATTCCCCATTTTTGATCCGCCATTTTGAATTTTTTAATTTTGATAAATGATTTATTTTTAGCCACTGGCAGTTTTAAAAAAAATTTTATATAGATAATGTTTTACAAATTAACAAAGCTGCAAAATTGATCATTAGCCCACAATACCTGAATTTTAGTCATATCGGATTTTAAATAGATAATCCCCCATTTTTGATCCGCCATTTTGAATTTTTTAATTTTGACAAATGATTTACACTTAGCGATCTTAAAAACCCCTAATATCCGACTTTCAAAAAAGTCCGTTGATAAATTAAATAAATACGATAATCCCCCATTTTTGATCCGCCATTTTGAATTTTTTAATTTTGACAAATGATTTATTCTTAGGGATCTTAAAAACCCCCAATGTTAGTGCAGTTGTTGAGATATGTAAACATCCTAATAAATTCAACAGGCAACAAGAAAGTTCGTTTAAATAAATTAATTAAAAAAGACGCAATGGTACGCCTTAATTTAATTTTTGCTTTTGGTATGTTTAGGTTTTTTGCTGTTTTCTCAAAATCGCATTCGAACAGAACTTTATTAATACAAAATTCCGGGTGCTACTTCGACGATTAGTTTTACAGTGCCACACCGACCGATTTCATATGTATACAGGGTGGCACACCCTATACGGTCTCTGTAATGCAAATGGCTTAAGATCTGAAGTTTTCTTCTTAATTAGGGTATATAGGACCTATAACACTACAAATTAAAAATAATTGTGGTTATACAGGGTGATCCAAAAATAAGAATTTATTTCAAAGTTATGTTTTTTTTAAACGAAACACCCTGTATTTGAAAGTGTTTTTTGATTCTACGGATAAAATACAGTAAAGTTCCTGTAATGTTCCCTATACCTATCTCTTTTCTGTTTTGAAATATTTAAGAACTCTTAATTTGCAAGCGTGAACAAGAAAATCAACTATGTTGTGGTTATGTACAACACATCAACATACACCTGCGGCATACGTGGTAATAATATTAGGCTATCGGCTAAAATGCAAATTTTTCTATTACAACATACACACAACATTCTTAGATGTGCAGCTGCATAATTTTATTATTGTTAATAGGGCACCCTGTATTTAACAACTTTAACCGATAGTCATTTATATTGTCTTTCATTCGATGTAAGAGTTCCCTATACCTAAAACCAACGGTTTTTTAGTAAATAGTTCTTTTTTATTTGGAATATACCTATTTTGTAATAATCTTGTCTAATCATAGTAACCATAGAACTAATATCACTCAAAATAGAATTGAACGAAATAAGCCATTCATGTCTGTCACTTTCAAATGTAAGGGAAAGTTGCATATTTTAATTTAAAAAACACTTATTTACGAAAAAGTTAAAATGTGAAAACTAAAACAAACGAAAAAGAGTTAACACTAAATTTAAGAACTAACATTAAAATAAATTACTTAAAGAATTTGTTCAAAGTGACGTCCATCTTGTTCTAAGCATAACTGAATGCTTTTTTCAAAAGATCATTTCATTTTAAGAAGCATTTCTGGAGTTACTGTCTGAAAAGCAGCTCTTATTCTCGCTTTCATGTCTTCTGGAGTGGTGGTGTATTGTAAACTATACTTTGTAGATAGTCCCAAAAAAACATCGAAGAAGAAATCCAACATCGTCAAATCCGGTGATCTTGCAGGCCATTTTTGTGGACCACCTCTCTCGACCCACTCATTTGGAAAACGCCGGTTTAAGTATCGCAGGAGCTCCATCCAATTGCATCCACATTTTCCGCCTAATATTCAATGGTACATCATCAAGGAGTCCAATAATTTTCTGCACAAAAATGTACGAACGATTCTTCCATTATGGTGACCATTAAAAAAATAAGGACCAATAACACGGGACCCTATTATTCCTCCCCACCCATTCACAGACCACCTATATTGATGATCGAGAGTGCGAAATACGTGAGGATTTTCATCACAATAGTAGTGAAAGTTGTGATGATTAAAGCGTCCGTTATTATGAAAAGTACACTCGTCCGAAAATTATCATTATTAACAAAATTTTGGTCTGATGCTACTCTATCCAATTTTGACGTAAAAGGCATTTATCAATGCTTTTAACATTTTCAAAGTGAACTACTTAACCTGCTTTATTAATCAGCAACATAATTTAGTATATCATAACAATTTCAATGCTCACCGGTATCACACACACGATAAAAACTAAAGATTTCTGAATGTGCACTATTACGCCAGTGCAGCATCATATGTAAACCCTACATTATGAGGAGAATCGCGTCCTTGATTCTCCTCATAATGTAGGGTTTACATACGATTCCAGCGTAACAATACATTGTTATTAACGAAGCAAATATATGTGGGTGAGATTAGACGTAAGGCAGGCCTAGTAGTCCGCGTAAAACTTGGCTGAATGTAGTAGGGTGTATGATAAAAGAAAGGTAGGGAGTTTCAAAAATAAACGGACATAGCAGAGACCACCACCCACCACTTGTGGTGGGAGGATGTTGGTAAACTTTTTCTTTAACGTAGCCCCAAAGGAAAAAATTAAGGGGCGTAAGATCCTGTGATCTGGCTGGCCAGTTTTGCACACCACCTCGTCCTATCCACCTCATTGGATAATTTCTATCGAGATATTGCCTAACGTTGATTGCATAGTGTGGAGGGGCGCCATCCAATTGAAACCACATCGTACGAATACTATCTACCTCGATATTTTCCAAAAGCTCGGGTAAATCATTATCCAAAAACTGTAAATATCTTTCTCCAGTAAGACTCCCATCAAAGAAAAAGGACCAACCACATTAAAATTGATTATACCACCCCACATATTAACTGACCATCGATGCTGGTAACAACTCTTAAGATGTGTGAATTAGTATCTAAATAGTGATGATAGTTATTTGTATTAATATTGCCATTATTGTGAAAAGTTGCCTCATTCGTAAATAGAATGTTATTAACAAAATTGGGTTCTTCATTGACTTTAGTAGTTACCTATTGGCAGAAAGATTAACAATTTTGAAAATCTATTTCACTTAAAGCTTGCTGTTGCTCGATATGATAAGGATGCAATTTGTTTTTTTTTAAATAAAGCTGTGAACTGTATTTATATTTAGGTCTAGGTGTGTACTTAGCTCTCTGGTACTAATTTGCGGATTTTCTATAAGGGATGTCACAACTTGAAAGTCAATTTCTTCATTTGGGGTTGTTTTTGCGCGCTAGGGATAACACACACTTCCAGAATTTATAAATCTCTCAGGTACATTCATAAATGATTCTTTCCGCGGCTGTCTTCTCTCCGAGTATCTTTCACAGTACAAATAGGTAGCCAGCAAAGCATTTCTTTGAGCTTCGCCGTAAATAAAGACCATATCGACAATTTCTTCTTTCGAAAAATTCATTTTATACAGAAATTGACAAAACGACAATCCAAAAACACACAAACTAATAGAACAATATTTTAATGGTTATACAAACGTCAAAATAATAGATGCAATTGTTATCTTTATTACGAGCGTCTAGCCTACCTGATTTGTTTTGTTGAATTCTATTGTCATAGTAAATTTGTATTTTAGAATATTTTTACGTAAAAGCGTCAATAAATCAAGAAGGGCCCGTCTTATGCCTATGAAACCTATTATCAAGTAGTATCTACTTTTCACGGGGAATGGAAATGTAAAAAAATATACAGGGTGTTGCATTTGAAAAAATTGAGAAAAATTAAATTTCGCGCAAGTTAATCATTCTGTATAGTTTTACATGTTTTCGAAAAATTTTCTAGTTTGTTTGTTAGTAGACTATTATTAATAGTCTGTGGTATAAACAGATTTATAAAATCTTGGTGACAAAGTTAACTCTATTTTGGTACTAAAGTGACGATATCTGCAGAATGGTTAGTGATACAGATACAAATTTCTACAATTTTATTCTAAATGTAACAGTGAATCAAAAAATGCAAAAATATACAGGGTGTTTCATTAAAAAAAAACAGGTTTGGGTTGGAATGTTTTTGTCAATTACCCTGGATATACCTAAATATTTTTAGAATGTAGGTCCGCTGATCGTGTATTACCACACCAAAATTGGTTTTGATATCTCTAATAGTTAAGGAGCAATCCTCCGTCCACGCAGTAGACACCCACCCTGTATATATAACTAATTGTATAACATATAAAAAGAGCATGATTGTTTCTTATTGTCGCGAGTTTGTGGTAGATAACACTTATCTAACTGTAATATTTAGTTGGACGTACACTTTACATATTGAATCACGCACAATGTTAAAAACATTGTTAATTAATAGTGTTTAAGGTTCCACCCATTTTAACATATTGCGCTTCATTTTCGACACTAGGTGATTTTTTAATAAATGTACGTAATGTGGCACGGGTGTGTTCACAGGTAAACTGGGTTTACCTATAATTTACCAGATAATCACTTGCAGGTTCTACGAACTTTCGGGGTAAGTGTGGAGTAGGATGTCCAGCGCTACGTGATAATTCTACATGGCGTATTGACGGTTGCCTTCTTCCTTGAAAAAGTTGATTAACAGGTTTCATTAGATTGAATAAAGATCAGCGGGTAGACCAATTAGCACGAGAATAACTAAGTAACTCGTTATAAAAGGGTAAGTTTTATTTGACGTACTTTCACTAGGATTTTGATTTTTAATCCAATTTTCGTATAAACAACTTTCTACCGTGTCAAACTCCAATACTGGGCTCTTCCAGCGTGGAAGATTTAGAGCATTAAACATTATCCAACTTGCGGGAACAATTAGATGTTGCGAAAACGAGACAGATTTGTCAATGCATGGATATCTGGGATAATTGGTTTTGCTGTCGTCTTCAAAATAACAATTGGATGGTACACTTGTACCAATGTTGCGAGGTACATGCAGTGGATGTGTTTCGTAGTTGGTTTGGGGTGAGTCACAATTATGTTATGGCTTGCGACTGGTGTTATAAACTGGTTGTCATTTCCAGTATCTCCGCACTATATTGGGCAAAATGTTGAAAACTGCTTAAAGGATCCACCGATTAGAACTTGTTTAGCACTTTTTCCATCTGAAGATGAGCACTTAATAAACGCACGTGAAGTCCGACTACGAAAAAATTCTTAGATATAATACATTCTACTAAAGGTAGTACATAATATTGTGAAATTGTACTTAAAGCTAAGGCATAATTGAAGGTGTTAACTTGGTTACTAGGCATAGACAAAATTAATTGTAGCTTATCCAATGGTACAGTGTAAAATTGTAATTTCTTTGATTGGCACATGTTAACAAGGCTTCTGCCCGTTTCGTAATGCATAGTTAGTTCTAATTGTACATAATTCAGTAAACTAGGATCAGTGCAGCTTACATTTGGAAAAACTCTTCGAACATGACTCGAGTAATCGAGATCTTGCTTTATAATATATCGATCTTTCATCCGCTCTAAAAGTAAACAGATTTCTTCATCTGTAGAGGACATTCTTTTAACATAGTTGCGAGATGCTAGCTAATAGTCAAACAATTCTCCATCGTTTACACTCTAGACTACTCAGATTACTATTTTTGTACTTTTCAGGCTCATTGGCGACCAACCAACCAACTATCGGTTGCAGAGTTTCGTCGATCCTCGAAGATATTTGTTCTTCTGCTGATGACTTCAACTCTTGATCACGAACTGCTAACCAACGTTTTCCTTGAGTTTTCATGTGCCTGCTAGGCCTACAGTTCTTACAACGTAAAATAATTAACAACAATATAAACATGAAACTTAGTACACTTATCCAGTTTGAATATGTAAGCACTTTTCCGATCAATTCCTTTTCATCATTAATAGGAGGAGTTAATGATAGGGTTTCTATAGGACGTCTACACAATTTATAGCATAGTATTAGTAGATAAGCATAAAGACTATTATAAGTACTATAAAGGGATGTTTCTGCTGCATCAGCTATATGAGATAACGTTGTGGTGGTTGCTAGATTTAAATGAGGAACTGTGCTAGTCAACTCAGTATTCAAACATTCGCTTAGATTGTTAAAAACAACATCTTGTTCTGATTTAATAACATAAGTTTTAAGGTTAGACCACACAGCAGGGAGTACATCAATGGCTATGTATTTCTCAAATCCATACAATGTACAGCTTGTCCCATTTTCGTATGTTTTACGGGGGATTTCGCTTATTTTTTAGGTTAGAACCTTGCGGTTTTCGCGACACCGTGCTACTTTTTAATGAAACCAAAGATGCACTAATCAAATTTGCCATAGCCATCTTAGTTTTTGTGCTACAGGGTGATTTTGGAAAAATTGCATTTTCAGTCATCCCTGTAACTCTGTTATTGCCAGACATATTAAAAAAGTAAAAACGTTGTCCTAATGGATAATGGTCGGAAGCTGGACAGGTTCGTAGGTTAGCCATGTATTTTTTGGTGGTGCTTTTGATAAAGTCATGGATGTGGGAAATATTGAGTTCACGGTGTAGTTGATAGTTATAGATGAACCAGGGGAGCTGGTAGCCATTCTGATGGCCTTGTTCTGGAATACCTGCGGTTTGGTAATTTTTGTTTTTGACGCAGCTCCCCACACTACGCAGGCAGGCATGAGGGCTGATCGCAGGATGGATTTGTATATTAGCAGGGCGCACGCAATTTTCAACGGAGAATTTCTGTTTAGGATTGCGTATAAAAATCTGAATTCATAATGGCAGTCATTTACTTTGGAGTTTATGTGTATTTAACAGCATAGCCTTTCGGATTCTACGGGATGATATTACCGTTGATAACAATGCGGGTTGGGTTTTGTAACCGACGAAGAGTGAATATTTTTGCTATAATTTTTGTTGGATTTAATATAAGTTCTAGCGGTTGAACCAGTGTTGCAGTTGATCTGTTGCTTTGAAGAGTTTGAATTGCGTCGTTTAGCTTAAATTTTGCGTTATCGCCGTATCATCCGCAAACATCGCAAGGGAGCAATTGGCAGGCACCGGAATGTCGTACATGGATATGCTAACGGTAGGGGCCCCAGGATAGATCCCTAGGGTACTCCAGCTTGGATCCCGATATGGAAATATTGACGATGCTGGCAAAAGTACGTTCACTGAGAAAAGTTGAAATTATGTTAGTGATATATTCTGCGATTTTCCGTTGGATCATTTTATAAAGTAGAAGTAGATGATTGTGCCAAACGCGGAAAAACGCTTGGGCGATGTCAAGAAATAAGATGGTGGTGTATTGTTTTTTTCGAAACCATTAGTTATTATTTCGTGAATCCTAGTCAGCTCGAATGTTGTTGAGTAGTTGGGTCTAAAGCTGAACTGAAAGGGTGGTAGTATCGATTACTGGGATATATAGATGGAGAGTCGGCTGTAGATAATTTTTCAAGGAGCTTAGATAAAGTATTGAGATGGCTTATCGGGCGGTAGGATGTGGGATTGGTTTTACATTTCCTAGGTTTATACAAATGTATTAAATGGGCGTGTTTCCAGTTTTTAGGAAAGTATTCGGTGGATCAGCAGGAATTGAATAGAGAGGTAAGATATGAAAGGCATTTGGGAGTGATATCTTTGAGTAGCGTGTTTGGAGTCAGGTGAGCTCCCGGAGCTTTTTTATTTGGTATTTGGTGGATTAGCGAGGCGATTTCAACAGGAGTTGTTTGTTTGCTGGTAGCATTTAATGGGAGGTGCTGGGACACTATTTCTTCAATATGATTAGTGAACTCGGTGTTTGCAATACTAGAGGTGATTGTTAACGCTTGTTCAAGGCGTATACTTAAGATCTCACACTCATCTTGGTCGCTGGAATATGTAGCGTCATCAATTCGTAGGTTTGGTATAAAATATATCTTATATGAAGTAGAAACGCTTTACTAGGGTATTACATCTCTACGTCCGTTGGGAATTCTTGGGGAATATTAGATCACTCTGGCATATTTGTATCCCTGGCGCAGCTTTCTTAAATAATTGTGCTTCTCAGTTCCTAAGCAAACGACTCTCTTTCCAGCCAGGACCGAATGTAGTTTTCCCAGCGAAGGCTGGACCCGTGCTGTTAGCCATGCATTGGACACCATCTGCCGCTGGGGTTAGGAAATTTGTGGAGCCACAAAACCATTCTTTGGCATTGACATTTCCATGCATGTTCTGATATTAATTTTATGATTAATTACACAGCGGAACTTATTATTCATTTAATAACTAAAATATTGAATTGATTAATTAATTTATTCTTTTTATGACATTAATAAAGACATTTTTATGGTACTGCCACCAAACATTAAAACACTATTTTTATAAGTTTGCATATATTACGATCATGTGCTTTATCTTCATCAGTGCAATATAACAAAAAAAATGACAAACTTCTTACAAAAAACTAATTTATAATACAACATAAATGTCAAAACGGTTACACATCACTATATACCTACTACAAATGTTCTAGAATGTAATTATAATCTAGAAGTAACTTTTCTAAATTGGTTTTCCTATTGCATACTTTATCCCTGTTAATTTTTATATACATGATTTGTTACGGTATAAACTGGCAGTATAACGGGATAACAGGTAAAATTGGGGTTTGCTCGACTAGTTCGGTGGTCGGGGTGGGTTCGATGTTACTAAATTTTGCGCACGCTAGGATAGCTTGCCATACATAAGACACAGTAAGAGTTGGGGTTGACATAAAAACAGGAAAGGACGCCAGAGTATTTGAAATGACATAGTAGGGGTTGAAATGCAAAGTCAGCCACTAATCTGATCAACAACAATAATTCTGTTGTTACGTTACGTCACTTAATAGATCTGATTTTCAAAGAAATTAACGCATCAACCTTTACGTTAAAATTAAATCATCAATTGTTAAACTTTCGAATGTAATTACTTTCTTTCAAATAAACACGAAAAAAAACATTGACGTTACTTCAATGATCTCATTCTCATAAAAAAACAAACACTTAAAATTGCGCGTAAATAAGGTGCTGTATAAGAAATTGGATTCACATTAACAAAACACAATAAGTGCATTAACCTACAACAGTATATATATATATATATATATATATATATATATATATATATATATATATATATATATATAAATAAACCGCATCGAGATATCCATAGAACCGTTACATTAATTTTCCCTATACCAATTAAATCACTTCGTTTAATTAAAATGCAGTGATACTAGTTAGTTTCAACATCTGCCTTCACTAAATTACTATAAATATTACTCGTATGGCAAGATAGCAAATGGTTATCACAAATAATCTGCGTTACCCTTTCAACGCAATTGTCACATAAAATTTCGATACAAAATAGTCAATACAACAAACCAATAGAACTCATATAAATTTGGTAATATAACACAGATGAATACGCTTGTATTAAAAATTTAAACGAAAAAATAATCAGAAGTTAATCCTAAAGGTCAGCGTATTCAACCGTTAGAACATACAAAAAAATACACACAACATTTTATTAAAATTGTCAACCACATCAAAAAATATGAACGGAAATGATTACCTTAAATTTGAACAGCCTTTACATAGATTGTCTCAAAAGCGATAACTACTTCATAGAACAGGGAAATCTCTGGAAATTAACGCCTAACATCTTTTCTAGGATCTACGAGAAAGTCCCTTTGGACAAACGGCACTTAACGATAAGTCAATCTCGTGTTGGTTGAACGACACAATAAAATCCCATCAAGGGTTGATTGGGGAAACTGTCCCTACTAACGGAAGTTCTTTCAACACGGATTAGAGGTAACGACATTCCGCGATAGCTCATCAACGGCGGTAACGGTAACTTATTAACGCCTCCGCGTCTATACTAAGAGACCCTCGCGAATCTTCTCATTTAGCGCTACATTGAATTCCTATTCCCCTACTTATTAATGAGCCCATTATTAAAAGGATTACTTAAATTTTTTTAATACGCATCACAAACGAAATAATATCGAGAGCCGAAGGGAAAATTGTATCACCCAAAAACACTTCGGAACAGGCGGGTATTATCAATGTAATCGATATCCTGTAAATTCAAGTTTTCACAACGATGCTAGCCCTTAACGCCCCGTATATAAAAGCGAAACTCTGTTTATAACCAAAAATTTTATCGAAAACTCACTTCGAGCTGTCGCCTAGAACATTCTTAAGAACCGCGATATATGCTTTCTACGCTATTTTAATGTAATCGGTAATTTTACAACGGCGTGATTTCATGTAAATAACTATATTTAACGATATCTACAAAATTACGAACAACTATTATTTACAAAGAAACCAATCAATTCTCAACCAAATTAGTAAAAGGATTTTACTGGCTATTGATTCCAATACGTAAATCACATTTTAATTTTAAACTTCCATCTAATCTTTATAAACAAACTAAAAACTTTATTTCGTTTTCAAAACAAGGATTCTAAATGCGTTCACCAGTTATGAAAATTTCGAAAACTTTCCAAATACAGTCGAAAAGTTTCCCAAAAATTTATGGGTTATCAAGTTCAATTGCATGAACTTGCTACTACATTTCAGATGAACGGTACTAATAAATAATTTATAATTTTGAAACTAACGGTAAATATTTAATAAAATCACGACCACGTTACAGATTTCCAAAAGTAATCGTTTATTAGAATTTTTTTCAATATCTAAAATAAATAAGTCAAATAAGTGATTGTTTTCTGAACAAAGTTTGCCAAAGCTGTACTTTTTAGAATAATTCTCACAACAGGTGTATAATACGATTTTGTAGTTGTAATGTAGTTCCAATATATATTCCTTGACAATCATTACAAGAAATTTGGTAAGCAGTACTTTTTTTATTATACGTTGTAACAGATTTTAATTGTGAAAATAACTTAGAACCTGTACTTTCATTCTATTTTAGATACGTTGACATCTGAGAATTTTAAAATTAATGAAGTTTAAAATACATTTAATAATTTTCACCTAAATCTTACGGTAGAAATTAAAAAAAATTATAAAATTTCGTTTTTAGATACTATCATTATTAGGGGTCGAAACGAAATAAAAATTGATTGGTATCGAAAACCTACTCACAGCTGGAGATAACACTGATGGTAGGATTCCAACTCTACCTCAAAATGTAGAACAAAAAATCGCAGGCTGCATTAAAACGCTCGAAAAGTGGGGTATGGGCTTATCAAAGAAAGAAGTTATTTTAGCCATTGGACGTTATGTGAATGAAAATAACATAGTTACTCCGTAAAAATGGAATACCGGGCAACGACTTTTTTTATTAGATTTAAGAAACAATACAATTTAAGTAAGAAAAAACCGCAATCTGTGGAAGTTGCAAGACAATGATACGTAGATCCATTTATAATCAACGAGTACTTTGACATTCTCCAGAAATACGTTCAAAACATTCCGGCGTCACAAATATATAATATTGATGAAACTAGTTTTTGTCTAGACCCAACTAGAATAAAAGTTGTTGGGGAAAAGGGTAAAGCAGCTAACCTGGGCGAGATAATATTACGGTTCTTCTTGGAGGAAAAGCTATTGGAGAAAAAACTGCCCCCATTGGCTGTGTTCAAAGGGACGAACATTTGGGAAACTTTGATACCAAAAGAGGAATGACTGACTCTGCCAGTAAAAATGGGTGGATGGAGACGGAAACGTTTCAAAGATATTTTGGAAACAGTTTTTTAAAAAGCATTGGTAATGAAAGACCGGTCATACTACTTTATGACGGTCATACATCCCACACTAGCGTTTCTTTGATATAAATGGCAATAGGTAACAATATGGTTATTGTGAAACTTCCACCCCATTCCAGTCATTTATTACGACCTATGGATTTATGTATCCTTAAGTCACTAAAGATGGCATGGGACACAGAATTAATAAAATGGCAAAGGCAAAATTATGGCCGTAAATTACCGAAACCTATATTTTGCGCCTCGATTTATCAGATATGGACACAAACAAATCCAGCATTACTTATCAGTGGTTTTGCGAAAGCAGGCATCTACCCGTTTAATAATGAAGTAATTCCGGGTGAAAAGTTTGATCCAGATGCGTATGCAGATGGTTAATCCTCAAAACTAACCCGCCAACTGTACAAGTAAGTCACAGTAGATCCCCCAGAACCCCATCGACTAGTGTCCAGCCATCCCAATAACCGCTTAACCAGACCACCATCAGTGTTGACAGCTTGCTTTTACCAGTAACACCATCGACTAGTGTCAAGTAACCGCAATCACCGTTTAACCGTGATATCAGTTTTGAAAGATTGCTTTTAAAACGTTGAAACAGACACCAAACATTGGAAAAACAAGTAGGAGATAAGTATGTACGGGGGCGGAAGTTCTTACATCTGTGGCGGCAATTGAGAGGTTGAAGGAACAAGGCGATAAATCTAAGAAATCAGAGGATACTACATTTGTTAAAAGAAGGATTAACAGCAAAAAAACAAAGGCATGAAGAGGAGACAGATGAAGATAGTCCTAGTATAGAAGAAAAGGAAATAAACTAATCTGATGATGATGTCAGTGTAGGGGATGAAATAACTGACCTACGTGAAGCAGAAGAACTTATGCAATTTCTAAATAAAAACTAAACATAGGGAACTGGATTCTAGTTAAATTTGCAACTAAAAAGTTACCTAAATTTTATGTTGAACAAATAACAGCACTTAGAGGTACAATTTGCCAGACGATCTGGCCATTGATCTCAATTTTATTGGCCTAGTAACGTTATAAGTTATAAGTAAAGAGCAAATTCAACACTGTTTACCTGCTCCTGCAGTGCATAGAAGGAGATAGTTTAATTTCTTTTTGAAATTTGAGTACAATGTGTATTAAATATATTTTTTTGAGTAACAAATATGATAAAGTTTCATTTTCTCTGTCGTTTGCACTTACCCCAATAAAACTCCTATGTTTAATTAGTATTTTAGACCCCGGTTTTACAATTGCCCCAAATTGCTGGGGAAGTGTCAACGACTGACACGAAAATGAAATTTAATTGCTAAAAACAAACTAATTACGTCTTTCTTCTAGACATACCTACTCTTGCAGGTACAGAAAAAACAACCAGTAAATTATCTGCGAAGCAAAGGAAATTACAACGCGAAAATTGAGCTGTTAAAATTGAGGGTTACACTAACCCGGTGCACCTTAGCACGTGATTATACAACTTCATAAAAGAAGTCAGGGAAAATTTAATAATGAGTATCTAAAAACTAAAAACATGTATAATGTAATATAAAATAAAATTCAATATTCAGAAAATGTTAGAACAGGTAATTTAGGAAGTTTAAAATACTACGTATTGATGTAATAAATAAAAGTAGATCAGTTGTTATGAACGAGCTATGACGTCATCATTAATTTCCTTTTCAATTCGATTTTAGTTAAATAATTGAAATACTAATTTTGCTCAAGATGAATTTTTTTACGAAATTTTACAAAAAATGATGGGTAATCATGGTTAATTCGCAACATTAAAGTCTCCCATGATATCATTTTGTTTATTTTCTTAATTTGCGTCTAATGTAAAGTTCACATTAAGATAAAAAATTGCAAAAATAATGTACATTACACAATAACTCACAGATAAATTAGTATTTAATAATACTACATGGAAAATTACTTTTATAAGCGAAAGTGTAAAACTTTTTCTTTAAGAATGCCATAACCTTTGTAAAATTTGCTTACTTTTACTTGAATATTAGAATATGTTTTGCTAATACAAAATAAATTTAAACTACTTTGATCTATTCATCGTGCACATCTTTCACTTCCTACTTCTATTTTCTCATAATATTACATAAACCGCACCTATTTATAGTTGTACCAACCTAACTTACCAGATTGGTTGCAAAAAACAATAGTTGCTTTTGTTCAACAAATAACATCACAGTATTTCATTTAGGCGTGAGCATAAAATGGAAGGGAAACAGGGCGTTTAAGAGTGGCTTGCAGCTAGCGCCGTTCTCGTAAATCTTTTAAAACTAGTAATCCACGAATTAATACAGAAGAAGAGGCTGTTCAGTACCTGCGCGACTCATCTGCCGCTCACCTGGGATGTTTCGTGTACTGTAAAATCGGAATGCCGCGCTGTTCGTTCTTTACATTAATAGTAAAAGGTTAGTATTATATTTATATAAATTATGTTAATAATACAAATCTTCAATGCATATTGTAGCATAATTATTTTTTTGTATTAACTTGACATTTCTAAGTTTTTACATAGTTATGTTTATTAATAAATCACTATAATTATTACTGTATAATAAAAGTTAAAATTTTTATGAAATGTGTGCTGACCCAGCATTCAAGTCACCAAGTGTCTGAGCTTCTCATTACGTAAAAATTACTATTATTGACAAATATTCAAATGTTGCATTAGTTTTAGCCATTTTCAGTGATTTACGGGAAAATCACCCACATTTGCAAAGGTAAAAGTGAAAAAATCATGCAAAAATGTATGATTGAAATCGCCCATTAACACAATAGTACAGTTAAATTACATTATCTAACTAACATACGCATAGTTTTTAAAATAATTGTCAAAAAAGGTATGAAACAGTTGTGTTTCTTGTTGTTTGGGTTGTTTATATTCATATGACCAGTATAACAAATTACGTTAACGACGTGCGCGTCATGTAAAATTACAAAGTTGAGGTAAGTTATTGCTAGTTCACAACACTAATATACACTTTTTTAAGTAATAAATTTTAATCTTTATGTTATTACACGCTTCTTAATGTTTAAATATTTCGACTAACACGGATGCTTCCTATAGCGAGAGCGATATAGTGTGTTATAATTTACAAAACATGATATTTATTCAGTATTCTGTACATGTTTCTGTTAATGTTTTTGCTTGTACATACGGAAAAGATTTTTTCCTACATTATATCATAATTAACAACGTCTAGTAATAAGATCCTTTTATTACTGTTGGATGTAGAGTAGTTCGAGTTGCAAGTTAATGCTATTGAGTGGGTATTGTACTAATGACGGGTTGTAAATTTACAAACATGTTTTGGATTGTGAAGGGGGTTATAAATTTGTTGTTATAGGGTTTATGATTCATGTTAACATTTAATATGAATTTTGCAGTAAACTCGCCGAGTCGTAGCATTAAAGATGCAGATAATTTCCGTAATCAGTTTATGGTTGGAGACTTTAATGATGTGTAGCAGTACTGAAAATATTCATTTATTTCTTTATATTGCGATAAATAAAGTTTATTACATTATACGCTTAGTGTTAACTGCCTATAATTAAGACATTTTATACATAGTGCAATACGTTTGTGTTAATTAAAATTTATGCTATTGCTAATATAATACATCCAAAAGTGCAAACTACATTATTATTGCTGAATTTAGATTTGTGTATAAAAATAATTTTGAGTAGTGATTAATTATGTATTTTTTAATATTAGTGGTAAACAATGTAAATTTAGAATTTTGTTGATGTGAGTGGGTATTTACCTACAACGATCTAGTACGAAGTGACAAACATTGCTACGATCTACTTCCGTTACATCACTTATTTGAAGTTAATATGTTGTTTAATGTTTAAAGATTTGATTATAAGCGCATGAACTTTACGTAATTTTATATTATTTGTAACATAAAATCGTTAGAAAGTTGCGTTTACAGATAAAACGTTTATTGAAAAAGAAATATTCAATAATTTTGAAAATGTAAAGAAAGTAAAAATTTTTTAGGTAGTAATCAGTTTTTAAATGAAGAGAAATCTATTTTAGTTAATAGAAACTAAATATTTTATCTTAAACTATTCATAGTTATTGAAAAACGAAATTGAAAAATTCCATAATTAAACGGCTTCTTTTAGTATTTGTCTTTAACATATGGGCGTGCATTAGTTTTATTTATCTAACGACATTATAATTGTCTTCCCTGTTTATTTTGTGTAGTGTAACATTACAGGTTCAGTGATGAGCCCCTTTTTTATTATCTTATGAATAACCAAATCCTATTTTTGAGATTTAGAAGACTGTGCTCAGTTTTTTAACGAGTTCAGAGCCCTCTTTCTTATGCTATTATGAATAACCAGACCCAATTTTAGAGATACGGTGGACTGCGTTCAGTATTTTAGCCATTTCTTCAGCGATTGAATCAAAAGCGTGAAGCCAATTTTTAAGTTTGCATGAACTTGGTTTCTAATCTAGCCTTAAAAGAAGAAATTTAGCGGATTAAAATCCGAGAACGCGCTAGTTATTCTATTGCAGCCATGTCTTCTATCCATTGGTTAGAAAAGGTGTGGATATGAAATTGGAGGATGTTGATTTCAAAATCAATAGGATCTCCGTCTTGGTGGAACTATTTTCGGTTATGGGGCACACTTGGATCTAATTTGTTTGGAAGTGCTACAGCTAAGGCAGTATGTATTGAATGATACTAAGTTTACAGGGTTACAAATTTCTTCTTTCAAGACCAAACTAATAGTACACAAAAAGAAAATGCATATTTAATAGGTTTGGTTACTTTACTACACTTATCTAAATTAAGTACTGCTAAGTACTACTTCAAAAGTCTAAATAACGATCAAAATTAGATTCTACTAAATCATAATTTGAAAATAATTCCACGAATAAAAGCAATTTTTTTTTAAACTTAAGGCATCTGAAACTACCAAAAATCTACATAGTAATACTAAAACTAACGTTCAAATACCTTGTGTTATTGTCTATGCTGACTAGAAAGAAGTGTCCAAATTTACCACATATCATTATAAACATGAAATACCTCAATATTGTATAGATATGTTGTATACTTATATTATAAAATATAAAAATATCAATTATTATATTAACCAGGTTTTAGCACGCAATCGTTGGTTGCCACTAAATTATTTCATTCATGGTATAGTTCTTGAATTCAATCGTTTTTCGTTGGGTTCCAAAATATTGCAGCGGCGTTATGGGCGTTGAAGGCTGAGAGTGTCGTAGACTACCAAAAACGGTTCTCATTCCTGAGATTATCGATAAAGTCAAGTTTTGTTCTTTACCTAATTCATTGTGGTGTTATTTTAATCTTGAATCTTAGTCTGTGTATGCCTAACGAATGAATATCATATCTATAATATTTTTTCCGCTATCGAAATAATTGATAACATACTTATACTATTTTGTCATTGAATAATAATAAATACTGGAATAAATGTGAAAATTATTACATAGGTGTGTTTTTTAAAATTAGTTTTTTGGTGGCCAAATTTATTTATCTCTCCAATGACCTTATTTGGTATGCTTATTGTTATGGTTTATTGTGAAAAATGATTATTCTGGCAGTAGAAGTGGATCATTCGAAGTGTATAATATATACTGGCCCCCACAAATAAATGAACACACAGTAAACGTAAACGTAAAAGTAAAAGTATTTTATTCCTACTAATAAACGATGAAAATTTTAGAAAGATGCAAATATTGTTAACACTAATAATGTATCGACTCTCCTCTGTTTCTGACACATTCAGATAGCCGATTAGGCGTAGTTGAAATGAGTGAATCTATGTTAACCTAAGGTATACCATCCCGCGCTTCTAAAATCTCTTGTTGAAGGGCATCTACATAGTTTGGGAGTGGTTGTAGATCATTTATTCTCCGTCCTACCATATCCCATATATGTTCGATTGGTGATAAGTCTGGCGAACGAGAAGTGCATGGAAGCAGATCAACATTATAAGTATTTAGAAACTCCATAGAATCCCTTGCGGTATGCGGCCGCGCATTATCTTGCTGAAATTGAATTTTCTATTTCTTGCAGATATGGCAGTAATACTGGTTCAAGAACATTGTTAATGTACCGATTTGCATTTAATGTTCCCTCAATAACTACTAGAGGAGATCTCCTTCCATGACAGATGGCCCCCCACACCATCACACCTTTAGTGAGAGCAGTATGTCGCACAGAAAACTGCAAATTGCGTCTTTCTCCAGGACTTTTAACCATTCTGCGACCATCATGAGCTCATAAAAAAATCAAGATTCGACACTCAAGATGACTTGATTCTATTGCACATTACAATGCAACCTCTCGTTACACTATGCAGTACGATGGCGTGGAGTTAGAGATAAACAAAGTAATGGTTGGTATGATCTGAGCCCAAAAGATCGAATTCTTCGATAGGTCGATCGTAAAGAGATTTGATGATCAGTTAATCCTCTTCACCTATCACTAACTTCCTTTGTTGATGAGAAACAATCCCTAAGAGCCACAAGCCAAAGAGCACGATCTTCACGACCAGTGGTACGTTTAGGACATCTGGGACTCAAACGTCGCCGTTCCTCATTATTTTCTGACCATCTTCGCCAACATAAAGAAATTGTGGCGACATATGTCCCACGCGAGCGGCAACATCACGAATTGACCGTAGACCGATTGTTCTGCCACGTTCAAACTCGGTTAACTGATGGAAATTTGCACGATGTCGTACAGGAGGCATTATTTAAACTTTAATGTGTTTACTTATTAAGCTTATAAATATGCTTAACATTGACACTTAAGTAACTAATGTCAAATGAAACGAAAGAGTTTTTGTTTCATTGTCGATGATTACTTGAATAATCTTTATTGTACCTTGCTGAAATTTTCATCGTTTCTTATTAAGAATAAAATAAACGGAAAATTTCATTAAAATACATCAGCGATTACTGGGTGTTCATTTATTTATGGCGGCCAGTATAATAATAATAATATAGCTACAGGTGAACGGTCAAACAAGAGGTACGAAAACATCCATAGTAATGTTATAATCAAAGAATTGATTTTCAAAATTTTTGTACATAGAAATAAAGATTTGATATTTTTAGATGTTATCGAAATATCCTTTAGTAAATTTATAATGTTAAGAGTCAGAATAAGTCTAAAAGTTAAAGTATAGTTGTTTTGCAGTGTCGTTTCATTTAATTTATCTAAGGTTAATAACATATTCACAATACATCAATAACTTGTACTTTTACAAAAGGAGTTATTCAATATAATTCAATAAATTTATTTATAATCTAAATCAAAATATAAGTAAATTGCATTAATTGGCAAACGATCGGTATATCGTAATTTAAAAAATACAAATATAGTAAATAATACTAATGGAATGATTTTAATCGTAGATTAAAAAAATACTAGAGTAGGTTGTGAAATTGCTCCGATGCAGTACTTGCGTTGTTTTCCTTTTTGCAAAATGTATACAGGGTCCGCCTTTGGGAGCTGATCCTATGAGTATCTGCTAAACCAAACTTACTATAATTTTGAAAATTTGGTGACAGGGTAATGATGTTAGGGCTAACTCATCTAAAATATTTTCTGTTGTACCACTTCCGGTTATACCGGAAGTCGGTATTTAGTCGCTTATTTTAAATGGAACACCGTATATTAATACATTTTTGGATTCTATGTCGAATTTTAAGGTAAGTTTGTTAAATAAACTAGATACGAAATTTCAGTCGTCTAAAAAAACATTTTTCCAAAAAATTGACAGATGCGGTCTTAGTAATAACTCGTTAATTGTTCTGTTCCTGTCAAACAATTTGAATAAAACCTTGAGGTGTTGTAGGCAAAGGTTTATTGCAACAGTCTGCAAAATTGACATTTGTATTTTTCATAAAATAAAATTATGAATGTCTAAACTTGACTATCAAAAATGCAAGTTACTCAAAAAATCAAATGGAAACCCCTATTTTTATTACTCAGATCGATTTAACGTCAAAATTAAGGTAAGTTTGTTTAAAACTTATTTGCCTAAACGTAACAGTTTCATACTTATTATCAAAAAGTCCAATTTTAAAATTTGTGATAAAATGAGCTACATACTTAAATCTAGTATTCCTTGTTCGTGGTCACCATGGAAACCAAATAATTGAGAATTGAAATAAAGAAAATATTTGCAAAAGTTACTGCAAAAATTAGAAAAATTGATAATTTTGTGATTCAAAAGTCATTTTGCCAAACAGAAATTTTCTAAGTCATTTTTTTCAAATTCGATATACAACATAAGTGTAAAATTTAATACTTTATGAGTAAATCGAAAAACTACTTTTACTGCGGAGGTAATCAGTGTGAAGATCCATTTATTTAGGATCTAGATACAGATCCAAACACATTTTTAAAACTGATCTAGATAAAGATCCAAGATCCGTACGTAAAATGGATCTAGATAAAGATCAAAGATCCTTGAATGGGATCTAGATCTTTTATAAAGATCCGACATTCCTAAAATTGTTTCGAGATTTTTCTAATTATTAATATTATCTTTAATTGCTAGTATTGCTACTGATGAGTAGTACTCCCATTCCCATGATCATTTTTCATGTAATACAAATATTAGTCCGTAAGGTTAAATTATTAAGAAAAATAATATACAAATATAATTTTTATAGGTTTTTATTGAAAACTGACATTAATTATTTAACGCACTACAAATTACAAAATTAGTATTAGGTACACATTTACACTTGCAAGTTGCAATGTTAATTGTTAATTTAACTTAACACATAGTTGTTATACAATTATAAGGATAAGGACATTTATCTAAATTATTATAAGTATACATTACATAATTACATTTTATTATCTAATTTTATTTTATTTTGTTTTAAAATTAATAGCATCTCAAATATATCATCACCAATCTATTCCTACGAGGAGTTAAAATTAGTCCACCCATACTAAATATCCTTTCAACGGGGGCAGATGAAGGAAGTATAGAATTAAATTTTAAAAAGATTTATTTTATAGAAGGGTACATATTTAATTGCTCATAGTTAGTGCTTGTGTCTTTAAAATAATTTGTGCATTCTGAATCAAATGTTGTTTGCGATTGAGTATTTATTTTTAAAAAATCAAAGAATTCGTCCGTGGCAGAGGATTTTTTTTCAGTAAGTGTGAATTGAATTTCTGATTGTGAATTATTAAGATTTTCTTGAAATCCGGAATTGTTAAGTTCACACAATAATCGCGTTTGACAGAATGCTGTTTCATTTTTAAAGGGGGTAATTTTTAACCACCATAATTAACATTTTGGGTTAGAAATTGTGGATAACAGGTATGATCGACTACTAGAATTTTTAATATCCATTATATTAGAGAAACGTCTTGTAAAGCCGTTCAATAAACATTCTCTTAATTTAGAACAAAATGTCAGTTTTGTCATTGCTTGTAAGCTAGCTTTAACTTTGAAAAGTGTTGGCAAAACAGTATCTAACTGACAAGTTTTTCATCTTGTAAAATATCTATTGCAACGGCTATAGGTTTTGTAACAGAAATATATTCGTTTAAAAACACAAAATCTGACAGTTGGAACACGTCTAATTTTAATAACTTACAAACATCACTTAATTTTGCTTCAATATTAATTAGTTTAACACATGCGTCATACATGGAATTCCAACGAGTAGGACAAGGAACTTTCAATTTGACACCGCAAACATTTTCTAACTGATCCGACGCCTTAGTTGAGCTACTCACTAAATTCCATAAAGAATAAGCTTTCCCAAAAACAGTATCGTACATTTTTTTATACCTTATGTTTTCAAATTCTTTAGCTGCATCTATCGTAATTACAAGGCTGAGTGTATGCGAACAACACTTAAAATGTTCGGGCAAAAGCACGTAAGTACTGTCAGTATCAAAAGCAGGTAATGATTCAACATCTACATCATTTTGATTTTGCAACTCTGTTAATTCGCTATCGCTGCTCTTGTTACATATAGAAGCAGTAAATACGTTAAAAGCTTTATTAAAGTTGCTTGCGTTATCTGTTACCGTTCCTGAAATTTTTCCGAGATTTAATTTGTATTCGTTATGAATTTCACTTATTAATTCCGCAATTCTGTCAAATGTGTGTGCAAATTTAAATCGCCTACAGCTTAATGCAAAAGATTTACGTTGGAAGCTATTACTATCGATAAAGTGTGCAGTTATACCAAGATAACTTTTGTTATTGGTGCTCCAAACATCTGAGGTGTACAGACGTATTTGGTTTTATTTAATTCTTCTATTACAGCACCAATAACTGCTGATTTCTCTTCTTCTAATTTACTCTTGAGCGTTTTTCAGTCACAAGGTTTTTGCCAGAAAGTCCTTCTACTAACCTAATAAATGCGGGTTTTTCGACTGTACAAATAGGCCTCATCTCTTCAATTATGTAATCATTTATTCTCCGTCCTACCATATCCCATATATGTTCGATTGGTGATAAGTCTGGCGAACGAGAAGTGCATGGAAGCAGATCAACATTATAAGTATTTAGAAACTCCATAGAATCCCTTGCGGTATGCGGCCGCGCATTATCTTGCTGAAATTGAATTTTCTATTTCTTGCAGATATGGCAGTAATACTGGTTCAAGAACATTGTTAATGTACCGATTTGCATTTAATGTTCCCTCAATAACTACTAGAGGAGATCTCCTTCCATGACAGATGGCCCCCCACACCATCACACCTTTAGTGAGAGCAGTATGTCGCACAGAAAACTGCAAATTGCGTCTTTCTCCAGGACTTCTTCTAACCATTCTGCGACCATCATGAGCTCATAAAAAAATCAAGATTCGACACTCAAGATGACTTGATTCTATTGCACATTACAATGCAACCTCTCGTTACACTATGCAGTACGATGGCGTGGAGTTAGAGATAAACAAAGTAATGGTTGGTATGATCTGAGCCCAAAAGATCGAATTCTTCGATAGGTCGATCGTAAAGAGATTTGATGATCAGTTAATCCTCTTCACCTATCACTAACTTCCTTTGTTGATGAGAAACAATCCCTAAGAGCCACAAGCCAAAGAGCACGATCTTCACGACCAGTGGTGCGTCTAGGACATCTGGGACTCAAACGTCGCCGTTCCTCATTATTTTCTGACCATCTTCGCCAACATAAAGAAATTGTGGCGACATATGTCCCACGCGAGCGGCAACATCACGAATTGATAATCCGGCTTCTCGTAGACCGATTGTTCTGCCACGTTCAAACTCGGTTAACTGATGGAAATTTGCACGATGTCGTACAGGAGGCATTATTTCAACTTTAATGTGTTTACTTATTAAGCTTATAAATATGCTTAACATTGACACTTAAGTAACTAATGTCAAATGAAACGAAAGAGTTTTTGTTTCATTGTCGATGATTACTTGAATAATCTTTATTGTACCTTGCTGAAATTTTCATCGTTTCTTATTAAGAATAAAATACACGGAAAATTTCATTAAAATACATCAGCGATTACTGGGTGTTCATTTATTTATGGCGGCCAGTATAATAATAATAATAATAATAATATAGCTATAGGTGAACGGTCAAACAAGAGGTACGAAAACATCCATAGTAATGTTATAATCAAAGAATTGATTTTCAAAATTTTTGTACATAGAAATAAAGATTTGATATTTTTAGATGTTATCGAAATATCCTTTAGTAAATTTATAATGTTAAGAGTCGGAATAAGTCTAAAAGTTAAAGTATAGTTGTTTTGCAGTGTCGTTTCATTTAATTTATCTAAGGTTAATAACATATTCACAATACATCAATAACTTGTACTTTTACAAAAGGAGTTATTCAATATAATTCAATAAATTTATTTATAATCTAAATCAAAATATAAGTAAATTGCATTAATTGGCAAACGATCGGTATATCGTAATTTAAGAAATACAAATATAGTAAATAATACTAATGGAATGATTTTAATCGTAGATTAAAAAAATACTAGAGTAGGTTGTGAAATTGCTCCGATGCAGTACTTGCGTTGTTTTCCTTTTTGCAAAATGTGTACAGGGTCCGCCTTTGGGAGCTGATCCTATGAGTATCTGCTAAACCAAACTTACTATAATTTTGAAAATTTGGTGACAGGGTAATGATGTTAGGGCTAACTCATCTAAAATATTTTACTTGTACCACTTCCGGTTATACCGGAAGTCGGTATTAGTCGCTTATTTTAAATGGAACACCGTATATTAATACATTTTGGATTCTATGTCGAATTTTAAGGTAAGTTTGTTAAATAAACTAGATACGAAATTTCAGTCGTTTTAAAAAAACATTTTTCCAAAAAATTGACAGATGCGGTTTAGTAATAACTCGTTAATTGTTCTGTTCCTGTCAAACAATTTGAATAAAACCTTGAGGTGTTGTAGGCAAAGGTTTATTGCAACAGTCTGCAAAATTGACATTTGTATTTTTCATAAAAATAAAATTATGAATGTCTAAACTTGACTATCAAAAATGCAAGTTACTCAAAAAATCAAATGGAAACCCCTATTTTTATTACTCAGATCGATTTAACGTCAAAATTAAGGTAAGTTTGTTTAAAACTTTATTTGCCTAAACGTAACAGTTTCATACTTATTATCAAAAAGTCCCAATTTTAAAATTTGTGATAAAATGAGCTACATACTTAAATCTAGTATTCCTTGTTCGTGGTCACCATGGAAACCAAATAATTGAGAATTGAAATAAAGAAAAATATTTGAAAAGTTACTGCAAAAATTAGAAAATTGATAATTTTGTGATTCAAAAGTCATTTTGCCAAATAGAAATTTTCTGTCATTTTTTCAAATTCGATATACAACATAAGTGTAAAAATTTAACACTTTATGAGTAAATCGAAAAAACTACTTTTTACTGCGGAGGTAATACATACTTATCAGCGCATCATTACACAATAAAGATGCTTATTTATTTTGTTTTTCTTTTGTAGTCTTTTGTAGTAATAAAGTTGTTGACAGTTTGTGTTCTTCTTGATGAAATGGCTCGACTTGAATATTTCAATACAGATTATTTGAATTTAATTTTAATTCACGGAGAATGTCGTAGAGTTGTAAAACGAACAGTAAGAACATTTATAGAACGCTATCCTGAGCGCCCCCGACCATCAGCAGATACAATAAGACGCGTGGTTTAAAATTTGGAACAGTTTGGCACATTTAAACACTCTGCGCCTCGCAAAAAAACTGCTATTGATAACGAACAGAATGAAGTTATAACTTTAGGATATTTCCGGGCCTATCCTTGTAATTCCATAAACGATGCGACAACAGATATAGGCTTAACACCAACAACTATCAGAAGAATTCTTAAGAAACATAAGTTTAGACCATATTGTTTACAATTAGTTCAACATTTGAAAGAAGCGGATTTCTTGAAACGTATCGAAGTTTGTGAAACAATTTTGCTCAAAATACAATAAATTCCTAATTTTTTGACTAATATCATATGGACGGACGAATCTAAATTTACGAAAAATGGCATATTTAATCGTCGAAACTCGCATTACTGGAATAACGAAAATAGCAATCCAATTCGCGAATGCCATTTTCAGGAAATTTGGAATTTTAACGTATTTTGTGCTATTCTTTGACGTGTATTTTTACAACGAAAACTTGAGAGGTTTAAAATAGTTGATTGTTGCGATTTATGATTACAAATTTAATTTCTAGGAGAAAATTATCTTGAGATATTAAACACACGGATTCAACCCCGATTAAATCTAGAAAGAGAAAATTTATGGTACCAACAAGACGGTGCGCCCCCTCACAACATCAACGCTGTTTCCATGAAACTTTATGAAATTTTTGAAGATCGTTGGTTTGACAATAATGGTCCCTATCCATGGCCACCTAGGTCACCTGATCTTACGCCAATGGATTTTTATCTTTGGGGTCGAATTAAAAATATTGTTTATGCTACACCACTAACGACTAAAGAAGATTGCATTGCAAAAGTGCAAAATGCCTTCAATTCTCTTTCTCCACAAAAAATTCAAAGGGCTACAAATGAAGACGTTATAGGATGGGTTCAACAATGTCCTGCGTCTAACGGGCAACATTTTGAACATTTATTGTAAATTAATTTACATTTGATCACGAGCAAGAAATACTAAATAAGCGACTTTATCGTGTAAGAATGCACTGATAAGTATGTAGTTACTACCTCCGCAATAAAAAGTAGTTTTTTTCGATTTACTCATAAAGTATTAAATTTTTACACTTATGTTGTATATCGAATTTGAAAAAAATGACTTAGAAAATTTCTATTTGGCAAAAATGACTTTTGAATCACAAAATTATCAATTTTTATAATTTTTTGCAGTAACTTTTTCAAATATTTTTCTTTATTTCAATTCTCAATTATTTGGTTTCCATGGTGACCACGAACAAGGAATACTAGATTTAAGTATGTAGCTCATTTTTATCACAAATTTTAAAATTGGGACTTTTTTTAATAATAAGTATGAAACTGTTACGTTTAGGCAAATAAAGTTTTAAACAAACTTACCTTAATTTTTGACGTTAAATCGATCTGAGTAATAAAAAGTGGGGGTTTCCATTTGAGTTTTTGAATAACTTGCATTTTTTGATAGTCAAGTTTAGACATTCATAATTTTATTTTTAATAAAAATACAAATGTCATTTTTTGCAGACTGTTGCAATAAACCTTTCCCTACAACACCTCAAAGTTTTATTCAAATTGTTTGACAGGAACAGAATAATTAACGATTTATTACTAAGACCGCATCTGTAAATTTTTTTAGAAAAATGTTTTTTTTTAAAACGACTGAAATTTCGTATCTAGTTTATTTAACAAACTTACCTTAAAATTCGACATAGAATCCAAAAATGTATTAATATACGGGGTGTTCCATTTAAAATAAGTGACTAAGTACCGACTTCCGGTATAACCGGAAGTGGTACGAACGTGAAAATATTTTAGCCCTAACATCATTACCCTGTCACCAAATTTTTAAAATTATAGTAAGTTTGGTTTAGCAGATACTCATAGCATCAGCTCCCAAAGGCGGACCCTGTATGTAGAACGCACGATGCTTAGAGAAGCGTATAGCTGGACTCATCTCAGGGAACTATTATATCATAGTAAGTAACAACTTTGAAAATAATAAATCCCAGTTTTGCCTGAGTGGCTTATTTACAATCTGATTTAACGAATTGAAGACTTCTACCACCAATTTTATTAGTGTATTATGGCATAACTGCAGTTAAACCTTGCCAATTAAAATAAGCAATATTGCAAATATCTGTATGATAAAGAATTTGATATTACATTAAATTATTAAAATAAACGTTATATTATGTCTTAAAAATTATGTATCTACCTACATGAAGCAAATGTTAAATAGAAATTGTGCAAAATTCAAATAAACTTATTAATTGAGAATGTAAACTTTCACCATTATCACGCATAATAAAATACTTATCTTTTGTTTAATGGTATTTTAATTATACAATCTAAACATTTCGATGACACTTACAGTTATCTTCGTCAGTAGTAATATCTGTTAAAATTGTTAAAGATGTTGTAAACAATTTTGTCAAAATTGAAAAATTAAAATTAAAATTAATTTTTCAATTTTGACAAAATTGTTTTCAACATCTTTAACAATTTCAATAGATATTACTACTGACGAAGATAATTGTAAGTGTTATCGAAACGTTTAGATTGTATAATTTAAAATACACCTTTAAAAAAACCCACAAAAATAAGTACCTATTTTAAACTTATTAATTATTACTTATTGCTTACATTGATTTTTGACATTTCAATTTAACTTCAAGGACAGTAAAAATTACAGCATAATAATATTTAAAGATTAGATGCAGACAATAAGTAATAAATTCTTTGAGAAATAATTTTAATTCAAATTTTATAACATTCATATTTTATGTAATAATCATAGTATTTATGTAAAACTAGACACGCAGAAAAATTAGATACATAATTGAATATCATTCAAAATATTGATATTATACTTAAGGATATTAAAATTAAGTGTCAATGAATTTTAAACAGACGATTTTACGGATTAAAGAAGCTTTTTAGAGATTTAAGATTAAGATTAGCAGAAAGTAATCCTTTAATTTATAAAGAATTAAAAGTAATATGTTCTAATAATACCGCTTTTTTGGATCTGGAAGAATTCCTTTATTTGCTACCAATGTCACAAGTAATATTTTTATCAACATCCATTCGTGAAATACTTACAGAAGTTAGTAGTTCTAGTGTATTTAGCTCCTGAAAGCGCAATATCAAAGAAATACGGTGAACGATACTTTTGTACTAACCAAACGAAGCATTAGTTTTATGTTAGTTACTCTGTATATAGAAAATCACAACGCTATATAATAGTTGTTGTGCTTCAAGGATGCTAAAGCGGCTGAATCTAATCTGCATGGCGTAGATTCACAAGAGTCTAAGGTCCAGAATAGTCATATGCGTCAGAAATGCACTTTAAGCACACATGGGTAAAATGTTCACATTGAGATTATTTTGAATATTATAATTTGACATATTATATATCAAATGAGAGTTTAATGGGAATTTTTTCCTATCTATTCGGTTAGAAAAATATCTGGTGGAACACATGGCCTTCCAACCTACAAAGCGTAAATTAAAAGAAATGATATAATATATTTTATAGGATAATTATGCATCCTTTTTGTAATAGGGTATGCGCCAAAATATACAGTGCCGGGTTTGGCGCAGCTCGCATGCACATGCCTGTGCGACTGCGTGTTGCTGTATCACCGTTTTGTATTGCTAGTTGTGCAACGAAGGTTGTGCTTTGTGGTTGGAAGTGACAATGGGTCTCCGACGGAGGAAAATTGTTCATAGTGGAATATTATCTACGCTCGTATGGATATGGTTATCAAGGCTGGTCTAGTTTAAAGTTAGTGGCGGAACAATATCAGCAACACAGTATGCTGTGTATCGTTACAAAATTTCGTCATATGGTTAGTGTATTGTGTCAACGGAAAGGAAGGTCTGACAGGCCAGCAACTGTGTCCATAAATGAAAATCATGAATGTGTCCTCAATCAGGTGTTGCAGTCACCAAAGCGAAGTCTTCGACGAACATCCCTAAAATTAAACATCAGCAATACGTCACTTGGGCGAATATTTAAAGACTTAGGTGGATTTTCGCACCGAACACAGGTTGGACAACGATTGACGTAGCAAGATAGGCATTTCAGGATTGAATATTATACACGATTTTTGACCTTTCCAGGACGAATCATTTCCCGTGGGACTGAATTCCCCTACCCTCCACATTCCCCCGATCTGACACCACCTGATGCTTATGTGTTGGAAATGTTAAAGGATTAAATTTTCAGCTGTCCAGATCAACCCAAAACTGTATCTGCATTACGTCAGAAGATCGTCTCGTTTTTCAGGACTCTGAAGCAACCTATGTTTCAGAATATGTTTCAAAATTAGCGTGATCGTTATGAACTCTGTCTATAGCGCAATGGAGCACATTTTGAACTAGTATTATCCCGATAACTAAATAACAACAGTAACATAGTTTTCCCGTACTGTATATCTTGGCGGATACTGTACTCTCATAATGAAACAAACAGCGTTTTAAAAGCGATAGAAGTTAATAAACATATAGATGACAAAAAAAATTTCAAAGCCGACCGCGTGTAAAAATATCGTGAATACTATTTACGCGTGTTATATCTTATTTAATTAAATTCTAAGATTTGCTTGGTTTTGATCACGAAATTTTATAAAGAAAATATTCCCATAATTTTAGATTTTATTTAATTAAGATATTAAAAAATTTAAACGAATTCTTAAATTCCACCGTAGAATTTTTCCCATCAAAAAACTGGTTAGAACATTATTTTTATATTTTTAAAATATGGAGCTGTTTCAGGAACATTTCATATAAACCAAAACTGTGACTAATAAACCCCCTTCTCGACCGAGCTGGTACGTCAGTGGTAACACAATCTGATTAGTGTTGGAGATGTAATGGGATCGATTCCTGTTACACTCTACTTTGCAATTAGGCGAATGCCGGGATAATAACCTCCCCCTCAGAACCCTAATTTCGTTTCTTCCGATTCTATCCTATTCCCTACACCCACCATACATATACGAAATTTATGTATGTTGGGAATCAATCGCTATGGTTGAAGGAGCTTTAAAGTTCAAACAGCTCGCCTTCCCCCTTTGAGAAGGGAATGAAACTCGCCGACTTTCTCTGCCGTTGGATTCTCTCAAAATCTAGTCAGATCCAGAAGGAATAAAACAAGGTTAAATGTGGAATTTACAATACGTAAGTCTTATCAATCTGACACAGTCACACTTACACACACACACACACACACACACACACACACACCACCATCACGCACGTGTACAAGCACACATACGCACACGCGTACAGGCACATGCAGCCACATACCCACGCGCGCGCAGGCAAACACACACTCACATACGCACTTACACAGATGTATACTCACACAGACATACGCGCACGCTCACTCGCACGCGCACGCGCACCCGCACCCTCACCCGTACCCACACCCGCACACGCACACGTACCCCCCCCCCCCCATACAGACACAGAGGCAGACACAGACAGAGACACAGACAAAGACACAGACACAGACACAGACACAGACACAGACACAGACAGCCAGCGCAGACGCGGACGCGGACGCCGCACGCGGACGCGACGCGACGAGCACAGCACGGACTCGACACGGACACGGACACGGACACGCACACGGACACGGACACGGACACGGACACGACACGGACACGGACACGGACACGGACACGGACACGGACACGGACACGGACACGGACCCGGACAGAGACAGAGACAGGGACAGAGACAGAGACAGAGACAGAGACAGAGACAGAGACAGAGACAGAGACAGAGACAGAGACAGAGACAGAGACAGAGACAGAGACAGAGACAGACACAGAGACAGAGACAGAGACAGAGACAGAGACAGAGACAGAGACAGAGACAGAGACAGAGACAGAGACAGAGACAGAGACAGAGACAGAGACAGAGACAGAGACAGAGACAGAGACAGAGACAGAGACAGAGACAGAGACAGAGACAGAGACAGAGACAGACACACACACACACACACACACACACACACACACACACACACAACACACACACACACACACACACACACACACACACACACACACACACACACACACACACACACACACACACACACACACACACACACACACACACACACGGACACGGGCACGGACACGGGCACGGACACGGACACGGACACGGACACGGACACGGACACGTCATACTTTTGTTTATTTCTAATGTAAGCGGCATTTAACCTCTTCTGAATCTCAGTATAAAGTTTACGAAATACATTGTCTTTAGAAATTAAGGGTTTTTTTTCAGCGAAACCGATGTTGCTTATTGTATCTCCCTCGATAAGTTCTCCATGTTTAGTGCCATCCAACGTTATCATATCGGTAAATTCTTGAGTGCAAGTACGGATAGCATAAGCAACCTTAACCAAAACATTAAGGTAGCGTGGGGATGTGGTAAACCCTCACACGAGGGCACTATATGTGAAAACCTAAAGAAATGTCCAAATTGCAAGGGTGACCATTTAGGTATTTGGAAAGGGTGTCCTGAATTTAAAAAGGAATCTAAAATTAAGGAAGTAATGGTTTTAAACAAAGTCACCTATCCGCAGGCCACGCAGATGGAAGGATCAGCGGTTACAAGCCAGGCAACCTTCGTACAAGTAACAGCTGCCTCCAATAGTGATATTACGGTGAATAATATAATTCCTGAAATTAGAAAAATAATTAAAGAAGAAATAATCTTACTCAATAAAAGTACAATGAACCCAATTCCGCACTCCCTTCAGAATTCTGAAATAGTTACTGAAATTAAAAAAATAATCAAAGAAGAATTAAGTATACTGCACAAAACTCCATCCACATTGACTATCTTGACAGATGTGGAATATCAATGGCTGTATAAAACGATCGGACGAACTTAAACTGCTCATAAGCAAAGAAGATCCCATCAGCTTGCAAGAAACGCATTTTAGAAACACCGATGCGTATAAACTCAGAAATTATGATTGTGTTCGATTGGATGTTCCACACACTAATAGAGCGAAAGAAGGAGTCGTCATTTTTTTTACATAATAGCTGCCTGTTTAATCCACTACATTTAAAAACACATATCCAACGAGTTGCAATAAATATGCGCTATCCAGTAAATATCGCACTGTGTAACATTTACTTACCAGACGATAATTGGACAAAGAACGAATTAAAGCAAATAATAAACCAGTTACCAAAACCAATCATTCTTTTGGGAGATTTCAATGCGCATAGTGCACTATGGGGATCTACAAAGCAAGACTCTCGAGGAAGAGAAATAGAAGCTCTCTTAGACGAAACAGATAATGTAATCCTTAACAATGGACAATCAACACACTTTAATACTAAATCAAACAGCTTTGGCGCAATATATTTAAGCTTTTGTTCATCACGGATAGCAGTCAATTATATCTGGGACTAAATACCCGATCATTATAGAAGTGACCATTTCCCCTTAATTATTTCCACTGAAAAAGCAAAGAATAATCCAGTCCCCATAAAGAAATGGCTTTTAAGACAGGCAGATTGGACAAAATTTAAAACAAATATTCCTCCTTTAAGTAGAAATCAAGATACTGACAGTTTAGTAAATAATTTTACAACAGCCACTACAGAAGCAGCGGAAAGGTCTATACCGCAAAGTAAACAAAACCCACAGGTTCCTTGGTGGAGCATAGACATTGCAAATGCAATAAAACGTAGAAAAAAAGACCTCCAAATGTTCATTAAAAATCCTATAGCAGAGAATTTAATAAAATTCAAACAGTCACGACGACTAATATTAGACGGAAAAAGAAAGTCCTGGAAAAAGTACGTGGCGGAGATGAATACCGAAACAACAAACTCCGAAATGTGGAATAAAATTAAATCAGTATCCGGCGATGTCTCCAAAAAGCCCCGATTATTTTAGAAGAAAATGGAAAACTTATTGTAGAGCCAACGGATGTATTCGAAAGAATAGCTCAATATTTTGAGGAAGTCAGCAGCTCAAATCAATATACACTAGAATTCAAAGAAAGAATGTATAACAGACAAGTGTCTTTAAACGACAGCGAACAAAATTGACAGAAGAGGAACTAGACGAAGTGTTAAAACGTGCAAAAAACACTACGCCCGGCATCGATAAAATCATGTACTCGATGCTAAAAAACCTATCTTCTACTGGAACTGAAGACCTTCTTACGCATTTAACAAAATATGGATAGAAGGAGACTACCCTTTAGGATGGAAGACATCCATCATAGTCCCCATCCTAAAATTTAACAAGGACAAGCAAAATATTTCTAGCTATCGCCCTATATCGCTCACCAGCTGCATGAGTAAAATATTAGAAAGAATGGTCAATAAGAGACTAATGAAATACTTAGAAACCAACCAACTTATTGACAAATACCAAGCAGGTTTTAGAAGAGTTTATTCAACGAGAGACAACATTACACTACTCTCAACATATATTCAAGAAACATTTAACAAAAGGGAATATGATACCGCTGTTTTTTCGATCTAGAAAAAGCGTATGACACGGTATGGGGATATGGTGTACTTGAAAAAATGCATGGGGTATAAGAGGGAGAATGTTTAAATTCATAAGATCCTCCTTATCGGAAAGATATTTCCAGGTAAAAGTAGATAATCATTTATCTAGCAAACATTTACTTGAAAACGGCATACCCCAAATATCACCTATTAGTGTAACTTTGTTTATAGTCGCAGTAAACGATCTAACTAATTCGTAATTCGACAAATACCTGCATATGTAGATGATACACCGATCACTCTCCAAAGGTGATGCATCACATAATGCAAAATAAACGCATAATGTTATAATAAAGCTGAAAATCATAGGATTTCGTACCAACAAACAGTGTGCATGCACTCATGACAATCACTTCAAACCTTTCTAAAAGAAAATAAAATCGAAAATGTTACTAATTATAAATTCCTAGGTGTAACATTTGATCATACACAAATGGAGAGCCATGGAAAGTTGCAATAAAATCCCGAAAGGTTAAATATAATTAAATTTCTCTCCAATTCCAAATGGGGCGCAGACAGGGAGGTGCTCCTACGAGTGTATAAAGCTTTAATTTTAAGTTTGTTCAATTAGGGGTCTACAGCATACGGATCCGTTATTCTAAGCCTTAAAGAGACGTTATACAGAACGTATGTATGCGATATGCTATTGGAGATTATCAAACTAGCCCAGTAAGTAGCATACATGTGGAATCAGGCATACTACCATTAAGGTTAAGAAGAATGTGGCTACTCCTGAAATATGTAATAAAAATAAAAAAACTTCCTAACCTCTTCTTGTACCCAACACTGATCGCGAATAAAAGTGAAAAGCCAAGTACAGTTGTTAGTAAGTTAAAGGAAGTATTACAACAACTTCATTTACAGTATCCTCCAGACACAAACGAAACTGAAATAAAGAATTTAGTTTGGAAAGAATGGGAAAAAGAATGGGTGGCAGAAAACAGACTTTTAAAGTTACACATATCGATACCTAAAAAAAGAAGAAAATATCCCCAAATGACCAGAAAGGAAAGTATAGTGTTAACTAGAATCAAAATAGGACATACACAATTAACACATTCATACCTATTAAACAATAAGCCTCAACCAACATGCACATATTGCAACGAAAAACTTACCATACAACACATCATAGAATCTATGTAGAGAACTGGAAGGTACCAGAATAAGGCTAGGAGTTAACAACGGACTATAGATGAACCTTAAAATTAACAATGTATTTCAATATCTTAAAGAGATAGGAATGTTCAACAAATTATAGAGTACAAGAAATAAAGAAGAAGAGAGAATAGTACCGTAACAAACGGCTAATAACCTTGTAGTTATTGCCGTATTAACAAAAAAAATACCAGATTTGGGAAGCGGTCCCACAAGATCGGTCGATATCATTTGCCAAGGTTTCCTTATTGCCGGATGGTAAGTCATAGAACCAGACAGAAGTCGTTATTCAGGTTTATGCGCCATATGCATTTCACATCGATTCAACATAATCTTTATATCAGCTTTTGACTTACGCCAGTAATACTGGTTTCCAGCTATCGGTTCGTCAACAGTCTTTTGTTCGGTCTAACCTTTCATTTTCCACAACATTGACTTCATTTTCGGTATTGTCCTTAATCTCGTCAATAACGGGAACAGATGGAGGCATAGTGTTTCTGGTGTATAATATCGAAACCGTATTGTTGGAGTCTCATGCCCACCAAGCCAATATTCCTGCCGAGTCATTCAAATTGAGCAATTAAACTAAGGTTGTATGATCCGTGGTAACGGTAACTTTCATGTGTTTGATATACGGCCAAAGCATCTCTCTAGACCATAAATGAGAAAGGAACTCTTTTACCGTAGTAAAAACTTGCGTTTGTTACGCGTCGAAAGATCTATTATTATAACACGTTACCCTCTCCATGTCACTGTGAAGCTTAAACAATGCGTTAAGGTCGGGGTATGTAATATGGGTACGGTAACAGGACAATTCTTAATAATATCTAAGACTACATCACATTCCTTAGTCTACTCAAAACGTGCACATTTTTTCAGTAACTGCACCGAGCTGGTAGACTAGTGGTGACACATTGTTTAGCATTCGGGAGGTAATGGGTTCGATTCCCGTACCGTCCACCCTGTATGAGGTTTTTCAGGAGGTTTTCCTCATACACTTGTAGCGGCATGGTCACTACGTATATGCACACCATGTGCGGCTACTTAGCAAATGTTGGGGTAGTATTTTCCCTCAGAACTCCAACTCCGTTCCTTCCGAACCTGTCCATGACCACACCCATCCTTAATCCCACCACGCGTATATACGTAGCGTATGTATGTATTCTGGGAATCTATGATTGTGGCTGAAGGAGCTTGGAGCTCAAACAGCTGCAGGGAGGAATAAAATACGACCAGTAATTGCGCAGGGGATGCGATAATACACGAACATTAAGCGATAAAACGTTTCAGTCACTGTAGTCGATAAAGGAATTCTCAAAATTGCTACAATTTTATCAGGATCCACCGACAAACCTCTATAATTTAGGACATATCCGAGGTTCGTCAGGGCAAAAGGAACAAATTCTTACTTAGCGCTAAACTCTCCTTTTCATAACGTCTTAGAAGTTCTGTTATGTATATGCTTCTATATGCTTACAAATATTGTAAGTTCCAGCTCAGTGTCGGAACACTATTAATAAGTCTTAGTCACAATGTCAGAGCATTGGTTATACCAAACTGTAGTTCTTAAACTAATATAATCCTCTATTCGCTACTTTGTGTAGTGTCTTCATTTTTAACGAATACTAAATACTCTATTATCGCATGTAAAGTCGTGAGGAAGCACCGTCCTTGGAAATAGGAAATCTGTTTATTTTAAAACATTTTTAAAATATTGCAAACATTTTTAGAATACTTAGATTTTTTTGGTATTTTGGTATTAACATTTTACACAAATCTAAACGTTGTGATAACACTTACAGTTATCGTCCTCAGTAGTAATAACGACAACTGTAAGTGTTATCGAAACGTTTAGACTTGTGTAAAACATTGATACAAAATACATCATTAAACAAAATATGTGTAATAATGGTGAAAGTTTACATTTTCATATTGAAAATATTTATTTCGGTTCGTTGTCCCAAGACGTGTATACCTATACACAATCGGCAACACAAAACTACAATTACTTATTTTTTGGTTTTTAAACTGTGTATTTCATCATAAACTATACAAACTCTATATGTGTCGATAACTGTATATATTTTCGAAACGTATAGAGTTTGCATAATTTATATTAACAAAGATAAGTATTAGTGATCATTTTAAATCTGGAAAGCTTACATTTTCATATTGCAAAATTTTCATTTTGGATATTTGTATAATAATATATACCGAAATAATAAAATTAAAAGTGTAGACCAACTTACTTGACTGTATTGCTGAATTCCCCACTACAATTCAACGATATCGTTAATATTGTCGATAGCTCTAAAGTGATCCTGCAAATAAACTTATCGCTAAATGTTCGGGTTTTAATAAGTGGGCGTGTAAACAATATGTCATATCTATAAGTAATTGTTATCATCTTGGGCTTACTAGGCGTATCTTAACCCGTTAAACAGTGGTGGATAGGTGATTAATTAAAGGATTGTGCTATTACTTATTTATGAATAAATTTGGTTTTCTTGGTGGTTCTTTCCCAACTTAGTAAATTAACGGGTTGAACCATCATTGCGAAAAGCTCGTTAATTCGATTTGAGTAGTTTCATTATTTACCTGGCCCACATGATGCAACACTTAACCTCATTCAATCCTATTCCATTCACATAACACGGACAATTATTTTTATCAGATTTGAGGTTTAATTAAATATCAGACTTGTAGATAAATTCTAATGTTTTAATTATTGCCGAATATATACCGAAATAATAAAATGAAAAGTGTACACCAACTTACTTGATTGTATTGCCGAATTCCCACTACAATTCAACGATATCGTTAATATTGTCGATAGATCTAGTTTATATACGGGAATTTGAGGAGTTCTTTGAAGATAATACGAATGCCTATTTGAAGATCCATCGTGAGAAGGATGTGTATGAAACGTTTTGTATTTTTGTAAGGGAGGATCATTTAGTAAGCAACATCATTTCGGTTCCTATAAAAAGGTGTTAGAAGGTCTAGGTAGCGGACCTAGGAAATTTTATTGTTGTAATAAACATCTTCAAATCGAAATTGTTACCGTGAAAGAAAAGATAATTAATTGGTTTAAATATCTTGATAATAAGTCGTAATTTGATAATGTTTTTCGGGATACCTTATTTTGTCATTATAAGAAATATTTGAATGTATGTAACTAAGGGTTGAAAACAGGTGTTCGCTCGAACTGCCTTTACCGACCGTGACGAATCGTTGAAAATGTCTATACGCACATTATTGGAGTAAAAACGTCAATAGTTTAATAACTAATTACATCGGAACATACCGTAAATCAAAAGACATCTTTGTTTGGTACTTTTAAATTCAAAACATAAACGTAGGGATTGCTACGGGCGAGTGCATATTTTACAAATTAATATTTCTTTTAGTAATAAATATGAAAATATTCCCACGTAATATATTTTGTTTTTTATAACTTTTAAAAAAGGTGGTTGATTTGGGGATTAAGGAAAGTTAGTTGCAGTAGAGTTTCGATTAAAGTCGAATCGATCTGATTGTTTAATTACCAATCCTCACTGTAAACCGTTATGTCTATAAATGTTTCATCGTGTACATTTTAGTAAAACTAAAACCGCGAATCTGTTTTTTTCTCTTTTCTATGTTGTTTTCCATCCCAAAATTAAAGTGATCCTGCCAATAAGCTTATCGCTAAATGTTCGGGTTTTAATAAGCGGGCGTGTAAACAATGTATCATATCTATAAGTAATCGTTATCGTCTTGGGCTTACTAGGCGTATCTTAACCCGTTAAGCAGTGGTGGATAAGTGATTAATTGAAGGATTATATTTTATTTATTAATGTACGCGTGCTATTACTTATTTATGAATAAATTTGGTTTTCTTGGTGGTTCTCTCCCAACTTAGTAAATTAACGGGCTGAACCATCATTGCGAAAAGATCGTTAATTCTATTTGAGTAGTTTCTCTAGTTACCTGTCCCACATGATGCAATACTTAACCTCATTCAATCCTATCCCATTCACATAACACGGACAATTGTTTTTATCAGATTTGAGGTTTAATTAAATACCAGACTTGTAAATAAATTCTAACGTTTTAATTATTGCCAGCAAAGTCAATGTAAGGCAGGCAATTAATTTAAGTAATAGTAGCATTATTTTCAGTAATGTCAAGATACATCTCTTAGCGATTGTTTTTTTCTTGAATTTGCATTATTGCGAATAAGTTCAAATTACACTTTTAAAGATAGGGTACCTTGGGACACCACAAAGGTAATGTTTTAAATATATTAAAAGAAAAATATCATCGTCAAAAGGGAAAATCGCAAGAAACTGTTCTCGATTACAGCAGCTAATGGAGTGGCCACTATGTCTACCGGCGATTGGTGATGATTTACGTCATCTATAATTAAATTTAACAAATAATCTAAGAAACTAAAAAATCTTGTATTTCACGTAGTATAAAAACATAAAATATGAAGAAAAAGAGTATAATTTATTATACTTTATAAATAAAAGAAATTCGATACTAATTAATTGACAGATTTATTTCGAATAACTCAACCGGTTTCGGTATAAAGTATTTTTTGATTTCGAAAAGCAGCTAAGCATATTTGAAAGAAATTGTCGAATTAATTAGTACGAATCTAAAATAAATGATGCGTATTGCACCAATAAACGTTCCAAAAACTTGAATTTCTGACTAATATTGATACAATGTACGATACTGAATAAACTGAACTAAGGGAAGAAGAATGAAACATTAACGGTTAGAAACAAAATATTTTTAAATTATTTATGGTTAAAATGTTATATATGGTGGAAATTAATTACCTGAAAATTGTGATTTCACATACTTTTTTCGCACATAAAATGGGAGTGAGATTTATTAGACAAGAATATGGAGGCCTGTTGAGATAAAAAAATATTCAAAACGTAGAATACACAGGGTGTGGCGCGAAGAGTTTTGATTAAAAGTAATGGCGGATACAGTTATGTTAAAAATCTGAAATTACGAAGCTGTAGGTTTTGGATGACGCTGAGTTCAAGTATAATATTGTCCTGAATGTGGCACTTCCGGGAATAACGGAAGTAGACGTCAACTTTGTTATTTTAAATGGAACCTAATATTTTTTTCTTTTATTTTCGAATTCTACATGAAATTCTAGATAAAATTTGTGCACAGTGTCCTATACCAAAAATAAGTATTTTCGAGATATTTCGATTTTTTAAAAATTTTGAAAAATCCTAGTCCACATTGAATAACGATATCTCCATTAATAACGAAGCTAGTGACGTGAAATTGTAAACAATAAACAACAAGCGCTTGCTTGTTAACTCCACATACCCATCTCATTCATATTTCATACAGGGTGTTTTAAACTTCGCCGCCAACATGAACAATTTAAATCATTTATAATTTACTTACTTTAAATAGAACACCCTGTATTTTATTACATTTTCCGCTGTATTTTTTGTAAGCCAAGTCTTACTTGCTTTTAATTCTCTAACACCCGACCATATTTCCAGAATTACAAGACATAACTTAATGAAAAGGATTCATAAATGTTTAGAAGTAGATGGTGCCAATTTTGAACACTTATTATAAAACTTTATTTGTTTAATATTACATTTGGTTATTTTTGTTTGTAAGTTATCTATGTAAATTAATACAAAATACTTAGTCAACGTTTTTAATGATATCCACAATTAGTAATCCTATCAGGCTACTGGTTACTTTTCAGAATTAATAACTTATGAAAAAACCTTAAATAGTGGAAATCATGACCTACCCTTTACTAATGTTGAAATAATTAAGTGTTTTAACTAAGATAATGAAATATCTCAAAAGTGGTTGGATTTAGGTATAGGGAATACTGATACCAAACGAATTGGCTTAAAAAAATACAGCGGAAAATGTAATAAAATACAGAGTGTTCTATTTAAAGTAAGCAACTTATAGATGATTTAAATTGTGCATGTTGGCGGCTAAGTTTAAAACACCCTGTATAAAATATGAATGAGATGGATATATGAAGTTAACGGGCAAGCGCTTGTTGTTTATAGGTTACAATTTCACGTCTCTAGCTTCGTTATTAATGGAGATATCGTTATTCAATGTGGACTAGGATTTTTTCAAAATTTAAAAAAAAATCTAAATATCTCGAAAATACTTCATTTTTGGTATAGGACATTGTGCACAAATTTTATCTAGAATTTCATGTAGAATTCGAAAATAAAATAAAAAACATTAGATTCCATTTAAAATAACAAAGTTGATGTCTACTTCCGGTATAACCGGAAGTGCCACATTCAGGACAATATTATATTTGAACTCAGCGTCATCCAAAACCTACAGCTTGGTAATTTCAGATTTTTAACATAACTGTATCTGCCATTACTTTTAATCAAAACTCTTCGCGCCACACCCTGTATTGCTAATGTTGACATTAATCATGACATGGTAGTAGGTGTAATAACAATATGGCTGCTTTAGGTTTTTATACCTGTTTATTAATGAACGTCTTGTGAACAAAATATTGGCAGTTAACAAATTCTGAAGAAATAAAAAAGCTGTTAGGTGTCGTAGTCGGGGTAGAGTTGGTATCTCCAAATAAGAGACAATTGCTCTCAAGTTGACGTTGACCTTCATGATAAAAAAGTCATTATTATTTAATAACACACAGTGGAGTGCTTAAAATATCTCTGCTAATGAATCACATTATGGACAAACTTTGGAAAAGGATAGTGCCTATGGATATAAAATTATATGGGGGAAGCGATAGAGTACAAACCGTTCACTTTCGACAGTTAGAGGTCAATCGACTGAAACAAAACTCCAACACGTGTTTATATATTGAGGATCAACAGGTAATATTGTAGAGCTGCTTCGTAAAACGGCGCGTAATGCATTTAAGTTAAATATCAACAAATCTGTTATTATTGTTGAACAAGAAATGAATTAGGCGGAATACGGTCTTACTTTACTTTCTGCTCATAAAGATTTAACCGGCGCCTTTTCTTCGTTTGATTCTTTCATTTCACCGATTAAATGTTCTCCTCTCCCATTAACAGTATGAAAGCCACCTTTGGGTAAAAGTCAAAGCAAAAAACAACTTTTGCAAATTTTTTAAAGTCAGAATATTTATAAGGATTTATTTTCACCTTTTCTGATTAAACATAGAATAATGGGACATTATTCGATATGATGGCGATCTATATAATGGAAACGCAGATCCTCTTTCTACGTTTCTTTATCGTATTCGTCGTAACATTCCACCTTTCTATCAGAATGACTAACTGCAAGTGATTATCTTTTCTGGAGGAAAATTGAACCATTTAGGCACGTACTTTTGACACACGTTGATATTTCTCACGATTCGTCGCACTGGAACTGGGATGTGCGTCATCCCCTAAATCTTACAATCTTTAGAAGTTCGACAAACCTTTGTCTGCCTTGTCCTGCTTGTTCTAAGAAGCTGGATAACTTACTTTATACTAATAAGATTGTTGTCTTTAAGCTCAGTCTCATTAATTAATTTTTTTAATTGATTTCGGGAAAATGGCTGAATTTGTTTCATAATGACCAATAGTGGCTAATTTTAATTTAGACACTATGCGTAGCGTGGCCATACCATCAATTTTTCAATATTTCAAATCACGAGAATGCCTGTTGCATAACATGATTATCCTCCAACCCTTGAACCCTTAACGACGTAGAATCAACACTATTTTTGGGCTTTCTTAGTGAAACTAGTATTTCACTTTCCTTTCGACATACAAGGTTTTCCAACATTCAACTTCTGCTAGCGTTACTTTGTGACAAAATATCATTTGTGTGGACCTGAAACACATATCTAAACCAAGTTGTCACTTGAATTAGAGCAAAGTTAAAAAAACCAGCAAAGTGTTATACCAAGAAGGTCTTTTCATGAACTTTATACAGAATAAACGACATAAGTAATAAAGAATAAAGTAGTACAACTTATAGTGTCTGTATAGTGTATGATGGAAAAAATAGAAGACAAAACTTTAAATGAAGATTTCTGGATTATTCCCAAACACGGTAAGATATGCAGATAATCATGATAATAACATTAAACTTGCACACGAACAATTGAACCTACTTATTTAGACTGGTAAAATGTAATACTGGAAGTAACCAAAACGCATCTAAAAACACGGATCCGATTGCCTTGTAAAAAACGATTGGATGCATTATAATAAAATGAAAGTATGAGTAGGATGTTTAGAAAGTTTCTAAACATTCAAAAGACGCTTGGCGTTTATAATGGTTTCCTTTCGTATTTAACGTCTTGTTTCGTTTTAGAAGCTACAAGTTACCCCGTTATGGATGTAGATTTATACATAAAACTACATTTTACATGCTTCAATAGCAGTTGCAGTTACCCCCCTCAGTAAATAGAAAAATATTAATGTCGTCAATAAAACATAAAATATGAAAACGCAAAGAATAAGGCTGCTATAATACTATGATTTATACGCAAATTATTAAATGTTACATTATTGTCATTAAATATTAATAACTAAATCTTTAATAGATTAAAGATATTAAGGTTTTGAAACTGAGATCCGATAACACGCTCTACGGATTAAGTTACTAACAATAACTTTCAATGTCTTTTGAAACTTATTATTATTCTGAGGATTACTTGCGACTTTATAAATATTGATATTATCTCACAAATTGTCTCCTACTATGGATGATTGCTGTAATTGGTATTGAAACGTACAAAGCTTGTAAAAAGACAAGACCTATAGATTATTAACAACAGTAGTGATAGTAGTACTAGCAGTAATAGTAGCAATAGTAGTAATGTCCATGTTTGTTTACTTTACCTGATAACGTAGTGTATATTAGTCCATATTTATTTATCTATTTTCTGTTATTTATTAGTAAACGTGTTTTTGTCCTATATACATCGTATTTATTTATTTGTTAATGTGTTGTCCTATATACATCTTTATTTATTTTTCGTTCTGATAATAATGAGTTAATTCAAAACACTATTTTTTTTTAAAATGGCTCAATTAGAAAATATAATACAATACAACTGTAACGATATTAAAGCTCACTATGCCGAAATAAAAACATTAATATTTAATCTTTCTCCTTTTTGCATCTGTTTACAAGAGACGCACCTTAGAGAAGGCATGTCCTTTAATTTTAGAGGATACGACTTCGTAAGAAAAGATGCAGAATCCGAGGGTAAAGCTGAAGGAGGTATAGTATATATATATATATATATATATATATATATATATATATATATATATATATATATATATATATATATATATCATATAACATATATTAAAAAAAACTTTCCTTGCAAAATCGTTCCGTTAAATACCATTCTAGAAGCGGTAGCCATTCAAGTTACATTTCCTCTTAATTTAACCATGTGTAATATATACTTACCACATTTTACTTGGACTGCTGAAAATATTAAAGATCTGGAGAGCCAAGTACGACTTAATAGTTGGGGACTTTAACTCCCACAATGTATTATGGGGGTCACATAAGACTGATTTGCCAGGCAGGTTAATTGAAGCATTCGTCGAAGAGAAACATTTAATTATTTTAAACGACGGGCAAGGTACCTACCTCAACTCGGCCACTAACAACTTTTCGGCAATTGACCTGTCTATAGTATCCGCCCAAGTAGCTCCACTATTACGATGGAACATTTTATCAAATATCGCCTTGGCCGATCATTTCCCAATTCAAATTGAATTTGCAAATCGCACGCAAATCACGCCAATAATTAACAAATGGCAGTTTCATAAAGCAAATTGGAGGAAATTTGATCGATTGACCTCCGGACAGACAATCCAAAACGAAGGCGACATACACGATATGGCTCACGACTACGATTGTGAAAGCGGCTTCTTCAGCAGTTCCATATGTAAAAAGAAAAGCATACAGATACACTAATGTTCCATGGTGGAACGAAGAAGTGCAGGAAGTCATTAAAAAGAAAACGAAAGCTCTAGCAATTTTTCTGCGCTACCCATCATATGAATATGTGATTGTATTTAAAAGGGCACGAGCCATAGCAAGAAGGACGGTAAAGAGATCAAAAAAGAAAGTTGGGAACGGTATGTGAAATGGAAAATAGGTGGAAAAATGTTAGCACCTATTATAAATTACTTGAGGGACAGATGCTTTAGAGTCAAATTTGCAGACTCGTTATCATCACTTCGCGTACAAGAGAATGGGATACCTCAAGGTTCATCCTAAGCGTAGTACTATTTGCGGTAGCAATTAATACATTGATAACCGATATAGATCTGAACATAGGAAAAAGTATATACCTAGATAATGTAATACTAATAATTTTCAATGCTTCGAAAGACTTGAAACAAATAGTGCAATTTCTACAAACTAATCTAGCAAAAAAAATAGGCTTTAGCTTCTACTATACGAAAACAGTTTGTTTACATTTTTGTAGATTGAGAAAATGTAATCAAAAACCTAACCAGCAAATAAGGAATGTATCCTCAATCAAACATCTGGGACTAATTTTAGATAAAACATTACATTGGAAACAACACATAGAACATGAAAATGTAAACTTTCACCATTAACACTCATAATAAAATACTTATCTTTTTTGGGGTTTTTTAATGGTGTACTTTAAATTATACAATCTAAACGTTTCGATAACACTTACAGTTATCTTCATCAGTAGTAATGTTTGTTAAAAATTGTTAAAGATGTAGTAAACAATTTTGTCAAATTTGAAAAATTAAAACATAAACATAAGCCTGCTATTAGTATAACAGTTTGGGAAATATAAAGCCAACTATAAAATTTTTATTTCTGAGGCAGTTTAATAATATTTAATTTTATGACCTAGTTATTCTTTACTAAAAATTTTATAGTTGGCTTTCTGTTTCCCAAACTGTTATATTAATAGCAGGCTTATGTTTATGTTTTAATTTTTCAAATTTGACAAAATTGTTTACTACATCTTTAACAATTTTTAACAAACATTACTACTGACGAAGATAACTGTAAGCGTTATAGAAACGTTTAGATTGTATAATTTAAAGTACACCATTAAAAAATCCCAAAAAAGATAAGTATTTTAACACATAGAACAATTAATAATTAAGTGCAAACGACTCTTAAACATTATACGTTCTATTGCAAGTCGGAAATAGGGCGCAAACAGAGAGGTTTTAATAAAGTTGTATAATTTAATTACACAAAGTAGGATCAACTATGGGTCAATTATATACTCAGCAGCTAGGCTTACACACTTAAAAAAAGCTGGAATCGACACAATTGCAACGATTACGAATTGCTATAGGAGCTTTTCGCACAAGTCCTTACCCGTCTGTATGTTGCGAAAGCGATGTTTTGCCTTTAAAATACTAACTTGATATTAATTTACTTAAATACGGTCTGAAAATATGGTCACAAGACAACAATCCTTTAAATAGTATTATATTCCAACCTCACTATACACACCTAATATATGAAAATAAACGCACAATTACAAAACCTGTTAGGGTAAGAATTAAATATATGAAGTCACATTATAAAATAACCTTTCCAAATATCTACCAAAATCCACATAAGAAAAGTCCTCCATGGTTTATTAAAGGCCCGGATTTCCCCTAGGAGTGCAGCACCTACAAAAAACGAGCTGTTGATTACCAAATATATAAAAAAATATTATACGGTATCTTTGATACATACCCTAAAGCAACTGTATTACAAACGGATGGTTCCAAAACAAAGGGGCAGCTGCTGCTTTTTACTCAAATGGGCACTTGAATTCCTGGACATTGCCACGCACTTCAGGTGTGTTCATGGCAGAACTGTACGCCATTTGGATGTATTTATGGATATAGAATATAGAATTGGTAACACTTTCTTAATATGAACGGATTCCATGAGTTCATTACAAAGCATATCAAATACATTTAATAGCGATCCTTTAATACAAATGATATTAAATTTGCTTCAATGGTTAGAGAACAGAAATAAAATTGTTAATTTTGTGTGGATTCCGAGCCACATCGGTATAGAGGGGAATGAAATGGCCGACGAAAAAGCCAAGCTGGCAACAAAAAGTGAACAATGTGAAGGTGTACCGTCTCCGCACGAGGACATTTCGATCGAAATAAAAACAAAAATTGAGGAAGCATAGCAAAATCAATGAAGTAATGACAGCCAAATTAAAAGAAATAAAACCTAACATCCAAAAGTAATAGTAGTAATAGTAGTAATGGTAGTAATGGTAGTAATGGTAGTAATGGTAGTAATGGTAGTAAAGGTAGCAATGGTAGTAATGGTAGTAATGGTAGAAATGGTAGAAATGGTAATAATGGTAGTAATGGTAGTAATGGTAGTAATGGTAGTAATGGTAGTAATGGTAGTAATGGTAGTAAGGTAGTGAAGGTAGTGACGGTAGTGACGGTAGTGACGGTAGTACGGTAGTAACGGTAGTAACGGTAGTAATGGTAGTAATGGTAGTAATGGTAGTAATGGTAGTAAAGGTAGCAATGGTAGTAATGGTAGAAATGGTAGAAATGGTAATAATGGTAGTAATGGTAGTAATGGTAGTAATGGTAGTAATGGTAGTAATGGTAGTAATGGTAGTAATGGTAGTGAAGGTAGTGACGGTAGTGACGGTAGTGACGGTAGTAACGGTAGTAACGGTAGTAACGGTAGTAACGGTAGTAATGGTAGTAATGGTAGTAATGGTAGTAAATGTGAAATGGTAGAATGGTAGTAATGGTGAGTAAATGGATGTAAATGGTAGAAATGGTATGTATGATAATGGTGAGTAAATGAGTAATGGTAGTAATGGTATGAAATGGATTAATGTATAATGGAGTAATGATGATGGCATATAGATGTATAATGGTTGTAATGGTGAGTAATGGTAATGGTAGAATGAGGTAATGGAAATGGTAATATGGTAGAATGGAGTAATGGTAATAATGGTAGAATGGTAGTAATGGATAGAATGGTAGTAATGGTTAATGAAAGAATGGTGAATGGTAGTAATGGTATGATAATGGTAGTAATGGTAATATGGTATAATGGTAGTAATGGTAGTAATGGTGGTAATGGTATAATGGTAGTAAATGGGAGTAATGGTAGTAATGGTAGAAATGGTATAATGGTAGTAATGGCAGAAATGGATATATGGTAGTAATGGCAGTAAATGGTAGTAATGCAGTAATGGTATAATGTAATTGAATTAAATGAAAGCAATGGTAGTAATGGCAGTAATGGCAGTAATATGGTAATAGAAGTAAATAGTAATGGTATAATGAATGAAATGATAGAAATGGTAATAATGGTAGTAATGGTAGTAATGGTAGTAATGGTAGTAATGTATAGAATGGTATAAAGCAATGGTAGTAATGGAAGAAATGGTAGAAATGGTAATAATGGTAGTAATGGTAGATGGTAGTAATGGTAGAATGGTAAGTAATGGTAGTAATGGTAGTAATGTAGTAATAGTAATGGTAGAAATGTAAAATGGTAATAATGGTAGTAATGGTAGTAATGGTAGTAATGGTAGTAATGGTAGTAATGGTCGTAATGGTAGTAATGGTAGTAATGGTAGTGATGGTAGTAATGGTAGTAATGGTAGTGACGGTAGTGACGGTAGTAACGGTAGTGACGGTAGTAACGGTAGTAACGGTAGTAACGGTGGTAACGGTAGTAGCGGTAGTAACGGTAGTAACGGTAGTAACGGTAGTAACGGTAGTGATGGTAGTAATGGTAGTAATGGTAGTAATCAATCAATCAATCAATCAATCAATCAATATATCTTTATTAACGAAATATTACAAATTCCACTTTAAGCTAACCTTGTGGCAGGCTGCTTGACAAAGTGTGCAATCCATAATTCAAAGTCTTACTTAACAAAAATAAGGACACATTTAAACTATTTTCTTTAAATTAACATTATTTTGAAAAATATCACACAACTCAACCCTCCATAAATACTAATACATGTATATATCCCGCATTATTTATGCTATACATAATTTTTCATTAATATAAAATATATAACAATAATTAAAGATGGCAAACCAAGTTAACTTTAAATTAATCTAAACCTAAAAGCAATTGCATGATCATCTTATTAATAAATTGAAGTACTAAACTAGTAATAAAATTCCATTTATTTAAAATTAATTAGAAATTCAAAAATAAGAGAAGAAAAATACCTTAGGAGAAAAACATGAAATGATGTAAAACTATTTAATGAGAAACAACAAAACAATAAAATGAGAATTGATATGTACTGACATAATTAATAAAAACCTATTCATATTGTCTGGGATTTTAAAACCAATTTTTAAACTATATAAGGTTAAATTAAACTAAATTAGATTAGGGTTTTACAGTACTATATAATTATTAAATGAAAGAATACTGAACGTAAAAGTGTCTCAGAATTGAATAAAATAACATTCTCCCCCCCCCCTCCCCCTCCTTTTTTTTCTTAATATTGGTTAATTAACAATGTGAATTTTCTTACATATATTTTAATATGTAAAGGAATATACGTAAAAGTAGTTCAGAATGTAAATAACATCTACTTGTTTTAATAGTGTCAGTATAGTAATAGTAATTAATAATGTAGTAATGAGTAGTAGTAATGTAGTAATAGTAGTAATAGTAGTGAATAGTAGTAAGGTAGTAGTAAATAGTAGTAATAGTAGTAATGAGTAGTAATGGTAGTAATGGTAGTAATGGTAGTAATGGTAGTAATGGTAGTAATGGTAGAATGGTAGAATGGTAGTAATGGAGTGAAGTAGTGACGGATAGGTAGTAACGGTAGTAACGAGTAATGGTAGTAATGGTAGTAATGGTAAAATGGTAGTAGATGGTAGTAGTAATGGTAGTAAAGTAGTAGGTAGTGAGTAGAAATGGTAGAATGGTAGAAATGGTAGTAATGGTAGTAATAGTAATGAGTAAATGGCATGCAGAAATGGCAAATGGTACAATGGTAGTAATGGTAGTAATGGTAGTAATGGTAGTAATGGCAGTAGTGAATGGTAGTGAATGCAGTGATGGTAGTAGGTAGTAATGGTAGTAAGGCAGTAGTAATGGTAGTAATGGTAGAATATGGTAGTAAAGGTAGCAATGGTAGTAATGGTAGAAATGGTAAATGAATGGTAATAATGGTAGTAATGGTAGTAATGGTAGTAATGGTAGTAATGGTAGTAATGGTACTAATGGTAGTAATGGTGGTAATGGTAGTAATGGTAGTGACGGTAGTGACGGTATTGACGGTAGAGACGGTAGTGACGGTAGTGACGGTAGTAACGGTAGTAACGGTAGTAACGGTAGTAACGGTAGTAATGGTAGTAATGTTAGTAATGGTGGTAACGGTAGTAATCAATCAATCAATCAATCAATATATGTTTATTAACTAAATGTTACAAATTCCTCTTTAAGCTAACCTTATGGCAGGCTGCTTGACAAAGTGTGCAATGCATAATTCAAAATCTTACTTAACAAAAATAAGGAAACATTTAAATTATTTTCTTTAAATTAACATTATTTTCAAAAATATCACACAACTCAACCCTCCATAAATACTAATACATGTATATATCCCGCATTATTTATGCTATAGATAACTTTTCATTAATATAAAATATATAACAATAATTAAAGATAGCAAACCAAGTGTACTTTAAATTAATCTAAACCTAAAAACAATTGCATGATCATCTTATTAATAAATTGAAGTACTAAACTAGTAATAAAATTCCATTTATCTAAAATTAATTAGAAATTCAAAAATAAGAGGAGAAAAATACCTTAGAAGAAAAACATGAAATGATGTAAAACTATTTAATGAGAAACAACAAAACAATAAAATGAGAATTGATATGTACTGACGTAATTAATAAAAACCTATTCATATTCTCTGCGATTTTAAAATCAATTTTTAAACCATATAATGTTAAATTAAATTAAATTAGATTAGGGTTTTACAGTATTATATAATTATTAAATGAAAGAATACTGAACGTAAAAGTGTCTCAGAATTGAATAAAATAACATTATACCCCCCCTATTTTTTTTTAATATTGTGTTTATATATATATATATATATATATATATATATATATATATATGTGGAATTCAAAAATTCTTTAACATCTGACTTGAGCTTTTAATAGTAGTAATAGTAGTAATAGTAGTAATAGTAGTAATAGTAGTAATAGTAGTAATAGTAGTAATAGTAGTAATAGTAGTAATGGTAGTAATGGTAATAATGGTAGTAATGGTAGTAAGGGTAGTAACGGTAGTAACGGTGGTAACGGTAGTAACGGTAGTAACTGTAGTAACGGTAGTAACGGTAGTAATGGTAATAATGGTAGTAATGGTAGTAATAGTAATGGTAGTAATAGTAATGGTAGTAATGGTAGTAATTGTGGTAATGGTAGTAATGGTAGTAATGGTAGTAATGGTAGTAATGGTAGTAATGGTAGTAATGGTAGTAATGGTAGTAATGGTAGTGATGGTAGTGATGGTAGTGATGGTAGTGATGGTAGTAATGGTAGTAATGGTAGTAATGGTAATAATAGTGGTAATAGTGCTTGCAATGGATGGTAGTTTACAAGTACTAAAAACCACTTCCTTTTCTAGATATGTAGAGGCCTCCAGTTGGAATTACTTCCCTACATATCCTTTGTCTATATCATTTCCCTTTTTCTATCTCTTTCCTTTTGTATTAATATATTCTCCATCAGTTGGCCAATATTATTCCAATTATCTATGCTCTGCATCATTACTTCTACCATGTTTTCCCTTGTTATAGCCCTTTTGATTTTTATAGTTAGTGCTAGCCTTTCGTCTTCCCATTTAGGGCATTTGAAGAAGGTATATTCAGGGGTATGGTTACGTACTTTCAGTCTTTTAAGATAGCTCATAAAGCAACCATGTCCGGTCAGAGCCTGGGTGATGTAATAATTTGTGTTTCCAAATTTCCTTTGGTACCAATTCAATACCCTTGGTATTAGTGTGAAGGTCCACCTCCGTTTCTCGCAGTTTTCCCACAGATTTTGCCACTTAGCTAGTGTTTCTTCTCTGGCCTGTTTTTGGAGCGTGTAATTCTTGCCCATTTTTCCTTCCCTTTCTTTAATTAGGAACTCAATCGGTATAGTCCTGGCGATAACTAAGCAGCTTGAGGTTGAGGCCGTTTTGTATGCTCTGCATACCCTTAAGGACACTACTCTTTGGGTTTGTTCTAATAGTTTTATGTTACGTTTTATTTTCGTTTTCTTGGACCAAATCGGCGAGGCATATAATACTATGGAGTTGACCACTTCGCTAATCAGGCGTCTTTTCCCTTCCGCTGGACCTCCTCTTCTGGGCATTATTTTTATTAACGATGCCATTACATTTTTAGCTTTATTCGTTGCCCTCTCGATGTGTTGTTTAAATGTAAGATGCTTGTCGATTGTCACTCCCAGGTATTTTATACTATTTGTCGGTATTATTTTTTTATCTTCGACAGTAAATTCTATTGCCTTTTCTTGCCTTTTTTTACCAATGAGGAGAACAGATTCCGTTTTTTCGGGTGCCAACGTGAGGTCATGTTGTCGTAGCCATTGGCTCACCATTTGTAGAGTTATATTGACAGTTTCAAATAGGCCTTCTTCTGTCCTGTCGGTGGCTATGATCCCCAGGTCGTCTGCATATGCTACCAGTTTTACCGTTTCGATTGTCTCTAAATAAAGCACTCCGTCATATAGAATGTTCCATAACAGAGGTCGAAGAACCGATCCCTGTGGAACCCCGGCTGTGACTGAGTATTGTTCACCATCTTCGTCTATTATGTGTCGGTCCGAAAGGTAATTCGTTATTATATTTCTAATGTATTTTAATAGACCTCTACCCCTTATTTCTCGCATTATGCTGTTCCATGACGCCGAATTAAAAGCATTTCTTATGTCCACAGTAACAACTGCTCCGAAAGCCCTGGATCTTTGATTTTTATTTACCTCCTGCTCAGCTACTTGTACGACCTCCCTTACATCATCGATAGTCGATTTACCCTTTCTGAAGCCAAATTGGTTATCGGACAGCTTTCCCTTGGCTTCTAATTCTCCATTTATTCTTTCCGCCATTATGTGCTCCAACAGTTTTCCCATTGTGTCCAGGAGACATATCGGTCTATATGAACTGGGGTTGGCTTCTCCTTTGCCGGATTTTTTTGAGTAGAACCAGTTTGCCTGATTTCCATTGTTTGGGAATTATGCCAGTTTTAATTATTTCATTCATAAATTTCCTAACCGGTTCTATGGATTCGCTTATAACTAGTTTTACTATTTCTGGAGGTATCCCGTCCGGGCCCGGCGCTTTAGCGTTCTTCAGTTTTTTAGCTGCAGACCTTAATTCCTCTTCGGTTATCTCGGGTACCACTTCTTCGTCCCCTTGTTCTGGTATCCAGACGTTTGTGCCCATTTTCGGGAAAAGTGTGTGGATTATTTCTTTGCGGAAATTTGCGGTCAGGTCTAAAGGCTTGGGTTTAAGCTTGCCCATGACTATTTGGTAGGCTTTTCCCCAGGGGTATTTCTCGACGGTCTCGCACAACCGTTCCCATGCCGTATTTTTGCTTTTTATGATCATGTTCTTAAGTGTTTTTCTTTCTTCTCTGAGGTATTTTTCCCACTTAGTCATTTCCATCTTGTTTTGAATACTGATTTTTGACTTTTTTCTTTTAAGTTTGTTGCATTTTAATCTTTGACTAGAAATCTCTTCTGTCCACCAGTAGTTTTCTCGTCTGCGGTAGGTGTTTTTTTTCTTGGCATGGTTTCGTCGCATGATTTTGTAATAAGATCTATTAGTTTACTTCCGTTAAGGGTGTTTGCATTTCGTAGGGACTCTCTTATTTTCTGTCTAAAACCATCTTCATTTATCTTCTTTAGGCTCCAACCTCTCTTGGCGGATTGTATAACTTTCTCAGTGGTATTTTTAACTTCGAAGTAAATAAATTGATGTAGGCTAGCTGTTTCCTCATCAAGGACCTTCCAATTTGGTATAATTTCTTTTGCATTTTCGGAACAGAAGGTGAGATCAATGATTGACGTTTGTTGGTGTCGTACGAAAGTTGGCTTGTTGCCTTCGTTTAGGGTAACTAAATTATTTTTTGCAGTCCATTCTGTAAGCTTCCTGTCTCTAGCATCTTCTCGTACAGATCCCCATTCCGGCGATTTGGCGTTGAAGTCTCCTGCCACAATAATCTTTCTTTTAGTTCTTTTTATATCTTCTTCAATGTTCTGTAAATATATTTCAAACTCACCCGTCCTGCAGTTTGGGGTCTTATAGCATGCCACTATTCTAAAATCTCCTATATTTATCCAACAATAACCCGTCCTTCTTTTTCTTCTGCCTGCTCGTATTTTTTTGTTTAGTATAACTATCGCTGTGTCATGGTTTTTGTCTGTAATTCAGGGGCCGTCTTTCTTGATAAGATGGACATTTGGCTCGCTTATTATTAGCATATCGCACTTGAGCTCTTTTGCAGTTGCTTCCGTGAGGTCGTGTGAGGTTATACTTCTTCCCACGTTTATTTGTAGGATTTTATGGGGCATCCGAGATTGTCCCATGTTCTGTTTGTTTACCTTGTGTTTTTTGCTTTTCCCGAATTTTCCAGGGTCTGAGTCGTATTTGTAGCAGCGTGCACTAAGCGAGCGGATGCAGCCATATCTTCTCTTAGAGTATACCTTATTTCACTTTCTGTCTGTGTATTTTCGTCGTGATCAGTCTTATTCACATTCTCTCCTTTTGTTTCCGGCTCCAACTCCATATCTAGTTGGTCCTCGTGTGCACCTTCTTCGTTGCCGATTATTGTGTTTGCTGCTTCGGTAATTTGGGATCTCTGACTGTTTATTTTTCGGTCTTGATCTCTTGCTTTCTTCAGAGCTTTCCGGAATGCAACGCATTTGTTCGAACCTAACCTATGTTCGTCGCTCTTGCAAATGGGACAATACTCCTTATTTGTGCAGTCTTTGGCCTGGTGTTCTTCTGTGCCACATTTGTAGCAGTTTTTGGTTCTGTCAGGTCCTTCACATTCCGTTGTTGGATGTCATATGCCCAGCACTTTCTACACTTAAGTATCGGGACTCGTCTGTCTATCCGACACCTAACCATTCCAATTCTTATAAATTGTTCTCCAATCAGTTTTTCTCCTTCTTCTTTAGTTATAGTGATGGTCGCTGCCATAAGGTTGTTGGATAATGGTCTTATATCACTGATCGCATTATTATCCTCCCATTTGCCTACGTATTTAGTGATTGCCTTTTTGATGTCTTCTTTATTAGCGTTTAGGTCCAGTCCTCTAATATGTAAGACCTCTCTCTTCTCCGATTTCCCTACCGTTTTGCACGTCATTGGATTCGAGGTATTAATTAAGGCTTTTTTAATATTTTCAGCTGCTGCTTCCTCTTCCTTGTCGAGTGTTATAAGCAATTTTCCATCTCTAGTACTTCTCATTGTTGTGACAGCATCGCTGAAAGGGGTTTTTTCAATTAGGGTTTGGCACTGGCTCAGAATGTCCCTGTAAGATTTCCCACCGCTACTTACTACCATTCCAATGGTGTTTTTCTCTTTTTCCTGCTAAAGGAGTTTTTTTCTTGTATGGGGTGTATATTATTACATGATTTTTCTGCCATAAAAAACTGCGGCAGCCATCTTCGTAATATTTCCAGGTGTCATAAAGCTTATGGTATGAATGGCAATAGTTTGGTTTTCTTTTGTTTCGTCTTTTATTCGCTGCATTCTGTTCCATAAATCCTTGCCGTCCCCCTTGAGCATTATTTTTATTATAACGTCTGTCTTTTGTACGCTTTTCCTTGATCTAAGCGTGGTTGTTTGTTCTAGGATTTCTAGTTCCTCTTCTGATTCCGTTAGTTCGGGATGTTTTTCTTTAAAAATTCTTTGTATTCCCTCCATATTTGGGTCGTTGGGTTCAATAAATACTACCTTTATTATCTTGTCTTCACTTTCGAAAGGATTACCAGCTTTTACCTCTGTGTTTTCTAGAAGTTCTTTTTCCCACTCATGATTTTTAACTCTGTTCCACTCTTCGTAATCCTGTATTGTATCCAGACTGTGCAGGATCGATTTGCTACTGCTGTTCCACGGCGCAGTTTGCGTATACGCCTCCGCGGTCTTTATCGTATTTTTTAATTCCGGGTTTCCGCTTGGATTCACGATAGTGCTTGCTCTTGCCAACATCTCAATCATTTCCTCTACAAATTTCGTTGATATCTCCGTTTTTTTATTATACCTTTTCAGTCTAGAGACCGCATTTTTTTGTGTTTGGGACCTCGAGCAATACTGTCTGGAGAGTCTTTGTTTCCTCATTCCCTTTTTTGATTGTGTCTTTAAGTGTTTTGTACTCTTTCTTCATTCTTTCTATTAATTCAGCGGTATGTACTTCACCTTCCTTCTCTGGCGTCTCCATCCTTTTTCTTTTGGGTTCCCTTGTATAACTGTAATTGACGCAGTCCTTTCCATGTCTCTTCTCTACTAAATCTTCGTTCCCACTCTCTTCATGTGCCACAGAGCTTGTGGAGGATATAGAGACCCTTCTCGACCCAGGAGGCGTCCTTGAAATTGAGTCCCTTCTTGTAACGGGGTTTAATTGTTTCTCCAGATCTAAATCCCTGATGTTTCTGATCTCATCTTTCCTTTCAACTTGGTTAATATTTTGTTTATTCATTTTGTTCCCACGAGTTGGGACGAACTTGTTACGTGTTTATCGCGAATAACGTGTATTTTCGATAATTTCCTTTACTTTATCTTAATGAATGAACTAATTAGTTAGATCTAAATATTAATATTTCCTTATTCGTTGGTGGAATGTTTTTAATTGCGTACCTCAAAAATTATTTTTCGCATCTCTACAGTTAAAAACTAATTTATTTAACGTACACATCTTTTTTTTATTCCTTTATAGATATAAGTTGCGCCATCTCTAAAATTTATGGTCATTTACTAGAGTTTTGAAAAGGAATCTTGTTTTAAAAAGACAACAATGGGATATCTGTAAAATTTATTTATCATAATTTGGTTTTAACATTCTTATCTAGTTTGAATAATTTTAATAGTTTGGCAATATTGCTTTTGTTAGGGCGTTGTTCCTAATCTTTCTTTTCTTAACACGCCATTTTCCGATGAGAAGGTTGATCTGCAAGAAAAATTTTTCCTTCCGTTTATAAGATGTTTAAGCATCGTTTCTTTGGAAAATTTTTCATATAATGTAATGTTTTTTTGGTATAAAACTTTACTGACGCTTTACAAGCGGATATTATTGCAATTTTCAATCTTCACATCCTCCGGTAAGTTTAACACATGTTCGACAACTTTTAGTAATTCGATTCTTTCATTTAGGCACTTTCGCACGATTACTTAAATTTATAACATAGGTCTGTTGAAACGAAATCATCGCTATCGGCTCTAAACATCTAAAAAGAGGTATGCTTGTATAAGGTAATTAGCAACGTATTTACTTGTATCACTTTCAGCGCCTTGATACCGGCGAAATAAACAGCTATTCTTTATTTATATACATAACTAGCAAATTGGAATGCACTACCGATCACCTCCGTACCTATTCTTACTGGAATGCTGGCTTTTAATTACTGATTAGCTGTTTTGGTTCCACAAAGTAACTACCACCTTCGAAACACGAAGGGCATTTACAGTTTGGTAATTCTTCATCAAAGGTCAGAATTCTTTATTATTCAATATACACAGGATTTGTGTAATGAACAGTGTATTGCTAAAATTAGTACCACAGAGTTAGGTTACATTTGGGGGGTTTAACCTTATATTACTTACTTGTAACAAAAATTTATCATTTATAATAACATTCTTTACTGGAGGCTAAAGTGGTTGAATAATTTAGAGTTTGATTTGTTCAATTTGTAATTAATTTCTACATACAAAAGAAAGAAAAAACCACACCTATATTCACTGGGACGTTGACCTACTTTGTTTCACGGTAGCTGCGCGTTGAAGCTCCTGTTTTTAAAATACATTATATACAGGGTGGAACATATATCGAGGTCGTATGAATTACAGTCATTGTTTGAAACTGTATATATATTTATATTCAAATTTAGAATTTCTGTAACTTTTCTGTACTTTGTCTTTCCTTAATATTAATTATTTGTCATTACGGATAATTTTGTTCAGAGCAGGTTTGGCTGTAATAAAATTTCTGTACTATTGAATGTCTTGCTTCAATTCTATGCCTTGCACTGAACAGACTATCCAGATATTTCTATTTAATACCACTTCTTAATGCTTTTAATATAACTTAAAGAAACCGAAATTAAAATCATTGGGGATTTAAATTCTATTCTGTGAAACGTAGGCAAGCCGTTTCAAAAATTAAGCACTACTATTTTCATTGTGGATCTATTTTAGATCGCACTTTATGGGTTACTTTCGCCCTTTCGGCTGCGATTTGTAAGTACTTACAACCGTCGGGAGCGGCACAATTAACGAAACTTTTCTTTTACATTTAGGGTTCGATTAACGGACTAAATACATTTAGTTTTTTTTATTCTTTGTGGGCATCTGCGACGGCTCACCACTTGCCATCGTCAGGGCTGAATTATATTTATTGTGTAAGTTAAGATTGTTATGAATACTTTGGGGGAAAACTAGCATAGTATCATATTTGTTTACGTTCGATATTTATTCGACAAGTATTAATTTGAGTTTAAATTAAATTAAATAAACGATTACTGTGTGGTTGTTCGGGTAAAAGTTTGTCTCTCTTTAAATTGTTCCTTTTTTTGGAGCACTACCTGTTTCAGGTTTTACAGGGCCTGCCCCTACTCTACTCCTCTTTTCCTTTTTCTTTCCTTTTCTCCCCTTTCCTGACTAAAACCTGTGGCGCCTATCCTTTAGTGGCTATCTAACCACGTCAACACCATTGTAGCAACCCTCCAAAACCCCACGCATCCAAGTGCTCTGCGGTCAAACGACCGTACGCAGGAGCTTAGTCAAGCGCACTTTCAAAAAAATGTTTACATGCAGGTTAGACATGTAGCAAACTATACAGTCCAGCTCGACAGTGCGCCCTTACCGAGCTAAGGCTAAAATCCCACAGAGGTCGCCAGGTATCCGTGGCATCGCTCGAGACACACCTTTACCCCTGTGCCATGCATCCCCTCGGCACGATGGTGCTACACCTTAGGATTGGGCTTTGGTTTTTACGGGTATCCTTCCCATTTTTTGAAGAAAGAAGAGGAGAGTTGGAAAATAGTGACCCCTAGCCTTCGGATAACCTAATACCGTCAGGGTCGGAAGAAACTGCGACCAAGAGAGGCCAGACAGGACAGACGACAGCAGGGATCTCGCCTAAAGCAGTAGAAGAAAGGCGAGAATCCAGCTAGGGTACCTCGGGGTTGCCACTCCCGTTTTCACAAGCATGAGCCCCCTGAGGGGAGTAATAGTAGTAATAGTAGTGATAGTAGTAATAGTAATAATAGTAGTAATTGCAAATGTTTGTTTGAGAATTGTTTATTATCCGAATATTTACATTTATGGGTCCAGCGAAGTCTTAAGGCTTGTCAGCCGGTTCCCGTGTTTGTACATGAAATATTTTACATTTATTTCTATATTTTCCTAAGGTTTGCATTATTAGTAAAGAAATGGATTTTGACAATGCCGAATAAAAAAATGTCAAGTGCAGTATTATGCAGAACCAACCTCTGCGCACCCTTGGTTCAAGATTTTCGAATAGTACTATTTTAAACATAAAATTTCAGTTTTAGAAATAACATTCTAAAGCTCACTCTGTTTTATATTTTGTCAGAATACGAAGTATTTTCAATGCGTTTTTAAAGTTTTATTCCCAGAAAAGACAGAGTGCAATAAAAATTTGTTTGTCTAGGTTACTACCATCTACGGTGGTTCTCCACCTGTTTCATTCCATACAAAAATGCATTTCCTTCCAGATCATTATCTAAGGAAAATGTACGGCCCCGTAGGTGTTTCTTCAGAACGTTGAACAAAAAGAAGATGGTGCTAAACCATCAACCGTGGTCCGTTTTGCCAAAAAAATGGCCTTCAACAACTTTCCAAGTGAAGATTGGGTTTTTTCTTTTTTTATTCATTTCATCGCCTGTGACAATTCGTGCAAAATACTGATTGTTTGCCAAAGCTTTCAAATGTTCTTGACAAATATCTTTCCGTAGCAGAGCAGTTTCTGTGTAAGGAGTCGGGGAATCCATTGAGCAGATATTCCTTTCATGCCCAAAATTTCGTGCGTAATCTTAAATGTAGTAGTTGTGTATACTCCAGTTTAGTCTGCAAGCACTTGGATTTTCATTCGTCGATCAGGCAGCAGTGAATTTTAGACAGATCCTATGGATTCCCCAGCTGTTGTATCAATTTTCTGATCTTGGGTCGTCCTGAATCCCCTCTCAACCTCATATAATTCTTCTGTCAAATATTTTACTTGAAAATAAGGTAGGTACTTATTTTCATACATCTGAGTCACTCTCTCACAGAGAAATTTTGGTCCATTTTTCCCTTTAACGAGAAAGTTTATAACCGCCAGATGCTCAAAGTTAAGTTCACTCATTTTTTTGAAACAAAGAATACTGTCAGAATTGCACAATGTTACGGAGCCGTACACATTTACGTGAAAGTATTTACTACACTAGCAGTGATTTGACAGCAAGGAAATTTGTTTGTGTGACGTCATTTTCATGCTAGGTAAATTATAGAAACATACGCTCTAGTAACTTACTAATAAACATTTCTCATTTATTGGAAACATTTCCTTGTTTTGGTGTATTTACTTAAGAGCCAACTTCCCTGCTACTATATTCTCCATTATTTTGATTGTTACTCTACAGTGACATTTTTATTTATTATAAGTTATATAATTGTGTGGCATGTGTCAGACATACACTACACCAATTTCAAGATCTTTGATTTGTCAATGCGATTTGAAGGCGCGAATTTCAGAACCATCGTGTTCTGAATTTAGAATTGATAAAATACCCATTTATGAGAGAAATATGCAAATACGTATCATTTATAAGTTAAATTTAAAACAAAAGCTTCTTTAGCTGTTTTTTGGAAAAACCCGTGTTACCTTCATAGGAACAATTTTTGCCACATAGTGGAATGTTTTACAATAACTGGCTGTTAAGTTTCTCTGCAACAGCGTATATTTATATCTGGTTCTGAAAAACTTTGTGCGTTATCAGTGTAATCTAAAGACATATTTTCGTGATCTGTCATTGCGATCTTGAGAGTGACAGTGAAACGTCTTTCCTTTGACTTTTTTTCTTTTCGCTTAGGAGTGTTAACTGCCTTTATAGCAACCAGCTACAGGTTCAAGATTTTCCGGAGGTGTACCTTCTTTGTCTGCAGGAAGTTGAAGATCAATTAGTGAAATAGATTTTTCAGCACTAATCGTAAATTTCCTTTGGTGGCTTTTGACTGGTTTTATTCTGTGCTCTTCTTCGTGAGCTTGCAGACAACTGACAAGTGTACTGCAGACTACTTCTGCACATTCAACTTGATCTTGCAACGGAACACCCTGTATTTTTATGGCTTCCTGCCGATTTATTAAAGTTTTGGAAAAACGCCTTTTTTAAGCTGACGTTTTTAATTTTTTTTTTCATTTTATAGTCTGTGCAAATGTATCTCCAAATTTGCTTTATAGGAGCCAAGCAAGACAAGTCTAAGTACAGGCTGAAGATCACTTTCCCCAAGAAACAACAATTTGCAGGAAACTCTCTTCTAAATATGGCCCCTCAAACCACACTAAAGTTGTTATTCCGTATTTTGTGTCACTGGGCCCTGCTTCAAATCAAGTTCTCCACATATGTTTCGCCTTGTACACAGCATGATAATGTAAAACTGTTCCAATAGCAGAAACTGCGAAAATTACTGTTATGCAGATTTTTGTAGTTAATATTTCCTTCAGGATATGGAACTCCCCTTCTAAAAACGATTTTGTGGGAACCGGGACCGCCTGAGACTGTCTGTTTCGTTGAAATTAAAAATATTATTAACGGGAATATTTTCTAATGACGTCTTCAGTTGATAAAATAAGATGTTATTTGCGCTAACCCAATAGCAGCCCTGGTTCTTTTTACGTTTTGTCATTTTATGACAGTTACGAAATTATCGTACAGTACGCACCACGATATTCTTTAACAATGAGTATTATGTCTAACGTATCTAATGACATGCCCCAAACATATATTAAAATTTTACCTAGAATTATTCTTCGTCAGCAGCAAATACTCGTTACCCATAAGGAGTTTTCATTTATTTTGTTTAATGTAACTAAGATTATTCAGCCCTACAATTATAGCCTCACTAACACTCACTCATGATCATGAGTTACACACAGACAAACAGACACACAGGCACACAGACACACAGACACACAGGCACACAGGCACACAGACTCACAGACACACAGACACACAGACACACAGACACACAGACACACAGGCACACAGGTACACAGACACACAGACACAGACACACAGACACACAGACACACAGACACACAGACAGACAGACACACAGAAACACAGACACAGACACACAAACACACATATACACAGACACACAGACACACAGACACACAGACACACAGACACACAGACACACAGACACGCAGACACACAGACATACAGACACACAGACACACAGACATACAGACACATAGACACACAGACATACAGACACACAGACACACAGAGACACAGACACACAGACACACAGACAAACAGACACACAGACACACAGGCACACAGACACACAGACACACAGACACAGACACAGACACACAGACACACAGACACACAGACACACAGACACACAGACACACAGACACACAGACACACAGACACACAGACACACAGACACACAGACACACAGGCACACAGACATACAGACACAGACACACAGACACACAGACACACAGACACACAGACACACAGAAACACAGACACACAGACACACAGACACACAGACACACAGACACACAGGCACACAGACACACAGACACACAGACACACAGACACACAGACACACAGACACACAGACACACAGACACACAGACACACAGACACACAGACACAGAGACACACAGACACACAGACACACAGACACACAAACACACAGACACACAGACACACAGACACACAGACACAGACACACAGACACACAGACACACAGACACACAGACACACAGACACACAGACACACAGACACACAGAAACACAGACACACAAATAAGGGTTGGGCTCAAAATAATTTAAAACAACTGCGACATTGTTGTCGTTGGATATTCTTTTTAGAAGATGTTTCTTCATTACTTCATAAAATTCGTTCCAAAAGATTGAACATTTTTGCATCAGGGTATCTTTCACGGTATATCTAGGCTGCTCGCACTGAAAGATGCAGTCTCCATGAATTATGAACATGTCCACTTTTTGATTGTGAGAAAACATTGAAAATAACAAAGTAAAAATTTAATCATAAGCAATCACATAGATCATCTTAACAGCGAAATGTCAAATTTGACAAGAATAAATTTGTAGGTTTACCAATTTGCAACTGGCAAACACGATTTTATCGCACATTTTATTAAATATATTTTTTCCAGTAACTTTTGAACCCAACAAGATAGAAAAGTGTTTTTGAGCAGAGTGGATTTGGATAAATGACAACATTCGAAATATATTTAAAAAAATATAAAATCTCCAGGGATAAATTTATTTCTGGACAACATACCTCAATTTCTAAAATGTTTACAAACATATTTTTCGATGCAAGTTATAAACTAACATAAACTATTTAAGTTCTCTCAATAGTTTTTAATTATTTTTTCATTAAATAATACATTGTCTTACTCTCTATTTTTAGTGAGCAAAAAGGGTGTTTGATCTCTAGTGAGCAAAATTTGTTGATCGGTTACTATGCCTGCGGTTGCTGTGAAAATCATACTATAGCTGTTTTGACATTTCGTAAACGTCAGTTTAATTTTAATTAGCACCCAGTTGTTCAGATATTTCAAGCACTCCGCCAGATGTTGCTGATTTAGAAATTCTCCCTACTGCATCAAAGGCGTAATATCTACGGCAGTACAATACCCTTAAGGGTTAGATAGCAAAAAATCACCGTAAAAAGTTGTCTGAGAACGTTGTATTGGCATATTTTAACAGAGAAGTTTAAAATTAAAAGGATCTTATCCGTGGAGCATTTTTTCAATGTTGAAGAAAACCATTGCCTTACAAGAAAACGTGCACATTGACCAATATGCAAGATGATTAGTATTGTTAAAAGCTAAATCCGCAGGCTATGAAAGTGAAATGTCAAATACTTTTACGATGATACAAATTAAACAAATTCTGTCAGATGCACCAGACGCAATTTTCTTGCTTAAAAAGGTAATTATCACAAATTATACAAGTTCATAAAGATATAATTTTTCAAGTGCAACAGGAGCCATGCGATGTGACGAGCTCTGCAAACTCACTGTGGATGATGTATTTGAAAACCAAGGTTTATCCTTCACAGTAACTATAACTAAAACAAAACATGCAAGACAATTTACTATAACAACTGGCACCACTAATAACTTAGTAACTATTAGAAGATACATGTCACTCAGACCAAAGCATACGAAATATAAAAGGGGTTTTCACGAGTCCCATCCATCTTATGAGAGCTAAGAACCTCATCATTTCTGGTACATCAACTGGCACCCTAGCATGTACTCGAAGTACGTTTTGGAACGTGTAGTCAAAAGGTATTGAGTAGCATATATATTTGTTTGGTCGACGATCAAACTAATAATATCATTACTCAGGAAAATTTCAAAATAATCGAATCTATCTCCGGTTGCAAATGTTGCTTGGTGTATGTTCTTCATACCACTAATATATTAAGATGTGAATTCAAATTTCGAGTAGTGTTCTGGTTTACATGTTTCCCAAATAATGCTGGTGGTTTAAATTTGAGATTTCAGCTGTTGGAACAAGTAGTTCCCGAAGTACTCGGTCTATTATCTAAATCCAGTTGTGGGCTCTCAACCAGCCTTACGGGGGTGAACTCTTCATCTTCGCCATAGTCCGATGTATCGAGAGACTCTGACAGAGACGTATCATCCGGGAAAAAATGGGGGTCCACCTGCGAGTCATCGTTGGAGTAATCTATCTTCAAAGACTATTACAGTTCGTTTTTGTCACCATGTAAAATTCAAGTTTATTGTTCACAAACACATATCACATCACATTATCCTGAAAACTGATTTTTCACGTTCAATTTGAAACAAAAACACTCTTATAACCGTGCCTGCATGGTGCAATTGCAATACACTTTCAAATTCTTACGTGTGTACATAAAGACACACGTGACCTACGAACATAATTGCAACTTCAAAACTGACTCCGTGTATGTCGTCAGCGCACGCACTGCAAACTGGTAAAATTCGATCTTGGATCACGTTTATATCATTACACCTCCTTTAAAACAGCATACTGTAACAAAATAAATTTAAAATAACAAAAAAAATGAAGAATGGGTTTTTTTGGCAGTCAACGTGTTAAAAAGGCGTGGAGACAAGTGTTGCAGAGGGTTATACAAATGAAATCCACTCGATTAAGATAGCCATTGCAAATAAAATTTTGGGTCACTCAACAAGCTCGTCCACAATATGTGTATTAACTTCTAGTGAAATAACAGCATCTATATCAAAAGGATGTTGTGTCCAATCTCGCACAAAACGCAAGCACAACTAGCATGCGCTCGGCAATGCCGGAATTTATTTGACATGTCATAACTGCACTGTAAACATTTACACCATACCAAACACTAAGTGTATTAAAATTCGCGTAATGTTTAAAACGTAAACATGTACTACGGTTACATATTTAATAAAATTATTTGCTGAGATTCTTGGCCATTACCTTACGTAGTTTTTATGTCCGTATTTTTGACAGAACGTTACTGTCAAATTCAAGATGACATCGGCGCATCTGCAATCATTGTAATAAATCTGTCACAGTGCATGTTACAATAATCTTTGCCCACTTGTACTAAAAATAACCATCCTCCCGTATGCGCCCAATAAGGCCAAGGCGTCAAGTTTGAATCACCCTGTACATTACAAAATTCTTATGTACAGACTGTCCCAAATTCGAGGGCAAGCATGGGGATCTCGCTTATTATAAGAGATAGGTTTAAATTCGGCACTTTTGCTAAATTCGATGCCGAGTAATAATCTGAAAAGAAATTTGAGCTAACTCGAATGGATTTGGTTTTATGCTCAAAAAACTAAAAATTTCGATTTTCGTTTTTCGCGTTTGGCCACCTTATTATTAGGAATTTTCAAAATTCGATTAAACATTATTAAGGCACCTTTTTACGCACAATACTAATACGGTATTAAAAATATTATGTGACGTTTCGTTTATTCTGAACCATCATCAGGTTTATTTTTTCTTATGGGGGTTAAGATATATTTTTATGTCGTTGGGTGGAGAATGTTATGCTGATTTTAGGAATATATAATACTTTATGGTTTGATCGACTGCGAACTAAAATAATGAGAAAAATACGAAGAACAAGATTCCGCCTTCTTGGATCCAGCAAGGAATAATTACAGTAGTTTATTTAATTTGTTAAACTCGTTAGAACATCCAAAAAATTTATCGATAGGTAACAACAAAATAATTACACAGACAAACAAACAAAAATTATTATAATAAATGTTCGAACAGGTTTCCTCCTTCTTGAATACAGTAACGAATTCTTCTTCTACAATTGTTTACGCTTCTTTGAATGGTTCGCCTGGGAATTTGACGAAGTTCATTAACAACCCTATTCTGGAGTTCTACTATATTTTGCGGTGACGTCTTATAAATCATATTTTTTAAATAGCCCCAGAGGAAGTAATCTAAAGGGGTTAAATCTGGACTTCTTGCTGGCCACCTAAGTGGTCCCCTATTTCCCATCCATTTATCAGGAAATTCGCCGTTAAGATATTCACTTATTATCGCAGCATTATGAGCAGGAGCTCCGTCCATTTGCCACCAGAGAGTCCATCTTTCGTTTAGCGGAACATCATCCAAAAGGTCTGATATTTCGTGTGTTAGAAATGCGAGGTAGCGTTGAGACGTTAGGTTACCTTCGTAAATAATTGGCCCAAGGAGCCTATCCTTCCAGATTCCAACCCACACATTAAAGGACCGGTGACCTTGTCCTCGCATTTGATTGTTAATTCGTGGATTTTCAACGGACCAGTAGTGCTCGTTATTACGATTAAACATTCCATTAGTGGAAAAATTGCACTCATCCGTCCAAATTATTTGATTGAGAAAGTTGCGATTTTCCAGCATTTTGGTATTAAGTTGGTTACAAAAATTCAACCGTCTCATATCGTCCCCAGGCCGAAGAGTTTGACTAACGTGTAACTTAAATGGTTTATAACAGTGTTGCTTTAACACTCGCCAAACTCTCGTTTTTGGCACTTCAATAGTTTGATCTATTTCTATGGTAGATGTTGAAAGAGTTTCTTGAACCTAAGATGGATAACATAAAGTCATAACTCTCCAAAAAAAAAAATGTCTGCTGAAATTAGCAGTGAAGTGAATGGAAATTCTTATAATTAGTATAATACTAACAAGTAGTACCTGATGTAATATTTCTTTTTCGGCATCTCTGTCTAGTCTGCTACCATATGCATTTCGAGGTTTCTGAAAACATCCAAATTCTCGCAAATTTTGGTCTAATTTTAAAAAATATCTCTGGTTTGGTTGCTGCCTCTCCGGATATTCCTCTAAATATCTTTGTCCTGCTCTGACGCTATTTCTATTGCAGCTATAAAATATCCTTATCATGTCTCGTTTTTCTGAATTTGAAAACATTCTAAAGAAACTTGCAAATTTTAAAGCACAAACACGAAGGATCTTGCAGTTATTATCCTTTTTACAATTAGAAAATGACATGACAAAAGCCAACTCCTGAGTTTTGTTTGATTCATGGGTATCGTGATAATGTAATATTTAGTTTTTAATTTAAGAGTATTTTAGTTCGCAGTCGATCAAACCATGAAGTGTTATATATTGCTAAAATCAGCATAACATTCTCCATCCAACGCCATAAAAATATGTCTTAACCCCGATAAGAAAAAATAAACCTGATGATGGTTCAGAATAAACGAAACGTCGCATAATATTTTTAATACCTGATTAGTATTGTGCGTAAAAAGTTGCCTTAATAATGTTTAATCGAATTTTGAAAATTCCTAATAATAAGGTAGCCAAACGCGAAAAACAAAAATCGAAATTTTTAGTTTTTTGAGCATAAACCAAATCCATTCGAGTTAGCTCAAATTTCTTTTGAGATTATTACTCGGCATCGAATTTAGCAAAAGTGCCGAATTTAAACCTATATCCTATCTCTTATAATAAGCGAGATCCCCATGCTTGCCCTCGAATTTGGGACAGCCTGTACAGTTTGGACTTTACAAAATCTACTTCAATCATTTAGAACGATTACAACTAGTAAAAATTTTTATATGAACATTTCGTACAGAAAAAGTAAAAAAAAAAAAATCACGGTAACTCTCATAAATTAAAACAGCTGACATATTTTTCCCGCAATAATAAAGTAAAAGTGTTTTTGTTCAACCAAACCGAAAATTACCAAATTATTTGAAATAATAGTTTTATAATGTGTGTTAGGGTCATTATGCCCCTTTCTAGCTATAAAACAATCTAACAATAATTGGAGTAATCAAGCAAAGTATATAATTATGTCTGTTTATTAAGCCAAGTTTAAGGAATTTAACCGTTGTAAATAATTGTTGCGGTTACAGAAATATAATCTGGTCGCGAAAAATTAAGGTAATTAATTATTATACCGGAAAGCTCATTGTTAATCGATTTTAATCAGAAAAAATATTCGTGTTGAAGTTGTTAGTGGACCCATTAATGAGTAATATTTAATTATCTTTCAAGATATTCCGTTGACCATATGTTTTAAAAGAGAAAAAAAATTAAGCTACATCGTCGGCGTGTATTTGCAAACTAGAGAAAGCAATTAAAAAAAAGGTAATAGTTTCTTCTGTAGTTGTAAGTCGTGCAGTTATTTCTAAACTTCAAACTATTGGTAGAATCTTCACAAATGAATACCGGAACGACCGTAACCAGTACGACACGTTACAAGAATTGAGGATATTCGTTAGCAATAGGTAGATATCTGGCACGTAGATTTAAATGGAAATCCTATAAATTTTTTTCATGATGCTTCAAGTAAATGTATTAAACACCTCTATAGGTCAGTGTATTCCCACGAGCATAGATCCATGCTAGTCTAGAGGTCCATACATCCTATCATCATATCATTAACATCAGTATAAGAAGAATGACAACGATAGGGCATACAAACATCACACGCACGCGGCGGAGTGATGCAATTGATCCGTATGCAACATGCATCTGAGTAAAAGACACTTAATTAAATCAAACTATTGAATCTGACCAAGTGATGCGCATTAATGAGGCGCGGCGGCTCTTCTGACTGACATTTCAAGCTGAGACTTCTGGACTGATGATTGCTAATGGGAAATCGCAAATGTCCACTATTTCACTTTTGTCCATTATTGATGATCGCCGTCCGCATACTTTGTACGTTATTTAAGTGCAAGTACGGTTTCAATTGCCCATTCACGATAATGCTAAATGCACCCAAGATACCTCTACTATCTGATATTAACATTCAAGATGATCTTTTAATGCGAGAGATACTAGTACAATGACACCCTTGATGCGCAAATTCTTCTTAGCGCTAAACACACGCAACCATGTAACTGTTAAATACAGTGTAATTTACAAATAAAGTAAGTATTATTATTTATCTTTTTTTCTTTTAAAAACAATAATTAATTGACATTCAAATTAATTTAGAACCGTTTTAAGTGGTAATTTTTGATAATAAATATATGTGAAAAAAATACAATTTTCATAATTTTGTCTTTAAAATTCTGTTTATCATTTAACTGGTTTCTTTATTGTTGTTCGAGATGAATATTAGCTTTCTATAGTTATTATTTTCCTTATTTGCATTCATAAGAAGGTATACTTTGTTCAAATTACCGCGAAAATGAGTTTTTACGACTGTATAATTAGTGGTCATAATTTGCTTACTGATGTAAATAAATTAATGTATAAAATATGTGAATAAATTACTATTGTGTAGGCTCAGTTTTAGTCATACTTAATGTGATCATTGAATATAAATTAACCAATTCATTTTGTCTTGAACATGAATGAACTAGCTTCCATGCATATACGTCAGAAAAGTTACAACAATATTTTTCTTTATCTATGGTTTCCAATACTGAGGGCTTATAATCACATATAGAAGGTAAAATGTGGTTTATTAGTAAATTAAATTTCGATTAGTAAATATTTTTTCAACCGCTTAGCAATTATGGGGTCCACCTTTTAATTAATGCTATACTCATCGATGACTATTTTTAATGATACTTACCTCTAACATTTTGCAATATACATCTGCGAAAAATTATGAATTACACGTAACCAATACTTTGCATTTAACCAACGAGAGGACGTAAGTTAAGGCATTACTACAATCATAAGCATTATACCTTAGCGCTTAGTATACTCTAGTAATGAGGGGGTAGTATGGGGATCTTGGAAACGGTAAGAGATACGGATTTGGTAAATTGGGAAAAAGTTGCGTGATCAAAGGCCTAAGAAAATGGCGTTTAGAAATCCTTGAAAAAAATGTTGGTTCCTAAGTTATTTTCAAAAAATTGAATTTTTGAATTTTACAAATCATTTTTTTCTGGCATTAATATTTGATCTAGACTAAAACTGATGCCATACAACAACTTTCAATGTCCTTTAAGGAAGCGTATATAGGTATAGAAGGTTATGCAATCAACTTTTTTTTCACTATCGCTAAATCGACTTATTAGCTCATTTCACAACTTTTGAGCAAGATCGACCATCATGTCTGGAAGTGAGTGCGCACACGCGTGTGCGTGTGCCAGGGCGCGGGTGCGCGTGCGTGTGAGTGTGAGTGTGAGTGTAAGTGTGAGTGTGTGTGTGCGTGCGTGCGTGCGTGCGTGCGTGCGTGCGTGCGTGCGTGCATGCGTGCTTGTGCGTGTGCGTGTATGTGTATGTGGATGTATGTTAGTATCCACGATAACTACAAAACGAAAATATCTACGTACTTAAAATTTTGTATTTAAGCTTGTTTTCATTTGGTTTAGAACTGATTAGACTTTGGAAGAAATCCAGCGGCGAAGACGGGAGGGTTTATTACGGGCAGTTAGTGATTTTTATCAAATATTTCTAAAACAATATAACAATACCTACATGTAGACGTTAAACCATTAATTATATTCTATACACTTTTTTAATATTGCGTGTAATTTAGAGACAAAAAAATTCCTAAGGTAGAATTTAAGTGTTAGTTAAAAATTTTTCATTATTTGAATAACGATTAATATTATAAGAAAAAGTGTAGGCGTATTTTTTAAAGAAAATTTAATTTTACATAATTTTTTTATAAAGTTTTTTAATGTAAAGCGAAATAAATGTAAAAATTAAATAAATATGATTGAAAATGCTGAAGCTGTAGTATCGATATTTTTATAGAAGCGGGCGGAGATTTTTTTACGTTAATATGTATTATTGTCTATGAATTTCTATATGACATGAAGTTTTAAACGTCATTATGACATAGATTATTGTTTTTGTTTTTACAATGTTGCTTGTTTTCGTAATGAGCGTATAAAAAAGAGGTTGCAAAGTTATCCTAAAAAAACTGAAATCAAAATTATTTCATTTCTTTTAATTTAAGTTAGAATCTGGATGTCTATTAACTTCTGCCTGTCATGAAGTTTTAAACGTGTGCTTGACATAGAATATTGTTTTTGCGTTTACAATGTTGCCTGTTTTCGTAATGAACTTCTTATAAAAGAGGTTGCATAATTATCTTTTTCGTTGACCGTTTATTAATTTCGATATAAATGAGTTATTTTGTTTAAAAAAGGATGTATTAATAGACGTCATTAATACACTCCTTTTCATTAAATGACTGTTTTTGGGATTTTGACGTTTTGATGATATTTTGATATAGACAACCAGTTATACTCATACAAATAAAAAAACAATGACGACTAACATCATACATTTTAATAACCCCTAATTATTTTTGGTTATTTATAATAATATTATTAATAATACAATTGTTCAAATTTAAGAACGGAGCAGATACAGTGTTTATGTTATGAACGTCAGGATTTATATTTAGGTTTAAATCATTTTGGATGTTTTCGAAGTTGTTTGAGGTTATGTTAATGCTTACTAGGGGTTTGGAAGAAGAGGCTGTCTCGTTTGTGCAAAATAATTGTGTTTTCTTTGTTTTGGATTGAATCCTCAATGTATGCCTCCGCAACACTGGTTGATTTCCAACCCCCATATCTCTTTATTGCTACAAAATCTGCCCCTGAATCCGACAATATTGAGGCAGAAGATCTGCGGAAGCAATGTCCTATATATAGCTGTGGTTGATCCAGTTTTAGAAATTGTGCAACTGTACATGGTATTTTGGCAAATGTGTTTATGCCCACAGGGTTTGTAGTGCATCTATTGTTTCGATAGTATACAAAGAATCGTGTGTGTTTTGTATGCTGTGGTCTCAGTGTTATATATTGTCTGATTAATTTTAAGAATGTATTTTGATCATTATCCACAACCGTAAAAATTCTTTTCTCCTTTGTTTTTGTTTTTGATCCTGGGATAGTGATTAAAAATTTAGATTTTAGGTCTTCAACATTACCGGTTTGTACTCCAGAAGTTCATGCTTCCTTAACGCTCCAGCTATTCCAAAAATTAGTGTGACCTATAGAGTAGTTTGCTATTACAACTTTAAATTTAAACCCTTTGCTTACCTTGGTCATTAAGAACAAATTATTAGGAGCGTCAAGAATGAATTTTAGCACTTGTTCTTTTTCTAAAACTTTAGATTTTTTGGGGACATGTCCTTCAGTTTGTCCTTTAAGGTATATAATCAATTTGTTAAATTTTCCAATGTCAATATTTTTCTTCACATTAAGAGTTGATTTCAACATTGAGAATTTTGGCCAGAGGCTCACTATGAAGCCTTTTTGAGCAATGTTTGAAAAGTATGCCAGGAAGACAGGCTCCGTATAATTGGTTATATGTTGTTCGGTACACCAGCTATCAAATTCATTATACGTTTTTTCGTAAATATCTTGACTTTTAGTTGGCAACAAAGTCGAACATGCATTGTTTGCACTTGCCAACACTGCAGCAGGTAATGCATCAGGGTTCTCTAGCTCCATAATTGCACGATTACAATTGCGACCTTTTTTGTTATAATTCGCTTGTCATATTTTTCAATGGTAACTAGGTTTTTTTAGCAAACCTGATTTTTACGTGAAATTGAAAATGTATGGAGTTAACGTTATTCTCTTCTGATAGTCTTTGTGGTAAAGTGAATGGAAAGTGTTGAAAAATTTAAAAATGGTCTACCTCGAGGACAAAAAAAGGATGAAGGTATTTTATAAGGTATCATCTTTATCGATGCGATGAAAAAGATTAAATTGGTTTTGATTTGTAATTAATTTCTAATTTTGTCACAAACATAGAGTTTACCGTCAACGAAACAATATTGTAATAAACTCGTTTGTTAATGGGCGATTAATAAACTCAACTATTAAAGGTACTCACTCGCTATCGCTCGTTTGTGCTTTAAACAGTTTCGTTTATTAATCGCCTTCATTATCAAACTAGTTTATTAAATAACCATTAGATAAATATTATTACAATTATTTCACTTCCTTTAATTTACATTTTGTAGGTTGGAAAGTCGTGGTGGTGTTCCATTCCAGATATTTTTGTGTACCATTCAGATTTTAAGCGTAATTAATTGTCTAGATCAGTTAACAGTTTAGATCATTTAGATATTTAATAATAATCCAATGACAGAACTATGTCACATTCATACATAAGTAACAAATACTACTTCTTTTAAAATTATTTTCCGTTTCTAACTAGACAAAAGCATGCTTTGGAAAAAAAAAGGAAAAGGCCACATATTTCATTCCCTTCCCCAAGCGGGAGGGCGGGCTGTTCGAGCTTTCCGAGCTCCATACATACATGCATGGTGGGATTAAGGACGGGGTTGGTCAGGATAGGATTGGAAGGCACAGAGTTGGGGTTCTGAAGGAGAAAATACTACCCCGGATTCGCCGAAGTAGCCGCACATGGTGTGCATATACGCAGTGACCATACGGCTACATGTGTATGAGGGAAACCCCCTCAAAAAATCTCATGCAAGATAGACGGTAACGAGAATCGAATACTAAGCAGGCTGTGTCACCACTACGCTACTAGCTCGTATTATACATTTAGGTTGACAGTAACGTTGGTTATTTGAAACACTAGTGTGTAATAATTGGTCATTTTTTCTATTAGTTATGTTATTTAATCAAGAAAAGTTTAACATGGTGGTATGTTTCATTTCACCGAACCAAAATTGTTCTGTTGCGGAGCGTATGTATTTAGAGAAGTATCGCGAAAGGCGCTAGCGAAATATAAGGGGTTTTAGCTCAAAGCGTATGGCTCCTTTAAAAAAGCTGGAATTTCTCGACTACGAATGAGGGGCTATTACTGAAAATCCTGGTGTATCAACCGGGAAAATTGAACAAAAGATTGATATATCAAAATCAACGCACATATTATTTAGGAAAACAAAAATTTCTTCCATACAAGTACAGAATTTGCCAAGGACTTAGACCGGGCGATCGCTTATTTTGTGAATGGTATACAAGAAAGTGCCAGGAGAATATGTATGTTCTGTATCAAATAATACGGTCTAGTGAGAGAAATTAGGTAATACAGTTCCTGTAGAGAAGTGTCGTCGATTTTGGTCTAGATCAGGTATTCACGTCAGAAAAAATAATTTGCAAAATGCAAAAAACCCAACTTCTTTAAAATAATTGAAGAATGGGCCATAGTCCAGATGTAGTTTCCTTGGGTTAAAATAACCACATTTAAGCTAACTTACCTTAGTTCAATTCTGCTTCCTTGATAAGTGATGACTTTTCAAAGATACATTTTTTATTTCACTTTTTTTCTATAGCTGACTGATTTTTCGAGATATCTCGTCTATACTTGGTACAGGGGAGTTCTTAGGTTAGATAAACATGAACATCTATTTACTTTAAACGTTAAAGATAGGGGGCGCCACCAACACCTTACCCATGTTTCTGGTTTCCGCTGTATTTTTTTGTGAATAAAGATTTTGAAAGTCTTTTAACATTTCTGATAGGTCATTTTACTTTATTTAAAAAAGGTACTCTTATTGTATCTCGCTAAATGGTCCCGCTTTAGAGGAAAATGCACTTAAAGTGAACTCTGTAGAATGTACATATTTCATTTCCATAAAATTTAATTCCAATCCATCACAAAATCGTAATTCAGATTTGACTTCTCATAAAATACCATTGGTGCGTTTTTTACGTTGTTTTGTTTGTTCTTAGTTGTTTTGAGTATTTCATTATTTAGGTATTAGGTTTCCATTTTAATAATGCCGCGATATAATTTGTTCTCAAATAGTGAAATGAGTGATATGATTGCAATTTACGCTCAACAAAATTACAATGAACGTGCTGCTGCCAGAAGTGATGGAGATATTTTTCCAAATCGTAGACAACTAGACAGAAAATTATGTTCAAGATTGCGAGAAACAGTTAGCTTTCGTCCTCGCCAGCATTATGGACGACCTGTAGTGCGTACCGTCGAACAAGAAGAAGAGGCTCTTAGATCTATTGAAATTGATTCGTCCATTAGCATTCGGCGAATATCTGCAGATACTGGGTGATCTTACCTACTATATCAAAAAATTATTGCAGCTGTAAATGCAATTAGAAATCTGCATCCATCGTTTTTTGCACTAAGAAGAAATTTTTTGCAAAGATGCCAATGACGGACGTTTTGAGAATACCATTCACCATAATGAAATACCTGTTTAATGTTTTATTTTATTTTGCCACCATAATGTTCTTTATACGCTCCCAAATGTGGGCGTAATGTGGTCTTTATAGCACGGAAATGACATTGTTGCTAAGCAGCATGATTGACAGCAAACACATGACATAATATGTCACGTAAGTTGAAAGAATTATTGAAACAACAACCTTACTATATAACCTTTATTAATAAAAATAATAGTAATGAAACTTATTCTTTATAAAATTGATTTCTTGTGAATAAGTTTTTGCGTTTTCACCTTCCATTTTAGAATGCAAATTATTTACAAACAAACAGTACCTTAGCAACAATTTAGCAATATCACAGTATCTTAGTAATAACAAATTAGCCTACTGTCGACTTTATTTCACTGGATTTGCATTTAAAAACTTGCCGAAAATACTGAATCTTTTTAAAATTTTGTTCCAGTTTCATGGTGCAAAATAAAATAAAACACTGTATGTACCACGGGCATAATTGTAGATTATCGCTCTCAGGAATATAAAAGCCCGACGCGACATTCTCTCGAGCCATAATCTTCTGATTATGCCCTTAATACATAAATATCTATTATAGCTTTGTAATTGTTTGTAAATATGCAAGTGATATATGTACATTCTGCAGAGTTCACTTTAAGTGCATTTTCCTCTAAAGTGAAACCGTTAGCGATATACAATAAGAGTACCTTTTTTAAAGAAAATAAAATAACCTTTCAGAAATGTTAACAATTCTTTCAAAATATTTATCCACAAAAAAAGTATTAACCTAAAAACTCCACTGTACCAAGTTTAACCAAGATATCTTGAAAAATGCGACAACTCTTTACGGAAGCAGAATTTAACTAAGGTAAGTTGGCCTAAATGGTATTATTTTAACCCAAGAAAACTATCTCTGGACTATGACCCATTCTTTACGGGACACCTTGCATATATATATATATATATATATATATATATATATATATATATATATATATATATATATATATATATATATATATATATATATATATATATATATATATATATATATATATATATATATATATATATATATATATATATATATATATATATATATATATAGACAGTTTTCTTTCTTTTCATTCTCTCCATTCCTATTTAGCTAAGGACTGGAACACACGTGAACGGAAAACAACTAGACTCTCAAAATGTTTGTGCAAAATTGGAACTAAAGAAGGAGAACTGGAAATACTTTACAGTCGATAGGAGTTCACCTTCGCTGATTATAAGTTTATTGGCCCACCCTATGTTTCGAGCTTGTCACCAAATTTCGGTTCTCTCGTCTGGGTCAAAACAAAAATTTTTCGTTATTACTGATTGTCACAAACACAATCGGTTTATGGGCATTTTAAATCATATACAATGTGACGTGGGTAAAGAACGACCACATTACGTGAAATTAGCTAATTTCGGTATTTAATTGTTCATCAACTCCGCCTGGGGCCCGCTTGGAGTGGATTGAGTAGCCCCACAAAGGTCACTGCCGGTCCCAAGCCCCGTAAAGGAGGAAGGTTTGTGGTCCAGGTTAGCAGCCTACCCACAATAAAAAATATATATCGTCTATAAAAACCTCGGAACCTGGACGGAAACTACGGCGAAAATGATTTTGGAAAACGAAAATTTTAAGACTAAGCTGCTGAAATATAGTATCTTGGAACGCTCATGACCAAGAAATTATTATAGAGATAAACAGAAATAAAATTGACGTCTGCGCCTTGTCTAAAACGAAGAAGAACGGCAAAGGCAACATAAAATACAACAGGTATATCCTGGTTTACAGCGGTGAAGATAAACAGGGCAGAGCACACGCTGGCGTTGGGCTTCTCATCCATGAAAAGTATGAAAAAGGTATAGAAAATATAGAATATGCCAGTGAGAGACTTTTACATGTTGCGATGACACTCGATGGGGTTAGATATCACATTGTTAGCCAACGCACCAGAAGTTGCCAAATCCAAAGAGGAAAGAGACAATTTTTACAAACCTGCAAAATCTGCTGGAAAAAATACCTGCAAGTGACAAACGCTTTGTCATGAGTGATCTGAAGTCGATAATCGGAAATAATGTAATACCAAGCGTGACTCATAAACTACAACGGAGGAATGCTTCTGCACTATGTGCACTAAATGAGCTTCGCATCAATAACATGTTCTACCCACACAAACGGCAATGTAAATACACCTGGAGATACAGCAGAGGCCAAGAATCAGTTATTGATTAAATAATAACAAATAGAAAAGGGCGCCCTACGCAATTTTTAGGTGTTAGAACACTCAGCTCTGTCACCGTAGGGACAGAAGACCATAGACTCATTCTCTGCAAACTAAGACGTAACGCCAACTAACAAAAAGGTGATAATAAGGAACAATCAAAAGCAGAGAAATTTAACATTGAGCATGAAAGCACAAAAATATTGTATCAGCAACGACTAACGGATAAAATCATACAAAACACTATTGTACATGAAGACAGCGTAGAAGGAGCATGGGTGAAAACAAAAAGTAACATATTAAATAGCGCAAAGGGAGCCATGGGAACCAGAGGGGTCAAAAACAAGAAAAAATGTAATCCAAAACCCTGGTTTAAGGAATAAATAAAATCACTTGCCAACGAAAAAAGAAAACCTTACCTAGAGTACAGAGAGAATAAAACAACGGAACGCTTTCTAGTATATGAAAACATAAGAACAATGTCAACAACAGAATATTGATGATTAAAAGGACTGCCTAGGATTTACTAAAGAAATGGAGTTCATCGTGTATGGGGATCAAAAGAAAATCTGGGCTATGCTAAAAGCATAGAAGAATAGATTCAATATTTTAGTATTGCATTTTTATCTTGGTTATGAGTGAAGATAAGGAGGTACGGTTTTCGCAATACTGTGTCGTTTCTTTTTATCAAACGAGCTATGCAGTTTTACTTAAAAAGATAGATACCACGTATTGTACATTTGCATAAAGCTTTAAACTAGGCTCATTCATGAAATGCATTAAAGGTCGTATAGATACCAATTTTTATCATTTCGATGCATCGATTTTAGGAAAATTGAAAAACATCTATTTTCGCATATCGCAAAAACGAATTAGGCCATTCTTAATTGGCCGGAAATTCATTTTGTAGAAGATTCAAATATATTTCACTATTTAAATTCCCGTAAATGGATTAAACGTTTTATCTCTAAAAATTCTACACCAAATGCATATAGCATGTCCCATTTTAGATGGTTTTTCAGGGTATATCAGTTATGAGTGAAGATAGAGCTTGATTGTCTAATTAAGTGTACCTATTGCGCCTCCTATCGGCCATCCTACGAACTTGAAAATTATTTACAGCTTTTAGTCATCAGCAGCTTTATTATTTTTGTTCACCAAAGCTCTGCCCAAAATAACCCGCTGGCCGACATTAGTGGGACATCCGGTATATTCTGTTAACAGCAGGAATTTAAGAATCGTGCGAATTTCGCTCTACCAATCAACCACGGTAAAGCTACCGTATTTTGGGTAAAAAAAACTTTTTCGATAATTGCAGTAATTATTGACGTTCAGTTGGTACCGTAGCGGCGTAGTTTAGATTCCTAATATTTCTTAAGAGAGCTGGATCAATCCTGAAAGGCGAAATTAAGCAAAACGGTTTACACTTTGTAATTGAAAACGCTCTGTGAGCGAAGAAACGGCTATATAGCTTTGCGTACGGAGCTAAACTACTAAAAACCAGAATTAGACTGTGGTCGTCTTTTTTACCACGAAGCGTTGTGGCCGACGATTAAACGGCCTCAATTTGTTATAGACAGTAATGAACAATTCTTCTTCTCCTTCTTTTTCATAGTTTAGGACAAGGTACTGTTATTTCCATCAATGGTCCTCGGTTGAGGTGGACACCCAACTGTCTTTCCACTGTTTAGGTGACCGCCCCGCTGGTCGTTTAGTGTGTGGCTTTTCGACTGCTCCAGCTTTTTCTAGGTGCGTGTTGGCCTTTCTATTACAGTGGTCTCTCCAGTACCTTCGTCGCGAGCTGTACGCTTCACTATATCGCACCGGCGATGCTAATTAACGTCTTCATTTCCGTTGTTGCGCATCAAATGTTTGGTTGTGGTTGTTTCAGCTCGTGTCTCTACTGCATGCATAGGATTGTTTGAACACATGTTTCATGGATTCTTACTTTGCTTTCAATATTTATGTTCTTATTACGCCAAATTATGTTTCTCAGACAACCGGAGATCATCGTCGCCTTTTGACTTTGTGTGCGAACTTCTTCCGTAACGTTTCTATTTCTGAAGAAGTCGACCCCTACATATTTAAATTTTCCTACCTGTTGTATTATCTGGTTTCCCACAACATTACAACGAATAAGATGTTTCGATATTACCATGGACTGGGTTTTTTCAGTTAATATTTGCAAATTAAATTTTCTCGAGATGTTGTTTAATCTAAACGTTTCAGATCGTAATGATTTTCCGCCGTCAGTACCTGGTGATCTGCATAGCAGATTTTCTCCTCTCCATGTTGTATCCTATGCTCGTTTTCTTCACTTCTTGTATTATTTGGTCCATAATAACATTGAAAAGCGTAGGACTTAAGCTATCCATTTGTCTTTTCCGTGATGATATGGGAATTTCACTCGTCAGTCCGATTTCTGTTTTTATTTATGTAGTGTTGCTTCTATTAAGCTACTTAATCACTTGTAATTTTCTATAGTCTGTGTTCAGTACGTCTTTGAGTTTTACGCCGTCAAACGCTTGCGTAAAATCTACGAAACATACGAAGGGAGGTTTGTCAAGATCTATCGCTTTTTATATCAAGTGTCTTAATATGAAAATACCATTTATTGTCGACCTATCGCCCCGAAATCGTTACTGTTCTTCACTTATTCCAATGTTTTCTATAATTTTTAGATAAAATCTTTGTCAACAGCTTTGCTACGTGACTTAGGAGAGTAAAACCTCTGTAGTTTTGAGGAGTCCTCTTACATCCTTTTTTAAAAATTGGGATCGTGATGGTTTTTAACCCTACATTTGGTACCTTCCCCGAATTTGAAATTTTATTAAATAATTTCTTCATTTCCTCCTGAAGCCTACCGCCTCCATGTTTAACCATTTCATTGACTACTTTTATCTACCCCTGGGTATTTTCTATTTTTTAATTTGTGGGTGGCAGTGGTGACAACTTTTGTCGAAATTATGTCATCTTTCGTTTCATTTAATATCACTATTTCTGCTTCTTCGATTTCCTGCTCCGCGGGCAAAATGAAAAATGAAATTACTAAAATATTCATTATATTCTTCTTTGTTGATACTTTTTATCGTTACGTGTTCGTTAACTGGCTTTTTCCTTGCTTTCAGCATAGCCCAGATTTTCTTTTGATTCGCATATACGATGAACTCAATTTCTTTAGTAAATCTTAGCTAGTCCTTTTAATCATCAATATTCTGTTGTTGATATTGTTCTTATGTTTTCATATACTTGAAAGCGTTCCGTTGTTTTATTCTTTCTGTACTCTAGGCAAGGTTTTCTTTTTTCCTTGGCAAGTAATTTTATTTATTCGTAAACCATGGTTTTTTCTTGTTTTTGACCCCTCTGGTTCCCACGGCTCCCTTTGCGCTATTTAATATGTTACTTTATATTTTCAACCATGCTCCTTCTACGCTGTCTTCCGTTGTAGTTTATGAGTCACGATTGGTATTACATTATTTTCGATTATCGACTTCAGATCGCTTACGACAAGGAGTTTGTCACTTGCAGGTACCTTGTACAGCAGGGTTTGCAGGTTTATAAAAGAATGTTTTCTTTCCTCTTTGGATTTGGCAACTTCTGGTGCGTTGGCTAACGATCTGATATCTAACCCCATCGAGTGTCATCGCAACATGCAAAAGTCTTTCACTGACATATTCTATGTTCTATACCTTTTTTATACTTTTCATGGATGAGAAGTCCAACGCCAGCTTGTGCTCTGCCCTGTTTATCATCACCGCTGTAAACCAGGATATAATTGTTGTATTTTATGTTGTCTTTGCCGTTATTCTTCGTTTTAGACAAGGCGCAGCCGTCAATTTTATTCCTGTTTATCTCTATAATAATTTCTTGGTCATGATCGTTCCAAGATACTATATTTCAGCAGCTTAGTCTTAAATTTTTCGTTTTCCAAAATCATTTTCGCCTTGTTCTCGCAGTAATTTCCGTCCAGGTTCCGAGGCTTTGATAGGCGATAAATATTTTTTTATTGTGGGTAGGCTGCTAACCTGGACCACAAACCCTCCTCCTTTACCCGGGCTTGGGACCGGCAGTAACCTTTGTGGTATTACTCAATCCACCCCAAACGGGCCCCAGGCGGAGTTGATGAACAATTAAATACCGAAATTAGCTAATTTCACATAATCTGATCGTTTTTTACCAACGTCACATTGCAGTATTTGTGACAATAAGAAATAACGAAAATTCTTGTTTTGACCCAGATGAGAGAACCGAGGCTCTTATCAAATTTAGTGAAAAGCTCGAAACATGGAGTGGGCCAATAAACTTAGAATCAACGAAGGTAAACTCATATCGATTGTAAAGTATTTGCAGTTCTCCTTCTTTGTTTCCAATTTTTAGAGTCTAGCTGTTTTCCGTTCACGTGTGGAAGTTTCACTACGAAATTTTGCCCGTCCTTAGCTGGAGCTAGTTATTCACGGAACAAGGCTAACTTTTTTCCAGCTTGTTTCTCTGGTCCGCCTTTGGTGTTTGCGTAAGAATTGACATTCAATTTCAACACTGCTTTCATGGTCTGTTTCAGGTGCCATCTTATCCAAGATTCTTTCGAAACATTCTTCCGTTACTAAAATTCAGTATGTTTAAAGAATCTTAGTTTTATTCTTTCCTTGTTACCAAACGTAGCTTCATAAGTGTTCTTCTTTTTAATTCCTACAGTCGGCCACGATTTTTTTGCAAGTCATCTTCAGTATTATTTTCAATCGTCTCTACTACTAACATATCTCTTACGTCCTGATTGTTGCTTTGAAGTAATAAGTGATTTAAGAATTGTAAATTGGGATATATGATTTGGATATTCAAAAATCTGGAGTGTCTCCACTCAACATTTCCGTATACATACATATATACAATAAAAGTACTAGCGTATTTATATAATTACATAATAAAACTCTAGAAACAATGCAAAAATGAAACGGAAACTTTGTGAGTTCATGTTTTACATGTCCTCCAACACTTTTATTCTATTCTAAAACAAAAATTACAATAAGTGTCTTAAGGATTTTCAGTCTTTGGTAAAGTTAAATAGTAATTAAGGTATCAAGGGAATTACGGGTATAATAATGTTCCGAGGTCAACAGTGTACGTTGACCGAGGGCATTATTCTTGTACCCTTTTCGGAAGTAAAAAACGAAAGCCACATCTCTCTACCGGAGGCACTACAAACGTAATTTTTTCTACAAAATGTCAAATAAGAAGCAATGCGACGTAGACCTATAGTATGTTTATTAAAGTTACCTTTAAATTCAACGAGGAATTCAAAAATGTAATAATATATAGGTTGTTCTATTTAAAATAACGAAGTTGGCATGAGTTGCCGATAGAACCGGAAGTCCGCCATTTCTGAAAATAATTTTAAAACGAGTAGTTTATGACTGTGAACAACTTTTGTATAAGACATTTTTTCGTATTTGTAATAGTAAGGGAGTTATGGAGCAATCCAACTTAAGTGGGCCACCCTATATACATATATATATATATATATATATATATATATATATATATATATATATATATATGTATATACGTTTTTTACAATTTACATTGATTCTGCAGTATCCCAGTCGAAAACCTTGGTTGTCTTAATTTATACAAAAATAATTTTTTATTTAAATAAAATTTCATATCTAATAGTTTTTTAGTACTTTCCATGGGTGTGACAAATTTGAATTTAATAGCTCCATCTAAACGACTACGACTAGTTTACTTGAAAAATCTGACACACACACACGGGCAAAATGGATTCCGAGACCCTCAAAACATGAATATCCGTCAAATCTCGAGGTCGAATTTTTTCATGAACGTAACACCTTCCCTTTTATATGGGAATGTAAAAATACAGTTTTCAGAATATCCATATAAAGAAAGTACTGGAAATAACACTTATAACAATAAATAACGATGATTAAGAAAATGTAAACTATCACCATTATCACACATAATAAAATACTTATCTTCTTTGGGTTTTAATGGTGTATTTTAAATTATACAATTTAAACGTTTCGATAACACTTACAGTTATCTTCGCCAGTAGTAATATCTATTAAAATTGTTAAAGATGTTGTAAACAATCTGTCAAAGTTGAAAAATTAAAAAACCCAAAAAAGTATTTTATAACGATGATTAAGACTACATTACATTCAATACTTACTATAGATTGAGAGCTCTCTTCTTTATCAGGTCGAAAGATAGGCAGAGATATTTCCATATCTATACCCAGTTAAGCATATCGTTAGGCGCCACCTTTTTTTTATAGGTTACATAATTAAGATACTACAAAAATTGAGAACCACATGTAATCGTAATAAACAATAAAACAGCTGTGTTTATTTGTATATTTAACGAAACCAAATAATATATGCTGATTAATTTCAGCATAAAAGCAAATAAAATATTACTTCACTGTTCGTAAAGCTTTACGGTAGTAAACTAATTCTTAATTAACACGTAAACTACACATAACATATAACCTATATTTATATAGAATTATTTCAAAATGAAAGATGATTGAAACTGTATAACTTCAATGTGACAACAAGGTTTAGTTTGACCTATGTCAACAAATACTACTAAAGTAAGGTTATGTACTCAACTGGTTTTATCTCAGAAAGCATTAACCGAGGCCAACTGTTTTCTTTTCATTACAACCGTATTAAAACTTTCGAAACAATATCATACTAACTTTACTCTAATGTTCGTAAATCAATTAATCTAATTTGTCCACTTAATAAAAACGCAATTTGCGCTAAATGGATACGTACTTTTACACTCACAATTTTTTCATTTCTTGACCATACGATGCCAGGTAAGATAAGAAAATCTCAATAAGGTAAAGGTAAACGTATTGTATGTAACGGATGGAGCGCGGTAATTTGCTGTTTTCGGATGAGCTGCGTGGCGGCACTCGTAGTAGAAGAGAGCGGGAAGCGGGTGTTGTGGAGGATGAATGATGAGAGGTTAACGTTCATGCGTTATTCAGTTGCCGCAATGCAGTGGACACGCGAGGAGCGCCCATTCTGTGTTGAAGTGTATTTTTAGAAAGTCCACTCGATCATTGCAGTGCATCGGGCTTCTCGTTTACGATTCTTGACGGAAATGAATTGTAAACTAGGTAAATGCGTTCAGAACAACAAGGACTGCGTCATCTGTACGAAGAGGACCTTAGAGAAGGGTTACAGCACCTCAAAACGTCGTACGACTTAGAGCAGCAGTACTGCCATCTCCCAAACGTTCTGCTCGGAATCAAGCATTTCCTTTTGGAATTTCAAGACGTTCTCTCCACCGCATTCTGCATAGTGAACTAAATATTTATCCGTATAAAATGTGCGTGGTCCAACAATTGTCAGCACGGGATTATGTAGCACGACGAACAAATTGCGAAGACATGCTTGCCACCAAACCCAGTGTCGCAAATGTGTTTTTTTTACCTCAGCGGGCGTGTTAACAAACAAAATATGCGGTATTGGGGCGAAACAAACCCTAGGGACTTCATCAGAGACCCCTGCACTCGGACCGCGTCACTGTGTGGTGCGCCATATCACGCACCATTGACCCTTACTTTTTCTGTGAACTCCGATTGTTACTTGACTAGTCTGCTCTCGAGACGATTCAATTAAAGAATACCTGGTTTCAACAAGATGGTGCTACTGCACACAGAGCGAGGGTTGCATGAATGTTTTGAAGCAAATGTTTCCTGGACGGCTCACCCCTCTGGGGTGGGACCTCAACTGGCCCGCACGACCACCTGATTTAGCCCCATGTGAGTTTCCTTTGAGGTGACCTGAAGTCGAAGGTGTATTGAAACCGTCCCAACACCCTGAAAGGAACAATATTGAGGTTGAAATTCCCAAGCTACCAGTCGACATGCTTAGAAGAGTGCATGAAAACTTCACAGAACGGATGCAGCAGTATGTAGCCAGTGAGGAACGGCATTTTCACATACACTATTTAAAACCATGTAATTTGAAACTTCCAATATTGTGCATAACGAGAAAAATAAAAACTTGAGCTTTTAAATTTTCACTATTTAATTTCATTTCATTCTCAAAACAGCAAATTGCCGCGCTCCACCCTGTATATGCGCGCGATATTGCCTCGTGATGTCATTCGAACACGTTTTCTTCATATGAAATAAAATCATATATCATCAATTACTAACAATACGAAATTTCTTAACTGAAGGTAGGATTATCTTAACACAAGGGAAGGCTTTTTTTAACACAAGGGAGGACTTTATCTTGTGCCGGGAAGTAATATACGAGCTGCATTGGAACGCAGAAGGAACAGAAATGTACTGAGATTCGCCTTGCGCATAATTCAAAGATTGATGTGGCTAAATACTCATTATAGACGAAAAAAATATATACACGGATAGTACTAATTATATATACTCATGAGAAAATATCGACATCCACCAAAATTTACTTATTGATATACCCAAGTAATGTAAATATATTTACAAATAATAATAATACTTGCATTAAGGTAACGATAGCCAAAAATTGGCGCGTTACACGCCATGCCAATCAATAAAACATGGATGCATATTTTATCCCTGTTACAATGCAGTGCCTTGAAATTTTTAAATGATTAACAACTAACAATTTCTGTCCTCCCTTGACAAAAAGCTTTAGCTTGGATAACAGGGAAATAGGACTTTAGGAAACTGTCATAGATTAATAACTAATAAAGCTTTGAGTTATAACTTTATAATAGAAAGAATGAAAAGCTAATCAATATGTGCTTATTATCTAGAATAATAATATTTATTACAATACACTTATTTTTTTATAATATTATAGATATAGTTTTAAATAAACATTGTAAACAATATAAGGAACAAAAAATATATCATGGCATTATTTTTTGTACAATCTGTTTTTGTATTTACTAGTTATGCTTGCTTGTCTTCCTGCTCTTACGGCATATTTCTTTAAAAATTGTACAACTAATCTATCAGGATAGCATCAAACTATTGTATAAAAATAACTGTATTATATTTACATGTTAACGTGTTATTACTGTATTGTTCACGCTTATGGTGTCCTAATCCCAAATATCCTATAATTTAACATCAACATTACAAACCGACCCCCACAACACACACCTATTTATATTATATACAAAAGTTAGCAAAACAACTTTAACTGGAAAATTTTAATTAGTGCCAATGTTAGTTGCTTCATAGTTGCCATGTTTCCAATAAGTTCCAAAAAAAAAATATATTATTGCATCAACACTTCATATGAACTTAGCAAAACACACACCCTTAAAAGTTGCATGATTCAGAAAAGCGATATAGCTGGAGCATTCATCTACCAATCCTTGCATAAATCGCTCTTAACTTACCAAATAAAACAGTCGGTAATTTCAAAATTAAAAAATCTGAAGTGTCTCCACTAAACATTCCCGTATACATACATATCTACAATAAAAGTACTACATGATTTATATAATTACATAATAAAACTCTACGAACAATGCAAAAATGAAACTTAAACTTTTTGAGTTCATGTATAATGCCTCTCAACACTAAACAAAGCTCTAAAACAAAAAAAGTTTCTTAAGGATTTTCACTTTTTTAGGTAATCTCCAATGCCTTGTATTTAAAAGAAAAAGTCAAAATACATGTATAAGTAATTTCTAATGTTCAACGCTTGTACAACGTTTTGAATAAGTACACGATTTTAAAATTTATGCATAGTAAAAAAAACTTAAAAACAATTTTAACAAGAAAAAAGTAATTTCCCCGATGTGGGTTAGAACTCTCACTGCTTATATTACTAGTTCGATAATTTGACCGCTAAACCAATAGCTCTATTTATGTTTAACATTATTGTTAGCATATTATCAAATACTTCGTATAGTATATGGGATAGTAAAAACGATGCGATATTTTGTGTGGGGTTCTGATTACATATTAATTAAGTCCATTTGACATCTTGAGTTTACGGGGTTTGACAAAATTGGAGTAACGGACTAATTCTATTCTCGTGATTTTTTTCTCTCCTGACACTGTTCGCAGAGATACAAGTGTCCGGATAACTGCTTACTTACATTAGAATAAATATTTCTTATTAATTTCGGCTTCCATAAGTCGGAACAAAAAATTATAATTTTATTAACAGGGTGAGTAAGTACATTATTTTTAAACGGTTGTACACGGAGTCAAAACAGGTCATTTGAGTATGGAAACGTACGTACGGGAATGTATTAAAATAAAGTACAAAACGCAGGCGCAAAAAGTTGTACTTTCAGTTGGCTCATCGAAAAATTTATTAAAGCTGCGAAGAATATACAGGGTACTATTTATTTGGTGTAAGCAAGCACTGGATCATCTTTAATAAGTCCAAAGGATGCCAAATTAAGGTATCAATAAAGCTTCTTAATACAGAAATACATAACTGATATTTAAAGATACTTCAACACCATGTATAACGATAGGTTGTTTTGACGTCTGTAGAATACGTGCACCTCCCCCAACCACTTTCTTGTGACTTCATTTCCGGTGCCATTTTCAACCCACTTGAACATGTATTTAGCTTAATTTTTGGAAGCCCAGCCCTTGGAGGATAGGCAACTATAAGCGATTTTTTTTTACCTGATTGGTTCTTGCGCGTGCGTTCTACCCCAGATTGAGTCGTCTGACTGGAGGGCGTAAAGGTTGGTATTCTGATAGGAGGTCTAAGGCTCTGCGTTGTGATTGGTTAGCTTTATTTGTTTAGATATAGATCCCTGCAAATGTTATGGCGGGAAAACTTGAAATTTAAAATAGCATTCTAATAATGGGAGCGCGATACCATCTCATGGGACACCGATAGGGCACCGGAGCTTGTTCACGGATCTTACCCTCTTGCCAGGTCTCCTTTTTTGCTATGGCGGGAAAACTTGAAATTTGAAATAGTATTTTAATGGGGGGCCGCATACCATCTCGTAAGCACTACAAGTGAAAAAATAAGTTAACAGTTTGAAGCTTAATAAACATTTAAAGCAAATATTAAGTTAGTGTCCTGTTAGCAGGCTCTAAGCTGCGTATTGAAACGATTTTAATCTTCAATGATTCCCTAAACTGATGTATCTTGTGATCCACAGATTTAAAATACGTGTAGCAACGCATATGGAGCACGTATTTACAAGCAGATAACTCCACCGCCAATCTGTCCCCGTACTTTGTTGATGTATCCCTCTGCAGTGAGGCTAAGACTCTCCGACAGGTTTGGGAGTGCTGTAGCAGTCTTAAAAGATAGCATGCAGCCTCTATTATTAGAATACCATTTCAAGTTTTAAGTTTTTCCGCCATAACAATTAAGGGGGCCAAACAAGGGGCCAGACCGGCGAATAACCTCCGGAGGTCTAATGGTGCCCTAGGAGATGGTATGCGGCCCCCATTATTAGAATACTACTTCTACTTTAAAAAATATACCACCAGGTAGAGCCACGATCAACCTCTATTACAGAAAAGCTTTATTAGTTTAAAAAATACACCACTAGATGGCGCCACAAACAAACAAAGCCAACCATCAGAATGCAGAGCCTTAGGCTTCTAATCAGCGTATGTCCCCAAGCCGCCATCCAAGCTTAACCCAGGCCTACAATCAGAGTACAGATTCTGACGTCTAAGAGCCAATCAGAAACCAGTGGGTGTGACTTTCCCTTAGTCCCTCCAATCAGAGCGTTCAGCCTGGGGCCCTATGCGCGCGCAAGAACCAATCAGGTCAAAAAAAGAACTGTGGTAGCGGGACCAGGTGGAAGGGATGGGGCATGGCACATGACGTCACGTGGGGCATGGCGCCATAAAAAAGTGATGGGAAGGTGTGACCGTATTCTACTGACGTTTATAACGTTATGAAATTTAAGTACTTGTGCATTTTATGCTTTTCTATTAAATTTTCTCGAAATATTGTGAAGTCGTTCCTATTCAGATTTCTAAATTGCTTGGATGACAACGACATTTTAAAGTCTCTCAAGCGCTTAGCTCATTTTACCTCATGTAATATCTTATCATGCCGCCCATTCGCAGAATATTCTATCGTTACTATTATCGACGAAATAGTTTTCTCTTCACAGTTGCACACTGTACACTACAAAATTTCGCTTAATTCTGCAGGGTTTCATGATACTGGTCAAGTCTCGGAGGTAGTATCAAGCACATTGACTATGGTAAATAAGAAATATCGGTTTATAGGTATTCTGAATCATCCAGAACGAATCGTGTGAATTTAATCGTCGTCTAAGGAGACCCAAAAGGAGCTACTATAATGTGAAAAATTATTTAGTTTCGGTATTTGGTTTTTTATTACCGCCCGGAAAGCGTTGTAGCTGTCTTTCGCCCACTGAGCGTTTTCGATCTCTGGGCGTAACACCTATATACAGGGTAACTTTTTAAAAAAGTTTCAATTTGTCATGTTTTCTTTTAGCTAAAAGATATAAAAAAATGCTGAAAACCAGTACGCAGGGGGAACCAAAGTGGCCCCACTAATATGGGAATATTTCAACCCCTCCATCCCCAATTTACTCCAACTTTTAAATCTTAAATGCACCCCCCTCCTCTTGCGATACGTCATTGGAAAGCTCTTGAAAAATGCTTTCCATTGATACAAAGGCACATTAGGATAAAAAATCAAACTTTATTTAACAATTTAACTGATCGGATATGTACTCGTAACTTGTGTGATACATACCTAGATGTAGTAGGTAAATGACAAAAATTTTATTTGTTGTGTCAAGACATACATGTGTATAATACCAAAAAATTTAAATATCTTGTTGATTATTATTTTATTAAGTAAAAGAGAAAGTAAGTACTCAGTTTGTTAATTGCTGGAGGGCAATTAAAATTCTTTCTTATCAGGAAAACTGTATTTTTGGGATTTAAAATTATCAAGAACAAGTGCTTTCAAACAGTAGGCTCTTCGAATCAGAAGCTTATTATCCAAAAGTTTTTGGTGTTACTAAACAAAATGATGTACACGTTAGCTGAAAGGGTAGAAATTATTTTAATTTACGGTTCCGATGGCCGATCTGCGTTAAAAGCAGCTGCTGCTTTTAGTGTCAGGCATCCAGAAAAAGTTATGAGTTGCAAAATTTAAAGAAACGGGGTCAGTGGTAAATAAAAAACGGGTCGGGCGAAGAGTGCAGTATAAACTTGCCCATATAGAAGTTTTGAGCCATTTTGCTGTAACTCCATCAACTTTACTTCGAAAATCAGCGGCTGCCTCATGACTTACGACGGAAATAGTACGACCAGTACTTAAGTTGAATAAATTCCACCCTTACAAGGTGCAAACACTTTAAGAACTGGCCGAAGACGACTGCTACCGAAGAATTTAATTTTGTGAAGAGATGACTGAAAAAAATCAGAATAATTCAGAATTAGTGAAAAACATCTGTTTTGGTGACAAATGCACGTTTTTTTAAAGTGGAACAATGAATAAACATCTTTTTCGTGAAGGGCAAACTCAACGACCCCAAAAAATTAACATTTCGGCAGTTGTTTTGGGAGATTGGTCCTCTGTTCGTCGAAGGAAATCTACATTTAGATATCTACCTAAATATGCTACAGACTACTATTGAACCTCTCATCTACGAAATGTTGACGGAAACCAGAATTTAAATGAAAATTTAATTCATTTTCAGCAAGACGGCGCTCCACCGCATGATCCAGTTGCTGTTCGGCAGTTTTCAATTGAAAAATTTTCGAAATAGTGGATTGGAAGAAGAGGTCCCATGGAACAGCCACCTCGACTTCCGGATCTTACTCCGCTAAATTTTTTTCTTTGGGATCATTTAAAGTCAGTTGTTTTCAAAACACAGCTCGTTTCAATTTTCAAGAACGTTATATCGAACTTGAGGCGTGAATTAAAATCGTTTAATTTATTGATTAGAAAAAAATGGTGAACACTTTGAACGTTTAATTACGAATAATGTTATAGTGCGTAAGTGTAGCGTTTTTTGTCACTTAGTACATATCCGATCAGTTTATTGTTAAATAAAATTTGATTTTTTTAATGTGTAATGTGCCTTTGTATGGTATCAATGAAAAGTATTCTCCAAGAGCTTTCCAATGATGAATCGGAAGGAGGTGCCATGTAAGGTTTAAAAGTTGTGGTGGTTAGGGAGTGGGGTGGAGATATCACCATGTTAGTGGGGCTACTTTGGCTCCCCCTGCGTACTGCCGAAATGGTTTTGAGCATTTTTTGATATCTCTTAGTTAATAGAATGTACGGCCAATTGAAACTTTTCAAAAATCACCCGGTATGTTATATTGTAAATACGTTACATATCAAATTGATTGTGTGCAATTTGTTGTGACTGTGCTATATTTTTATTCAGTCGCAATCGTTCATTTGAGTTGTGAATGAATCAAACAAAACGAAACCAAAATCTTATTAATGCTTAAATAAATCGATATAAAAAAGTTTAGTGTGATTCCCCTACGAATAATATGAAAAATTTGTTTATGCAACTTTCTATAGAAAAATAATTGTTCGAAATTGTTGTTTATTAGGATCTCTAAAATTCTATTATTTGGATCATATACAATTACGTAAGTACTTCATATACACCCTGTATAATACTGTTATATTGTAAATACGTTACATATCAAATTTATCCATCGTTTTGTGTGAAATTTGTTGTAACTGTGTTATATTTTTATTCAGTCGCAATCGTTCTTTTAAATTGTGAATGAATTAAACAAAACTAAACTAAAATTTGATCAATTCTTAAATAAATCCATATAAAAGGTTTAGTGTGAGTAACCTACGAATAATATAAAAATTTGTTTATGTGACTTTCTATAGAAAAATAATTGTTCGAAATTGTTATTTATTATGATCTCTAAAATTCTACTATTTGGATCAGTGGCGTACCGACATATGAACGGGCCCTGGTTCCAGTTGTGGTGCGGGCCCTAACCCAACTCCCTTCCCCACAAATAAAAAAAATACTTATATAAATTTTTTTTAATAATTATTGAATACATAAAAAACATTTAAAACAAAAAACAAACAATATAGAGGGATTATACAGCTGAAAAACAAACATTAGTGCAAAAATAAATTAAAAAAAAAACAAAAAATAGAGTAAAGAGTAAATCAATGTATTTATATTATAATTTTTTTCTTGCTTTTGATGTGGCAAAAGATGTTATCAGACTGGATACATTCAAATTTTTTGCTACCTCATTTTCAATAGAAATGATTGCCAGATTAGATAGCCGGTCTTGACTCATTGTATTTCGTAAGTAATTTTTTATTAATTTTAATTGCTGTTACTACCGTTACAGGAACAGTAAGAAATATCGTACAGGCTGTTACAATTTCAGAAAAGCTACTATTTGATGAACAATTATCAATTAATATAAATTTTAAGAGATCCTTTACCGAATTAATTTGGGTTAGTTCATCGCGGAAGCATTGTCGAAAAGATAAAATTTGAGCAGAAATTGCTTCTGTAATGTCATTTTTGTATAATGTGTGTAATTTTTGTGCCATTTCAAATAAATAATCGTCTGTACTGTTAATTAATATATCTTTATTTAATATTTTGAATGTTTGATTTATGTGACAGAGACCTTTAGATCGGTTTTCTAATTGCACAATTAAAATATTCAGTGTTTTCAAAAAACAGTTATTCTGAAATTTTCGCAATAATGATTTTTGGTTTCGTCGAAAAATAATTTTGGGCGAGACCTCCGTTTTTCTGAAAACATTGGACTTATTCCCCATTTTATATATTAACTGCCCCGCTTCACTTTTAACGCAATGAAACTGCTCCCGCAGTTCCTTCATATTTCGTAAGGCATTCTCGAATAATTTTGCAGCTTCACTAATACTTTGCGATTTTTTCTGAAGTAGTTTCGACAGCAGATCCGTGGATTGCAAAATCTTTGTTTCAAACACCACTAAAAAAACAGTTTCAAATTTTTCTAAAAAGTTTTTAAGTGAGTTTGCTTCAACAATTTCATTTTTTATTTTAGATGTTAAAATAATTTTTGAAAGTGTTTTCAATATGTTTAAAAAATTAAATCGTAGTGCATGTTAGGTATCGTGCCTAGAGGACCATCTTGTAGGCACTAATCTCTTTAATTTTGTTGTATCGCTGTCTTTGTCAGTTGGGTATAGCAATCCCCACCTTACAATACTATTACCAAAAAACACAAAAATTCTTTCAACAAAATCAAAAAAGTTTCTTACAGTTTCAATATTTTTTACGGAATCATTAAAATTAAGTTTAGATTATGCGCAGCGCAGTGAACATAAAAACTTTTTTTGAAATTATGGCTTGAACGCCATTATAAACGCCACTCATATTTGTTGCGCCATCATATCCTTGCCCACGCAGTTTATCTATACAAATGTTTAATTTATTTATTTCGGCAATTATTTTATTGCTAAGTGCAGTTGCAGTTTGATCAGTTACGGAGACGAATCCTGAAAATGATTCGTTAATTACGACATCTGACACAACGTTTTCTTAGGTGCGTACGATTTCTACATATCGAAACACTAAACTAAGCTGATCTTTTTTTGAAATGTCTTGAGTTGTATCAATAATTATCGAAAAAAACGGACATGAACTAATTTTGTGAATTAATTTATTTTTGCATTTCCGAGTAAATCTAGCACCCCATTTTGAATTTTTGGGCTAAGATAAGTAATCGTTCCTTTTTTTTTATATATAAGTAAATTTTCCAAAACAGTGTTATATTTGGACAATAGCTTTATAACAGCCAAAAACATTCCAGGGTTTTCTGAATTTATTGTTTCATCGTGCCCTCGAAACGACATATTTGTAGAAGCTAGCAAGAGTGAAACATCAATGATCCGTTATAAACCTTTTCGCCAAAATGAAATTTCTTCCCGAATTATAGATACGTTTTCAAAATCTATAGATTTATTTAATCGCCATTTGTCGTAAATTGCACAACATTGATTGTGCTTATTAGTCGCTTCATGGCTGTTTATAGCCCGATTTAAATGTATCCAGCCATTAAAACCTAAACTAAGAGAAGTTTGCTTTTTCGAGAACAACCAACAGGGTTGACAATAACATTTATTTAAAATTGTAGAATAACACAACCACATTCGTTGCGTTGTAAAGCTGACTTTCGAAGTTGTTTTGTAGTAAAAATCAGAAAAACACCTGTTATTTTTGTCTTTGGGAAAAGGGCCAGTAGGCTTGCAAGGGCCATTCGAAATAATAAATTGTTTTTGGTCATTTGTTAATTCCCCAAGAAGATGTCCACGGTCAGTTACATTTTCAATGTTCACTAGAAATTAACACAGTTAATGGATTAAGCAATAATTAAAAATAATATAAGTACTTGCATTCTTTGGAAATTGATGAAGTTTCTAATTCATGCTCAACGGTTGCTGACGAATACGGGAATTCCAAGTCTAAATTATTAAAATCAAACATGAAAATTAGGAATTACTTTATTATTTACTTATTAGTGTAAAGACAAATGACAAATTTGAAGTTTGGGAATAAGATTTATAAGATAGCTAAATAAAATAAATAAATAAACTTACCAGCGGTTTCAGTTTCACTGATTATTTCGGTCATTGCAGGGGGTACAACTAGAGGTTGAGGGTTTACTCGGTTCAACTTCGCTACTATAACTAGTAGCGTATAGTAGTAGCAGTACGAGAAGTTGATGGTTCATCAGTTTGATCAGTTCTTTGATTAAAACATTTATCAATTTTTGGTAGCTTATTTTTTCTTTCATCTGCTTCAACTTTTTGCTTGCGTTTAGCACTTCCAGGCTTATGTTTTTACTGGCTCATTTTACACAAAACATTAAATAAGAACAAATATTGGTACGAGACAAAACCGTTCTATCACGGCGTTTTAACTTAAATAAGATGGAAAATTATCGTTGGGGGCGCAAACTGCAAAAATAAAGAAGTGGGAATGGGAAGGGGAACTAATAGGTTTTGGGGTTTTCGTGAATTAGCAGCCAGCATAAGCCGGATAGAAGTAATAAAATTAGCACCCTTTTTACAATACAAAAGTTATAAAAATCATTGACAAGATCTCGCCCGATTTCTATAGAAAAGACACCGTGACCGAACGCATGCCGCTTCCAATACTTACCCGGCCAGATGCTATCCATAAACTGGAAAACAATTTGTTTGTTTAATAGTACTATTAGCTACTCTGGCACTTCCGTTGCAGATGCAGCAGTTTTGTTTATCGCTTTAACCTTTAACTTTAACACATTTTTTTTAATGCACAATATTTTTATTTTTGAATAACAAATGTGTTTGGACTCATTCTTATATTTTTAAATTACACAGTACACTAAAGTGCAGTTTTTCTCGGACGTTTAGTAATTATAGAAAATAATAGTGATATCTATGATGCAAGACGTGTACAAAAATAAAATTGTTTTTAGATTGTACAGTATACGAAATTCATAATGTGTAAGTAAACTGTGTATGGTTTATAATTTGTATAATAGTTTATTGTATTGATAGGATTAGTGGGCACCGAAAAAGACCTAGTGGGTCGAAATATAAGCGTATAAAGTAACTTTGGGATTTATTTTCTGATTACTAAACGTTGGAGAAAAAATGCACCAATTTAGTGAAATATAAACATACATTATGTACAAAACTGTTTGGCGCATTGATTCTTGTAAAAGAACGAGAGGTAAACCACGGGCCCCGAGGGGCCCAACATTATGTGCAAAGCAATTTAGCATTTCGGACCTTGTAAAAAAAAGCGCGGAGAGGACCGGGCCCTTTGGGGTCCGGGCCCTGGTTCCGCGGAACCCGCGGAACCATGTTCGGGTACGCCACTGATTTGGATCGTGTACGATTACTTAAGTATTTCGTATACACTTCCAAAAATTCACCCTGTATAATAATGTTATATTGTAAATACGTTACATATCAAATTGATCCATCGTTTTGTGAGAAATTTGTTGTAACTGTGTTATATTTTATTCAGTCGCTATCGTTCTTATGAGTTTTAAAAAAATTAAACAAAACTATAAATAAACTAAAATTTTAACAATGCTTAAATAAATCGATATAAAAAAGCTTAGTGTGAGTAACCTACGAATAATATAATAATGTGTTTATATGACTTTCTATAGAAAAATAATTGTTCGAAATTGTTATCTATTATGATCTCTAAAATTTCTACTATTTGGATCGTATACAATTACTTCAGTATTAATTAAAAATTATTATTAATTATATTAAATACATAAAGAAAAAGTTTACCTAGAGAAGGGTTTGAACCTACGACATCTACTGTACTAGAGTAGCGCTCTAACGAACTGAGCTATCGAGATAAAAGCCCCAATCGATGTAGGTTTTGTTTTTATGTATGTAGAACTAATGAAAATTCTATATATAATGAGATTACAGTCAAATTACTTATATTAATGGAATGTGAGCCTGCAATATCGCAAGCATTCACACATACCAAAGCAACTTGAGTAATGTTAAATTATTATAACTTTTTGTTATGAACGAATAAGTTCAAAAGTAAATATGTAATTAAGAATTAAAAATTATTATTAATTTTATTAAATACATAAACAGAAAGTTTACCTCAAGTAGAATTTGAACCTACGACATCTACTTTGCTAGAGTAACGCTCTAACCAACTGAGCTATTGGGATACAAGTATTTCATATGTACTTTAAAAATTCACCCTGCATAATAATGTTGTTTTATAAATATGTTACATATCAAATTGATTCATTGTTTTGTGTACAATTTGTTGTAACTGTGTTATATTTTTGATCAGTCGCAATTGTTAATTTGAGTTGTGAATGAATTAAACAAAACTAAACTAAAATTTTTTCAATTCTTAAATAAATCGATATAAAAAAGTTTTGTGTTAGTGACCTATGAATAATATAAAAAATTGTTTATGCGACTTCTATAGATAAACAATTTTTCGAAATTGTTATTTATTATGATCTTTAAAATGTCTACTATTTGGATCGTATACAATTACTTAAGTATTTCATATACACTTTAAAAAATCAGTTTACAGTTGCTAGATGGTTTAATGCTTCTTTAAAGATTTGCTTCCAGTACCACAAATAAATTTTATTCGTAATGCAAAGCCTGAAGCTTAAAGTTGTTTGTTTGCATATCTATTCCATCAAAGATGTAACATTATAACCTACCCTTTTAAAAAATGTCACTTTGCCAGACGATTAGGACAAATTGCACTATTTGCCTTGATTTATGAAGACAATCTTGAAAATTTATTTCACTACGCTTTTGTGTCTAAAATTCTTTTAATCTTTTTTTTTTATTGGATTAATACAGCGGATAAACTGAACGATTTAAGCCTATATGTCTATGTTAATGATTATTTATTAAATAGTTTCATCGTGACTATATTAGAAGAAAAAAATCCATTTGTTTTTTTAATAATATAGTATGACAGTATCGTTATACGAAAATGGGAATTTAAGTTATAAATTAATAAATAAACTGACATAAATTTTACATATTAACAAAAAGATTCCATTAATACGGTAATGATGTATCATTAGCGGTAAACTAAGCTTATAATGCTCTCATGTCTTTACCAATTAGTTTAAAATAGGATCGTTTGTATTTGACTGCAATTAATAAGATGTCAAAATTGAAAATAGAATTGTCCCAGATAGATTAAAAGACAATAAAATATATATTGTGTAATAAATTATAACTGCTTTGCATTGAATTTAAATACTTGTTCGAAATGGATTCGTGTATGCCGTTTAACTAATCAGTTTTCATCTAATTGGTAGATACGAACGACGTCGTTATTAAAAAAAAATTTCGATCATTATTTTGACAATCAAGATTCTGAATGAATTATGCTTGACAAATTTTTTATTCGTAGATTTTATCTAGAGTGTATACTCTTTTCAGTATTAATTGATGTATGTAATTTGTGCTGAAATGAAAATCTATAACGTAAAATACTCAATACAAGCCATCTGCTCTCTAATATTACTGCTTTATAGAACTACTACATGTGTAATGTTCACTGTTCACTCGTTTGTAATCACACCTACGTTTGCAACAATTAGGTTTATTTCTTAAATGGAGATAGAAAGAAAAGTGACCAAGCATTTAAGGATAAATAACTTTCCTATTACCAGAATAAAATTTGAATCGTTTTTTATTTAAGAATCTTATATCGGCCGGTTTCGTATATTTGTAAGCAAAAATATCAGGCGAAGTAATCTTTGCAGACTATATACATATGTATATAAACAGATTCATTTGGAGATTAGAATGCTCTCAGTTAAGAATTTGACATACATTCTTTGGAATGGAAATACAGTGATTTAAAAGTTGAACTAATAGGTATTATTTGTAAAGTCCACCAATAATCAAATTATATTAATTCTTACGAATGAAGATTTATTTCAAAATGTAAGTCATAAAACTTTATTATTCATAGAAAAAGGATCAACTTGAGAAACAGAATTTTTTAGAGTTTCACATTTAGAATGATGACCTCGTTGTACTATTGCGGTTAGGAAAAAACGATTTGTAAATTACGAATGTTTATGTAGAAACCACAAATACTACTAAAAACCAGTATAATGATGACATTGTATTATTGATACATAGTGTTTAAGTTTTTCATTGCTATTAAATGCAATGTATGTATAGAGACTTTTGAAAAGAGCTAAAACAACGGGAAAGAAAAAAGAAAAGACCACGTATTTCATTCCCTCCCGAAGGGGGAGGGTGGGCTGCTCGAGATTTCCTAGCTCCTTCAGTCACAATCACGGATTCCCAGCATACATACATACATTACGTATATATGAATGGTGGGATTAATGATGGGTGTGGTCAGGATAAGATCGGAAGGAACGGAGTGGGTTCTGAGGGGGGAAATACTACCCAGCATTCGCCTAAGTAGCCGCACGTTGTGTGCATATACGCAGTGACCATGCCACTACATGTGTATGAGGAAAGCCCCCTGCGAAATCTTCATACAAGGTAGACGGTAACGGGAATAGAACCCATTACTTCCCGAATGCTAACCAGGTTGTGTTACCACTCCGCTCGTTGCTAAAATAACCTAAAATAATCTTCATAAAGAGTCATTATAAAATTAATCGCTATTCAGGTAATGAAAAAAATTGAACTAACAGTTAAATTCTACCTTAGGAATTTTTTTGCCGCTAAATCACCAGTCATATCAAAAAATTGCATAGAACATAATTAATCGATATGTTTAAGGTCTATAAAAAGATACCCCTAATAAACCCCCTCTCCGCCGTTGGATATCTTCCCAAACCTAAATATAAAATTTTAAGTACGTAAGTATTCAAGTTATGGAGTTATCGTGGATACTAAGATACATACACACATACACACACGCACGCACGCACGCGCGCAATGCACCCACGCACGCATGCACGCACGCACGGACTTACGCACGCTCGCTTGCACGTACGCACGCACGCAAATGCGCATGCCCACGCCCACGGGCACGCCCACGCACCCGCATCCGCACACGCATACCCATACCCACAACCTCACCCGCAACCACACCTGCACCCCACACACATACACACAAAACGTCGATTGCATATCTTTCTATACCTACATATGTATATGTAGGTTGGTAGGTAAAAATATATTGCACGTGACGCATGCGTACTAACGTGATTTAAAAGTTAAAACTGCACACGTACAAATATGGATTGGTAAAGGTACTAAAAGATGCTTGCCTTTTTGGTATTTTTATGGTGTATTTTTGTATTTAAGTTATGCAAATCTATACGTTTCGATAACACTTACAGTTATACCAATTTTCACGAGTCAGAGCAGTTGTCTCATAACTAACTTTGTTTCATTACTGCCTTTAAAACCCGCCTATTGTGCACGAGAGGATGCACATAGAACTGATTTAGGTTGGCAATTCTGTCCGTTGGTGTCAAGCATGTCTGACAAACATTTGACATAACACATATTTTCTATTTTATTATTGTGATAAAATAAACATAACCCCTGAAGCTGAGATTTGATAGTTGTCAAACTGTTATTTTTTACCATCTGACAACATCGGCGTCCTCTGACAGTATTAATAGTAGTGACGCAACTGCTCTGACTCGTAAAAATTACTATATCTTCATGAGTAGTAATATTATCTTACAAAATTGTTTAAGATATTGAAACAATTTTATGAAATTTGAAAAAAAAACGCAAACATAAGCCTGTTATTAATATAACAGTTTGACAAACGCATAAAGCACGCTATGGAATAACTAGATCGTTGATAAATTAAATATTGTTAAACTACCTTGAAATGACAAATTAGAACATCCTCTAACGGTCGTAGCCTAGCGGTGAAAAATGTCATAGCCAAAGAACAATTTAACAAAATTTAATCAAGTTATGATGTAAGTGTAAAGTTGTGAAAAACTTTAATTTCAAACTAATAAAAGCATTCATCTATAAAAAGTTGAGATCAATTAAAATAATCTAGTCAAATCTAACACACAAAATAGCTTTGTTAATAAATGCAAGTGTTATTTAACAGTGGAAACACAATGTCGTATGTTAGCGGAGTATTTCTTTTTTTTTGCACAGAGCATTGGTTTAAAATTGAAATGATTATTTTCTGTTTTTTTTTAAATGATATACCCTGCATTTTAGTATTGTAATGAACTGTTATTTTATTTTTAATCGCCTCAATTTGTGAGTTATTCGTGATTCTTTCAGCCAAATAATAATTGAAACAAGATTTTATTAGGTTGGCCGTGAAAATATTAAGCCGAAAATAATTTTTCGAAACAAGATTACATAATAATCTTGACTGATCGTTAATTGCTTAATATCTGCTGAGATATCAAAATACCTAAGTAGTTAAGATTGTTGGTGTGAAACATTAATAAAAACAAACAATATTCTAATTGGCTATGAAGTTGTGAAGATAATTGGTATTCGTATTACAATTATTACAAAATCTAAACTTTATACCATTTAAAAAACAAACACAAAGTGAAGTATAGTTTAATATTGAAGTAAAACAAGCATAATAAGATATAAAACAATGTAGTTACTTAAAGAAAATAACAAGAAAAACGTTTAATTTACAATAAATATTCAAAATGGCCTCCATCGACCTCGGTACATAATTGCAAGAGCGACTTAAAAAGAGCAACTAACACTTGTTAACACATTTCTGTATCTCCTTCATATCTTCTTTGGTTGTAGGAGGTATTTTATACATCTTGTCTTTTATATAGCCCTAAAATCTAACTTGTTTAACTCTGGAGATGGTGGCGGCCACCTTATGGGTCCTCCCTTCAAATCAATCTTCCAGGAAAATTATGATTTAAATACAAATGTGATGTGCTGAAGCGCCATCATGTAATATTCATATTCTCTGATGTATGTTTAACGGTACTACTTCCCATAATTCCAGCAAATCGTTGTCCAGAAAATGCTAATACGTTTCTTCCTTTAGGTGATCCTCGAAAAAGTAGCGCCCGATGACATAATTTCCAAGAATTCCAGCCCAAACATTCAACGACCATCTTGTCTAACTATGGATGACAATGTGGTGCGGATTAGAAGATGAGTAGTAGTGGAAATTATGTCTGTTGACAGCTTATGGAAAAAAACTGTTACTGCGCCCACCGACAAAATTCCACCCTTTTATTATAATCATCCTCATAAGTGTTTGATGCAATTGTGCATAATATGGATGCATCTTACTCTTTTTTTAAATTCTTCCTGCACTACGACCACTAATTTCAAAAGTATTTGCAATTTCCTCGTTAACACTAAGAATTACATTTAATTAATTTTCTTCAGTTACTACAGATTTCGCGTAATCTACGTATTCAGACTGATGAAACGGTTCTAATAAACTATGAAAAGCTTCTGTTCTTGGTTGTCGGCTATCAGGAAATTCCTGATGATAAATTCTTCTTGCTAGTAACACAATTTTGTTACACTTTCCTAGCACAAAAACCATATCAGTCAGTTCTTCCTGAGAAAAATTCAGGTAAGTAATAGTAAAAAAAGCAATAGGAACTAATAAAAGTACCCTAATGCCAAAACTTTTAAACATGTTGAATGTTAAAGATATAAGACAACTAGGATATTGTGTGTTTCTATTAATATTTTACACACCAACAATCTTAACTGCTTAGATATTTTGATATCTCACCAAATATCAACCAATTAAGGACCAGTCTAGATTATTATGTAATTTTTTTTTGAAAAATTATTTTTGGTTCAATATTTCCACGGCGAACCTAATAAAATGTCACCTAATTCTTGTTTCAATTAATATTTGACTGAAAGAATCATGAATAACACAAATTAAGACAATTAGGATGGGGAATACTTAAGAAACAATAAAGGACCATAAAATAACACTTCGTTACAATACTAAAATACAGGGTGCTACATTTAAAAAGAAACCAGAAAATAAGCATTACAATTTTCGACCAATTTTGTATACAAAAAAGAAATAATTTTTGACAATAGTAGACTCTATTAAAAATTGTTTGAACTTAAATAGATTTTTTGATATCAAATCTGTACAATGCTACAGGGTGCTAATGTTGCTACCAAATTAATAAAAAAGTGGTTATAACTTTCAAACTACCTCATATAACATTGCAAAACCTGATATTACAGAAATGATTAAGTCGAGAACAATCCAAAAATGTAACAATGTACAGGGTGTTCTATTAAAAAATGTAAGTTTGGTTCACCTTTACAATGAGTGGCCCTGTATATTTACAAATATTTTCAAAGTATGGACCTATCTATCCGTCAACTTTTATCTAAATACGTTTTTTTCGTTATCTCTTACGACAAATGAGTAATTGGACTTCCTGGCATGTATTGCGGCACTCTGTATTTTAAATTGCTGGGATAATTTAACATATAATTGGTAAACCATTTGCATCACGGTCTAGGAAAAACACAGCAAACGAACCATAACATACCAAAAACTAAAATTAAAATTAAGACGTATCTATCTAAACGGAGGTTTTTTCCTGTGCGTATGCGTGTGCGTGTGCGCGTGCGGGTGCGAGTGTGCGTGTACGTGTGCGTGTGCGTCTGTGTGCGCGTGTGCGTGTGTGTGCGCGTGTGCGTGTGCGTGCGCGTGTGCGTGTGCGTGCACGTGTGCGGCGTGTGCGTGTGTGTGTGAGTGTGCGTGTGCGTGTACGTGCGTGCGTGTGTGTGGTTCAGTGGGTGCGTGCGTTCGTGTGTGTGTACGTGAGCGTGTGAGTGTGCGTGTGCGTGAGTGCGCGTGCGCGTGCGTGTGTGCGTGTACGTGTGCGTGTGCGTGTATGTGCGCGTGTGCGTGTGCGTATGTGTGCATGTGTGCGCCGTGTGCGTGCGCGTGTGATTGTGCGTGTGCGTGTGTGTGTGCGCGTGTGCATGTGCGTGCGCGTGTGAGTGTGCGTGTGCGTGTGCGTGCGCGTGTGCGTGTACGTGTGCGTGTGAGTGCGCGCGTGCGCGTCCGTTAGCGTGTGCGTCTACGTGCGTGCGTGTGTGTTTTTGAGTGGATGCGTGAGTTCGTGCGTTCGTGTGTGTGTGTACGTGAGTGTGTGTGTACGTGAGCGTGTGAGTGTGCGTGTGCGTGTGCGCGTGCGTGCGTGGGCGTGTGCGTGTGCATGTGCGTGTATGGGAGTGTGTGTCTGTGTGTCAGTGTATGTCAGTGTGTGTCAGTGGGTGTCAGTGTGTGTCAGGGTGTGTCTGTGTGTGTTTGTGTGTGTGCGTATGTGTGTGTGTGCGTGACTGCGTGCGTACTTGAGTGCGTGTCTGCGTGTATGCCCTTGTGTCTGTGTGTTATCGAATCGTATAGATTTGTATAAAACAAATACAAAAATACACCATTAAATCCCCAAAAAAAAGCTAGGCATCTTAATTACAATAATTATTCATGAAATGACTTATTGGAAATAATTTAATGTATTCCTCACTTCTTTAGGTATTCTAATAGTATCTATACCAAACTTTAAATCTAATCCACCCATTAGGTGGAAGAACAAATAACAGTCATGTGTTTGTGAAACTGGAATTTTGATGAATAGCTAGGTACATTAAAGATTTTCACTAGCGTCTTTCTATCTCGCGTTCTAACTTAGCCGCACTCATATTTTCCAATCTCTTTTTGTCGTACGTGTACTTTTATCCTTTGTCCGAATTTCCACGTCCTATTGTCACGCGCCCAGAATTCCGAGTACTTTTGTCGTGTATTTTACCTTGGCAGTTTTTTGAAGTGGTTGACACATACAGAATATTTTACGTGAAGACGACGATGCAGCTACTGCTTTAGTTAGCTATGCATTCAGTATTTGAAAATCCCAGGTTGAGCTTACGAAGAAGAGCAGTGGAGGTTGGATGTAGCAAAAGCCACTTAATGAATAATTCAAAGAAAGCAAAATTATTTCCTTTAAACCAAAATTTATTCACACCTTAAAAGCTTGTGATTATGACATTAGGCTTGATTTTAATGAAACATTGTTAAAAAATTATGGATGATCGTGTTTTCACTATAATATTTTATTTTCCTATTTATTTTCATCTCAGTCTACTCATAGTGATAATCCACCTTCTATGTCAAATCAAGAAATTAAAGATGAAATGGCAAATTCAATCAACAAAGACATTCAACGTATTCTCGAATGGGGATGCAATAATCTAGTTATATTTAATGCTAACAAAACTCAGTGTTGCCTTATGTCCGCCAAAAAAGATCGATCATTTCCTGTTGTAAGTATGAATGGCTCAGTTCTTAAGTTTTCGGACCCTATTACTCTATTGGGTATGACTGTATTTTCAAATCTGTCATGGGTTGACCATCTTCTGATAGCTACCAAAATAGCTGCTCGTACAATAGGCTTTTTGTACAGATCTAAGCAGTACTTTACCTCTCGACAACTCCTTCTGCTGTATAAGGCCCAAATTTGGCCTCATCTGGAATATAATTCTCACCTTTGGGTTAGTGCTCCCCAATACGCTCTCGATATTGTTGATCGTATTCAAAAGAGACGATTAGGCGTATAAATGACCCGTCCTTAACTTCTCACATACAGTCCCTTGAATATAGAAGGATGGTTTCAGTTCTTTCTTTGTATTATCGTTATTACAACGGCTATTGTGCTGCTGAATTATATCCTTTGATACCATATCGGGCTATCTTTGCGAGAAACACTCGGTTCGCTCATTCACATCATCAATATGCAGTACAAATCTCCACTTGTCATACCAAACGGGAGCAATCCACATTTTTCTACACGGCTTCTAAACTCTGGAATGATCTTCTTAGTTCCTGTTTTCCTCTCACTTATGATATGAGAAAATTTAAGGTAGCTGTTCATAGGCATCTATTGGCAATTCATTATCCCTCTATCCATCCTCCTAAGTGTTCTTGAGTTCTTTAGCACGATAGGTCTAATTTAGCCTGTTCAGGTCCACAATCATAAAAAAAAAATTCCGGTGAATCAACGCTACCACAAATGGAGTTGTTTCAGCCAAAAACTGTCGATATTGGACTAGTGAAAATCCTCATTTCGGGATTCAATGTAAAAGCAAATTTTTAAAAAGGTAAATGTTTGATGTCTTGTTTTAACAGGCAGAATAATTGGGCAGTATTTATTACCAGAATTAGAGAACTTTCCCTTGAAGCAAAGGCGTAAAACGTATTTTCAGTATGATGGTTGTTCGCCACATTCGACTTTACTAATAAGAGGATGGCTGGATGAATATTTTCCGGAATGATAGATATGACGATATGGACCGATATTCTTTCCGCATTGATTAAACAATTACAAATAAACAATTTGGATAAGAAGAGAACAAAAATCTACCATTAAATTTCACAATAATGACAATCAGTATTGTTTGTAAACAAATGACAATGTATTATTTGAAATGTTATATGCATAGATTCATAGATCTAATCGATGATAGTTGTCTTGATAAACAAAAATAACGGTTTCATGAAATTGTGCCGATTATTTTAAAATTTTGCAGTTATTATTATTTTTCGATTCTGAACAGCTTTTCTTAATGAAATTTTGCTCTATCATACACAAAAAAGGTACTTTACCTGCAAAGGCGGCTTTGAATTTACGTAATTAAAAATATAATGAAATTTCATTTCTAATGAATCTGAAAAAATCGTTTTGAAATTCCAAAATTTGTGGTCATTTACACCTATAATGAACTTTATCCGTAGACACACTGTATATGTATGTATGTATGTATGTATATATATATATATATATATATATATATATATATATATTATATACAGTGTGTCCGAGATTCAGCATGCATGTATTGCTATATTCGTTAATATTGAAGATAGAATGTCGGTTAAATGGGGAAAGTTTTAGAGAATTTTATGGCTATCATCATGGTAAAGTCAGATTTGAAGTAACTTTTTTTGTTTTTGAAACAATTTAAAAAAACAAAAATTGTGCATTTTCTACTACCCCTTTTAGCTCTTTTATTTGAAGTCTGACAACATTTTGATTTGTACATTATTATGACACTTTTAAAAGACAATTTTAAAAAAAGTACCAAAATTTATCTAGTCATTTGTTTTTGAAATACATACACTAACTATTGTTTTTCATATGGACGCCATCTTGGATTTTTACATTATCGAATAGTATTTTTTATCACCTTTTCAGCGATGTACCACATGATACGAGAATTTACTTCCAACTATCAAAAATTTAAAAAATATAAAATTGAAATAGTAGGCCTTGAGAAGGCATGGATTAATAAATGAAAAACAATTAGATTCCTAATTATTGCAATTTCTAATAACTAAAATAAAAACAAAACCGATAATGATAACTATCATAAAACATGCTCGATATGTCCCCCTTTACACTCCACACATTTTCTACATTTTCATATTATGTAATACATTGTAGAAGAGGTGTTAAAATCCACTATTCGATAATGTAAAAATCCAAATAGCGTCCAAAAACAAAAGTTAGGAATGTGTTAAATTTTGTAAGTAAAAACAGATAAATTAGCAAGGGTTTAAATTTTTGAAAGTTCTGTGATACATCGCTGAAAAGGTGATAAAAAATATTATTCGATAATGTAAAAATCCAAGATGGCGTCCATATGAAAAACAATAGTTAGTGTATGTATTTCAAAAAAGACTTAAATGTTTTTGCTTAAATCTAATAGTATAAATATTTGAGTACTTAATTAAAGATTGCTCAGTAAAAGCACATTTTGTTTTCTAATAATTCAAAACAAAATGTATATGTTTCAGATTCAAAAATTTAAATTTCTCAGTTTAAGACATCATTCAATGAACAATTATTGATTTTCTGGACAATGTTATTTTATTTAAAACAAAAATTTCCATTTCATATATTAAATTTTACCCTATGAGAAATTCAACAACATTTTTTAAGAAGTTATTACCTCAAATATCGCAAATTTACCACATTTTAACTCAAAAACATTATCTATCTTGTCTTTGGCATTTATGTTAATAACGAATTATAGAGTTATAATTGCTATGACGATCTCGACACACGTATAAAATATTATTGTTCGTAATTTGTTAAAAGAAGTAACCTAAAACATGCTAAGTTGCAAAATCAAATATAAAATCATTATAAACAGGAAAGTAAGAATTAACATATAGATTGATATTTATCCTTGTAGATGATATCCAATCAATGTGCTTGTTTTCAGAAAGCGACTTAAAATTCACCAGACGAATATGTAATGTATCAGTCCAAATTAAATAAATTATGATTTCCTGCAATAACCATAATGAATTGTTTTATTGGACAATTTTGGTTTCACTTTGAAATTACTGAAGGTTGTAAGTTTTTAGTTTCATTCACCACACAAAAAATCAACTCCACTTTAAAAAATGGTTAAAACAAAATTCGAAAAGTTCAAAGAATTTGAAAACTTTTAAAACCAGAAAAAATAGAAACCTAAACCTTTTTGCTTCGGTTATGTGATAAAATGATTCTAATTATAAAGTAAGCGTTATCATATAAACCGGATAAAAGAAATTATTGAAATCATAATTTTAAATTATTAACGATAGAGCAAGTTGTTAATTTGGTAACCAGCATCGGAAAAATTTGTGACTTTACCTGAGGTTAAGTAGAAAGTTTTTAACAACTTACTATAAGATCAACTCACTTAATCTAAAGTTAGAAAATTTTCATAAAATTTAAAATTAATTTAATTTCTAATCCTAAAGGATGAACATTAATTTAATTTGAAGGACAGTTTTAAGATATAGTAAATAAAATTGTGTTAAGAATGGTTTAAAAATAAGGGTAATCAATCACAATTAATACAATAAAAGTAGCTACATCTTCTTGTTCGTAAGTGAATGACTAATTGTAATAGCTTATCATAATTGTTTAGAGAATTTAGTCAGAAAAACTGCGATAGAAATAATTCGTGAAAGGTTAAAGGTAACAAAAAGGAAAAATATATATCATAAAGAAGACATAAAGCAGGGCAATTAAAGAAGTTGATCTCGTGTATAGTGAAGGTGAGTGAACTGGTACTTTCACAGAGTGTATATGATTGATAAAAAAAGGACAATAAAGATTTCAGTAAATTAAATTTTGTTTATTTTGAAATGGAGTAAGCGATCACCATTTATTATATAAAAAGTGTTTATGTATTTCTATTTCCACTTAATTATAGCTTACAGGTATATACTCTCAAATGAAAATAAAATCCAATTATAACCAGTAAGAATTTGATAAGTTTTTTTTAAATATTTAAGAAATTTGTCGACTTCAAAAGGAACTTAATTACATCAATTCATTCTATCAAATTAGATATTTTTTGTAATTGATTACTGTTTGGCTTTAGGCTGTGTTTATAGGAATTTATGGAAATTGAAAGCAATGATTTCAATGGATGCCTAATGAATAAATAAAACAGGAAGTTTTTTTGTATCACTGAAAAGGAAGAGTGGCTTTAATATATTATATGAGGATATGTTATTGTGAAAGTGTTTTGTAGAAGAAATCGTTTGAAATATAACTTACCTTTTGTGAGGGTTACCACTTTGTAATTAGATTCCAATTATATTACTGCTGTGTCAAATATATGTACTGGAATTTGTGTTGCGAAAATGATTTTGTATGCTTCTAGATGAGCATACTTTCCATTTTTGAATTATGAAAATGTGGGTAACTGTAGATTTTTTAAATCATTAATGAGTTACTTAGGTAACCTAGACATAGGAACACTAAGAGGATGGATAAGTACTGAATTGCTAAAATGATGCCTATAAGTACTTACATTTTTCATATCATGAAGTGGAGAAACGAGAATTTAAGATCATTCCAGAGTAATGACTTTAATACAATGATGAGTTGTATCAAATTGCATTGATTAACGTCATAACCTGAAAGATTACTAGAATTAGACTATAAATGGTAGTTTAAATAAAGGTTTGTATGAGCAATAGCAATTGTAATACCGGTAATACAAAAAGAATTTAAACGATTTTCTATGCTCAAGAGACTGTATGTCAAGTTAAAGGAAGTCATTATCAATAACTTCTTTGAATACGCGTATTAGGGAGCACCAACCCTAAAAGTGAGAATTATATTCTAGACGAGGTCGAATTTAGTGATTCTAGCAGAAAGAGTTGTCATGAGCAACTGCTTTAGTAGCTGACAAAAATGGCCAAACCTATCACAGATTTGAATACAGTCATTCCCAACATAGTACCTGAAAACTTAAGATCTGATTCAATAGAAAATTATCTACCTTTTTTTGGACATAGGTAACACTGATTTTGTTAGTATTGTTGATTGAAATGGTCATTCCAGCTATTTAATATATATATATATATATATATATATATATATATATATATATATATATATATATATATATATATATCGATATTATATGATACAGTATGTCCCCGGTATCGAACTTTAATAAGAGGAAAATTCTCTTATTTTTGATTTCTCAAGAAAATTTTCATTCTTGATAATTTGCAACCTGCTTGTTTTCAAACCCCGAAACACAAATTACTAAACTTCTATTTTACTCATGGTTTCTTCGAAAAATTAGACTAATTTTTAGAGTAACTTTAGTAGGCGAGATTTCATTGAAAAACACGCACTGACAGAAATTGTCATAATGTGATAATTCTGTCGAACATGCAAAGTTAATTCATGCTGAATTTGAATTGGTATGCTATAAATGTTGTAAACCTTACAACAAAGAATTTATCTAATTCAATGTTCACGCGAACTGGGCGAAGAGTGCTACCGAGTTGTTATCAGAAAGATTCAACCAAAAATACCCGGAGGTTGCCATTTCGAATGCCGGAACAATATACTTGGTATTACTAAATTCCACTTCAACACAGGCTTCGGTTTTAAACCTAAAGAAGCCAAAGAAGTTGTTCGATGAAGAAGATGCTGCTACTGTTCTCGCCGTTCATTCCGCAACAGAAGTTCCAAGGTTGTCTTTAAGAAGGAGGGCACTACGAATTGGGATAGGTAAATCTCATTTACAAAGAATCTTCAAGGAGAACAAAATTTTACCATTTAAGCCGCAATTTAGGCAAACTTTAGAGAACGGTGATGAGCCAAACGTCTGGATTTTTGTTTGGAAATGGGCAATAGAGTTTTGGAAGATTCAAATTTTCATCAACTAACGGAGTCGTTTCCTCCCAACATTGCCGTTACTGGAGTAGGACGAATCCAAACTTCCGAATTGCTAGTCGCAGACAATGTTTGAAAAAGTTAATGTGTGGTGTGCGGTTTCGTACCATGGAATTATTGGCCCATATTTTTTGATCAAAATTTAAACCGTTATTCATATTTGGAAATGTTGCAAAATTTTTAACTGATAAACTGGATGAATTGCCATTGAACTACCAAATTGAAATATTCTTCCAGCACGATGGGTGCCCTGCTCATTATGCCGGTACTGTTGCCAGTGGCTCAATACAGAGTTCCATGATAACTGGATAGGAAGAGATGGTCCCATTTTTGGCCGCCGAGAGTCCTGATCTCACAATAATGGACTTTTATCTGTGGGGTCGTTTAAAACAAATTGTGTACAGTGAGCCATTAGACAATGATGAAGAGCAATTGAAAAATAGGATACGGAATGCTGTCCAGTCCCTTTCAATCGAAGAAATAAGGCGCAGTTTCAATTAATTCAGAGCTCTCATTGAAATCTGTGCGGAAAAAGGAGGAGTATTATTCGAATAGAAAATTAATAGTTCAGTTTTTGAGAATTTCATTTCATTTTACCATCCATTGTTAAATTTATTAATTAAAACTTGTGAGACCAATTTGATTTTTCCTTCAAACAAATCAATTTACTTCAAAAATTACGAAAAGCTGAATTTTTCAAGAAAATGATATTATCTCGAGAACCGTTTGAGTTAAATAGCAAGTAATTGTGTTTCGGGGTTTGAAAACAAGCAGGGCAAATCAGCAAGAATGAAATTTTCTGAGAAATCAAAAATAAGAGAATTTTCCTCTTTAAAGTCGATCCGGGGACATACAGTATATATAACAGTGTCCATTTATGTGTAATTGTCTGATTATGGGCTCAGACTACTTGTCCGAAAAAGTGTGAGCAGGCTTAATACCGAAAATATTGTACGGGCGTCCGAAAAATAACCAATGAGGTGAGTTTGGCAAGCAAACACTTATGCCAAACTTGGTCAAATGCCTTTCAGATTTTAAAACGACTACAACTGTTTCGGCGGATTGTTCTAATGTATTGTTCTAAACTTGAGTCACAAATGAGAGAAGACCACCTGCGTAAAACCGTATTGGTGGAAACAGAGTAATTTGTGGTTGATAGCTTTTTCCATAATTTTAGACAAATGGAGTGATAGCTATTGGTTAGTAGTGAGAGGATCCATTTTGTCACCTTATTTTTGGGAATAGGTTGAACATTTGTTGATTTCCACAATGAAGAAAAATTCCCAGAAGATGTAGGCATGGAATAGAGTTTAGATAGGACTGGTACTAGTTAGAACATTTTTTAAGACAAAAGCTGGTATACCGTATGGATAAGTCGCCTTATTGGGATGACTGATTATCAATTCTAGTAGCTTATATCCAAAATGAATTGGTTTCATAGCGTACGAAGAAGAGCTGACTAGCATATCTTTTCCAGAATCATTAAGATGAGTTTGATTTTTTCCTCGGGTCCGTTTTCCTATTTGATTCCGGATATACTGCAGCATACAAGGCTTATTGTGTTCTACCTAGTGGTTTGTTATACCCAATCCGTGATCTTAATGCCATATAGCAGAGCACACAGGTCACTCACGGAATCTGTGTTTATGTCTTCTAGTTCTATTTGTGGATACCCCAAAAACCGCTATCTTCTAGCAGCCAGGAGTCACAGTCACATATAATTGTGTAGCTGTTTCTGGTTCCTCACCGCAGAATCTACATGTGGGTCTCCATTAGATTTCTTAGTTTTTCTTAAATGGCCTTAACAGGTGGTCTGTTTATTTAGTATGTTTGATGTAGGTCGCAAACCCATTCGCTGATATAGATACGGATTGCGTTTCTTGGTACTCCCAATGCAGGTTCGGGGCC
>JARFJB010000318.1:1630000-1670000 GCA_036346205.1 Vesta saturnalis | reverse complement strand
TGTGTGTGCATGTGTGTGCGTGCGTGTGGTGCTCGCGTTTGTGCCTGTGAGTGTGTATCTTTATAACTCTATCCAATTTCAAGAAGGACCTAAATAATTTAGTTTGGCAGTTAAATTAACAAAGCTTACGATATTATCCAACCCACTTAACCACTCATTTATATACAATTCTGACTTAACCTAACATGCTAAAGCACCCAGGAAAACTAAATTGGCTAAGTTTAACCTAACGCGTTACAGTACTCTGGAAAACTTAGGAGGATGCATATTGGGATGCTGCGCAGCGAAGAGACGAACAGCTACCACAAATTTTTTTTTGTCACAAGTGAGAGGAAAACAGGCACTAGGATGATCATTCACGAGTTTACAAGCCGTATAGAAGAACGTGGATTGCGTCCGTTTGGTATGAAAAGTTGAAATGGTGCTGCACATTGATAATGTGAATGATCGAATCGAGTACCGGTAGCAAAGATGGCCCGAGATGGCATCAAATAATGTAATTCAGAAACATATGTGCAATTGTAATGCAGCTGGTGCAAAGAAAGAATTGAAACTAATCTACTATGGTCAAGGGACTATATGTTGGAAGATAATACTGATCATTGAGAGCATACTTGGGAACACTAATCTTAATATGAGACTTATTTCCTAGGTGAGGTCTAAATTGGACCTTGCATAGACAAACGATTGTCGGGAGTTAAAGTGCTGCTTAGATTTACCCAAAAGACTATTTTATGCGCGGCTGCTTAAGTAGCTGTCAGAAGCTGCTTATTCCATGATAGATTTGAAGATACAAACATTCCTAAAGCTCTGGACCATGCATACTTAAAATAGGGAATGGTCAACCTTTTTTGGCGCAACACTAAGTTTAGCGTTAAACTTAATTAAATTGTTATTTTTCCATTCAAGGATACGTTGCATGATTGAAGCGACCATTTCAGCTTTAATATGTTGTTTTGGGATAAGAGGTGGATTAGTATTATGAGTAAACTGAGATTAACTACAATGAAAGTTGCTGTCGTCTGCAAAGAAAGGTACCGGGTTAGTTGTTAATGAAAATATATCATTTCTGTATAGCAGCAAAGGTGTGGGAGCTATCAATGATCCCTGCAGACTTAATTCAGTTGTTCTGATACATATGTTTTAAGCTCTCTGCAAATGGACCATAAAATTTGTTACTTCGTCATCTATATACACATCTTGGTATACTGAGATATTATTAGAAAGCGCCGGAAAAATGACAGAAAGCAGGAACTACAAAAATTATTCTTTGGCTCTCAATTATATCCGGTAAATTAATGTCAAAACCTAGTGAATGCAACACATTTGAAAATAATCAACATCGACGCATAATAGACTTAACAAATAAGTCCATGGTGACAAGATGCTGAAATACTGCATATTCATTAGACAACAACCAATTTCACCCATAATTCTATCCAAGAGTGTAAGTTTTATTGCAGATATTGAATTAAACTTTCATTTATTTTTTTAGTCTGTAGTAGTGTTCATTACACCTTTAATTTAAAACATCCCTAAAAATAGAGATTAAGGGCTGTTAAATCAGACATCTTGAGGGATGAGTATGAACAAGATAACCAAGCAATTAAATTGGAAACATTTGACAGAAGACATTTAGACTTTGACTTGTGTCATACGCTGTGGCACCGTTTTGCTAAAACCAGAAACTATTTCATTTGAATAATTGCATCGTAATTAACTTTTATAACCTATACCCGATTTTGCAGAAGAGCTTGCATATAAAACACATTTGTTTAAAATTAGATTCGGTTGAAGTGTTACTCTACCTTGCGTAAAACGTAGTCAAGTATGAATCCATTTTTATTATTAACTATTAATCTACTAACGAAAGCATTGCGTGCTGTTTTGTAACGATTTATTTTCATTTAAATGACATAGTATGTACATTATTTCATATTTTATGTAAATACACTATCATTTAGTTTTTTAACTCGACATATTACGTAAACAGCTATAAATGTTTCCCTTCAATTTATATAGTTCCATTAATAGCGATTACTTTCGTTTTGTACGAGCAACAAAAACAATATCTTTTATATAAAAGATAATTATCAAAACGTAATTAATGCAGGAACATTAACATTGGCATGAATCATGTTTTACCTTTTTAACTTTTACATTCATTTGTGTATAATATAGAAACAAGAATACTTAGTTAACTATTCGAATGAGACTAATGCAAAGTTTGTCCACCATCCTATTAATGATTTTTTGCGAGTCGGACAATTACAATGGAAAACATTTTTGTATTAAGCAATCGCACTGCTACTTATGTGGTTGTCTCTACTGGTTCACTGATTATATTATGCTCTTCACTATAATGCGAGTGATGGGTTTGGTCACAAAATACATACATTTTTAACATCTCGGAAAATTTTTCAATTACTCTTATCTAGCTTTATTTACTTGCATGATTAAACTGGAAGTATATGTACAACATACAATGTGATAATATTTCATAAAGGGAATTATTTGTCTTTAAACCTTTCTTGACGTGCTATTGCACTCACGTCGTTAGTGATTGGTTTGTCTGATAAATTTATTTATTGTCAAACATCGATGTGTCATCTACCGGGACACAAAAAAAAATCGTATAGTTTTTAGTTACAGGTACAGATAAACCCTCTGATATTTTGCTGAGGCATACTGCATAGTTCGGAAAAACGTACTTACACGACTGGTGCAAGAATCATAACAGATAAACAGTAGGGTTTCATTCTTGAAACAATTGATCACTTATTATGAAGCCTCGGTCCCTAAAGTGCGAATAAAAGTTGGCTTTACTAAAATGATGACATTAGTCGTTGATTTGACCATGTAACTAATTCTGTGCTGAATATCGTAGTACTTACTGCCAAAAAAGGCTCATAGCAATGCTTGTCCTCATACGACACTAGCAACGTTCCAAAGTTTAAAGAAGCTTCACAGGGAACAGCCCATTTTTATAGTCATGATTTTCCACCCAAAAATTTTAGATAATGCTTATAATGTTATCTTTTTTTATTTTCTCATACGCAAAGCACCCATAACAAAAAAAAATTATTTGATAAAAAATTGATCTAATGCATTTACACGTTTTCAAGAGACGCGCGAGTATATGTGCGTGTGTGAGTGCGAGCGTACGCGTGTGCGTGGGTGTGTATGCCTGCAGCCACGATAATTTAAAAATACGTAACCGACTATAATGAAATTACATACTTCGAATTACTATTAGAATAGAATGAGATACGCAGATGTTGGGAGTAAAGAGTTGAATGTGAATGAAACGATGCGGAACTAACAAATAAAAGACACTGACGTTGAAAGTGTAACTGTATTGTTAATTTTGCTGTGCGAATATGTGGAAGAGCGACTGTAGGTAGATAGAAAAAATGTGCATTGTGGAATGAATCGAAAAAAAGGCAGTGCGTAAGAAAAAAGATGGGTACGTGGCAATGATTGCTCCAAAAAATGAGGACTGAGAAAAAAGCGATTGTATGAGGTGTGCAGATTGAGAAACAAAGAAGCGAAATAGGCAGTGAGAATAAGTAAAGTGGAAGTGATGGCTGTAGAAGGAAAGAAAATACAGAATGATTTTGAGGGAAACAAAAACCTTTCTGGAAATGGGTCAAAAATACAAAACGTGGCCCAAAACAGAACGCTGCGGGAGCGATGAATACGAGAAACGAAATGGTATGGGACGATTGTGAATGAAACAGAGAAGGAAATTGGGATAAATGAGCTATAAAAAACGGTAGGAAGGCTGAAAAACGGTAAAGGAGCAGGCGTAGATGATATCATGGGCGAAATGCTAAAGTATGGAGGTGCAAAGCTTATACGAAGATTGTGAGAATTTTTCAATATATGCGTCAAGGGTGGAAAAGTGCCGAGTGATTGGAAGAGCGCGGGATCATTGTACCACAGTACAATGGGGTAAGGGGAACAGGAGTGATTGCAAGAACTACAGAGGAATAAGTTTGCTCAGTATACCTGGTCAAGTATTTGGAAGAATACTGGTTAATACAGTACGAGAAACTATACAAACTAAGATTTGTGATGTGTAGGGTGGCTTCATGCTAGGGAGACGATGTGTTGATAAGATGGTTGCCCTTCAGCAGGTGATCGAAAATGGTTTAAGTGTAAAAAGGAAGCTGTACTGTGCGTTTGTAGATCTGAAAAAATTATATGATAGAGTGAATAGCGAGAAGCTGCGGGAAATATTAAATGAATATGGCGCAAGTAGAGGTCTAATAAACGGAATAAGAGCAGTATACAACGGTATCCAGGCATGTGTTAGGGCGAGAGGAGGTGTGAGTGAATAGTTTAATATTGAGCAAGGAGTGCGACAAGGCTGTGCTATGTCACCGTGGTTGTTCAATGTATACCGGGTGTCCACAGTGTCACACAACGCAAAAGATTGTAGCTTCGCTGTTGATTTTTCATTAAAATCATTTATGCAAAAGTTATGTGGTTCCTATACGTGCACAACTTAAAAATATTTTAGCACCTACAGTATGATTCGTAAAAGTTTTTTATTTTAAATGGAACACCCTGTACATCATTACATTTTTGGATAGCCTAATGAATAAGCTTTTCGACGATGTATATAAAATGCAACGTTGCCAAGTTATTTAACAAAAATGTATTTTTTTCCTGTATGTAAGGTTAGCAATAAAAATTAATTCTTGGTTTATTATCTAAGTTGAGACAAATTAGTTCAGGGATATAAATAAGCTAGGTATACGCTTTGAGCAGATGTAAACGTTTTATTGATATATTGAATAGGGGAGAGAAGGCTCCGTGTGAAATTTTAGCATGTTTAACGTACATCAATTCTCTTATTTCAAATGGAACACCCTGTATATTTTGATATGGGCGAATAGTACTCTTATCTATGATACCGCTAAAATTTATAGTTTTTAAAGTATCTCCATTTTTTTATTTTTCTATAATTATTTTATAACGTAATTTAATCGAGTGCCATGATTTCAAGTTACAATACCAGATTAGTAATAGTAATAATTAATTTTATTAAACATTTTTAACAATAAACTAAACAATGTAATATTGAAATAATAAACAAACAATTAACAAGAACAAGAAGTAGGTAAGTCGAACATATGCAAATGTGCACTTGAAAAATTATGAATAAGGTTCAAACAAGCCTCCTCTTTTCTCAATGCACTGATTCAATCGTTGTCTGTAGGAACATTGTAAATAATGCAACATTTGTTGGGTTACATTACGAAACGCTTGTTCAATTCCTTCGCTCATATTTTCTGACGTAGTCGGCGATGTTCTATAAACTTCGTTTTTAATGTAGCCGCATAAGATCGTGTGATCTAGTTGGCCACCTGATAGGCCCATAACAACGTATTCAACGATCAGAAAATTGCTGATTTAAAAACTCCGTCACATCACGAGCCGAATGTGAAGGAGCGCCATCTTGTTGGAACCATATTTCCTCATTAGCGAATGGGATGTTCTCTCCATGGTAGCACGTTGGTTCGCAATAAATTTAAATAATTTACTGCATTTAAATTGTTTTCCAAAAAATAGGGCCCTAATAATCTGTTGCCAATAATACCAGCCCAAACAATGATACTCCATCGATGCTGATTGTTTCTGTATCTAATTATATGTTATTATAGTTGTTATGAAAAGTAATTTAATGTATTTTCAAAGTCATGTTCATCCAATGCCTGGTGGAGTTGGATCTTGTATGGATGGTGTTTATATTCATTAATTATATTGTGTATTGTAGATTTCTGTAAACCATCTTCCACTGCAATTTTTCTAATATTTACTTGAGGGTTTTCTTGTATAGCTTGAAGCACCACTAGTTGAGTTTCCTCGTTATTTACAGGTTTTGGACCATTTTTCTTTTTATATACAATCGACCCTGTTTCCTCAAATCTACTTTTTAAATTTTCAAGAACTCGTTCATCTGGATTTGAATTAATTCGTTCTTCGTATATTTCATTTTAAAATTTAGAGTTAACTTCTCTTAATTCAAGTTTTCTTCTAAATACAAATATAGTGAAAAAGTAGTTTTGAAAGAAATCAAGTTAAAATACACCTAATTGACATATTAAAATTTTGTTTTATTGTTTTTAAATCATGGCACTCTATTAAATCGTTGCGTTATAAATTAATTAAAGAAAAATTAAAAAAATGGAAATATTTAAAAAACTATAAATTTTAGCGATATCGATGCGTTTAGGTAAACGTTCGGTCTTTAAGAGTACTGTTCGTCCATATATACAGGGTGTTCCATTTGAAATAAGAGAATTGATGAACGTTGAACATGCTACAGTTTCACACGGAGCCTTCTCTCCCGTATTCAATATATCAATAAAACGTTTACATCTTTTTAAAGCCTATACTTAGCTTAGTTATATCCCTGAACTAAATTGTCTCAACTTAGATAATAAACCAAGAATTAATTTTTATTGCTAACCTTACATTCAGGAAAAAAATACATTTTTGTTAAATAACTTGGCAACTTGCATTTTATATGTACAAATGTATACATCGTCGAAATGTTTATTCATTAGGCTATCCAAAAATGTAATGATATACAGGGTGTTACATTTAAAATAAAAAAGTTGATACCCCCTATTTTTACGAATCACCCTGTAGGTGCTAAAATATTTTTAAGTTGTGCACGTATTGAAACCATATAACTTTTGTATCAATGATTTTAATGGAAAATCAACAGTGAAGCCACAATCTTCCGTCGCGTGACGCTTTGGACATCCGGTATATGGATAAATGAGTTCGGCAATCATGTACCGATACCAATGGTGTAATGATTGTTGACGTAAATGCACGACTTCTGGTGTACGCAGATGACACAGTCTTATTAAGTGCAGATGAGCTACAAACTACTCTGAGGAAGTTTGATACAGTTTGTAAGAGCATGGACCTAAAGGTAAACCTAAACAAAACTAAAATTATGGTGTTCAATCGGGAAGGTGAAAAGGAGAGTAGAGTATTTACTCTGCAAAATGAAATCGTGGAACAAGTGGACGAGTTGGTATATCTGGGTAAAATGTTTACTGCAGAGGGATGGCGAGATTGGACGAAGGGTCAATGCTAGAAGGAAAGTATGTGGACAATAATGAAAAACGAAAGCATGTGCCTAGCTGCGGAACGAGCAATCTATAGTAGCGTGTTTGTCCCGGCAGTACTATATGGAAGTGAGCCATGGATATGTCAAAAAGTGCACGAAAGAAAAATAAATGCCGTGGGTATGACATTCCTGAGAAGCGCATGTGGTAAAACGGGAAGGGATAAGATAAAGAATAAGTGTATAATGAAGGAGTGTGGCGAGGAAAAGACGATGATGGATAGGTACAAAGTAGTACACTACGTTGGTTTGGTCCCATTGAGACAGAGAACAACGCAAGATTAACGAAACAAATGTACGTGGGTGAGGTTAGAGGTAAGGCCAAGTAACACTTGGCTGAATGTAGTAGAATGTATGATAAAAGAAAGAAAGATAAGTAAAATAAAAGGACAATGTATGAATCTTGCGTAAGCTAGGGAGGTATGCAGAGATAGGTGAGCATGGAGAAAGATTGTGAATGAAAAATGAATAAGGGCAGGGATTGTTTTGCCTACCCCGCAAGGGAATGGCGTGAAGGTTGTTATGTGCTATCACATCGTAGCATACCGAGAATTTTAGTACTGATAGTGCATATAAATACCTAACATAAATAATAAAAAGTAATTGTGTATTCATAATTATTTAACGGTTGCACACAAAATATTGTGTACGCCACGTATGAAAAATGTCTGTGACGACCTCAAGATTGCCAATTTTCTTTTTGGCCTTCAAAGTAGTATTCTGCACCCTTGGCATACAAATAACTGTTTTTCAATAGATCGGTCGAGATTCAACAATCTTCATGCAATGAAAGTATAAAAAGTGTGAAATCCTATTTTACAACGCTGCAACAGTTTTATCTTAAAAATGTAACCTAAAATTTGCAATGGTCAAGGTACGACAGTGCCGTCATCATCTCCCTAGATTTCTATAGCCCACTCATACGCAAACCAAGTTGGAATGGTGTATGTACATATTTTGAAAACTAATCCAAGCTCTGCATTATAGCAAATACGTTTCTAGGTTACAAAACTGAGAACAAAGTTTATTACACTCATTCTGAATGAAAAAGGATAAACGTTATAAAATAATGGCTATCCGCCCATTTACAATCTATTAATGAAGAGATTTAATTGAAGAATTCATGGGTTATTAGATACTAATAGCAATCTATTTACAATAAAATGTACAGATTCATATTTAGACAATTTCTGCAGGCGTAATACATTTTTATTGGTACTTAATTAAAAGATAAATTACTTTCCTTATGAATGAACTGTAAAAAATGTACTCCCATAATCTTATGTCATATAAAGCAGATATTATTTACTAATGTGTGATAAATGTCTGATCTACCTTATTATCACAGATTGTATACACGGCAGAAGGAACAGCACAATAGCAGAGCCTAATGTTCTATTTTTTGGAGGTTATTTTAAAAATAAAACCAAAACCAATCTCCCGATACACCAAGCCGTTAAAAATGTATACGTATAAATCTAAACCAAAGCTATATAATTCATACGTAAAGTTAACATTATTAATTTAATAGATAATATATCTTAAAAAAAAGGCTACTACTTAAAACTAAAAAAAGAAGTTCTAAATCATCTGAAATATGTATCTGTTATGTATCTATAAAAGGTATTGATTAATAACTCACACATGAATCACGTATATATATAACAAGTTTCTATATCATGCTTTAGATGTATATTATTTTTTGTACAAAATTCTTTAATCATATTTCACACATAAACTACGTGAGGAACATGATACTTAACTTTTTATACCAAAAAGACAAACTTTTATTGAAACTTAATATAAGTAAGCAAGTACTATAATGACAGACCAATTTCTTATATCATGAAAGTAATTCACACGTAACTTAATATCTCGATACTTTCACGCTGCAAAAGATTCAAAGATTTCTCAAACACAAGAAGTATGAATTAATTACAGTCCGCTTTAACAAAAAACCAACACGATAATTTTATTAATGACTCAGTGGGACGCTTCTGTGTTGCGCTGCCCTAAGGGTACGATAAATTATTTACCAGCCGAAAAAAAATTTCATTTATTACTGTCATTATTGAAAATAGCAATAATCATATCATTTACCGTTTATTATAACCGCTACATATCCCTTTCTAATGCCTGCTTAAGAACAAAAAAAGTTACGCAACTGATCATTTTAAGTTAATTTTAATTTAGCATCTTTTGCACATTACTTAAGCATAACGTATAAGAAAGTACATATGTATAACTTTTAAATCACCTACAGCTTTTTTTAAAGATCAAAAGTGATCTTATGCAGCTTGAGATGATCTGTTAACCTATTTCTCATGCCTCCTTTTTTTGTAGTGGGTGTATAAATACTAATTTTTTCCAATTTATTAATACTTAGATATAGAAGCGAATCTTGTTATAACATTTCTAGGTTTATATACTGAATTAAATAATTACAATTCTATTGAAGGTGAAAATGTGAAAGTATTTATAATTGAGCGTAATCCTAATCGGTAATTCAATTTTGTGTACAATATGCTCTTTACATTAATAATGGCAAAAAATATAAATATACAAAATATTTTAGAACCGGTATTTTAATCTATAACTCGTGCCATTAAAGATCACTGTAAAAGTTTGTACATCACATTTTATCTTAAAAATACCTGTAATGTCCACCCGATATTTATTACATACTAAACTTGTCTAATATCCATTTTAATCTCCAAACCTTTTTGAAATTTATAGTACATGTGTCATTTTTAAATATGCCTTTATGGGCTTTGAATTACTCTATGATATCCTGTTATGACTTTTCTAACTATTATTAGTATTGGAAAAAGAAAATTTATCGATTTTAATATTAGTTTTTAAATTTACAGTTAAATTGTTGTATAATAGTCAACAAATTCCTATTAATAATTCGATAGCTAAGCTAATTTGAATTTTAAAATATTAGTTGTAAATGAAAAAAAATGTGGTGTTGCTATTATTGTTCTAGTTCCAATAGATGACTATTTCCGTGAACGCCTTCGTAAGTGATTTATAATAATCCGGTGAAGTATTAGGAGTGGTCAGTATCGACACGAATAACATAATTCACTTTATAATTATAGTGTAGGAGGAATTCAATTTAAAATTTTCGTTTTTGGCAAAACGTTAAATTATCGTGCCTTGTGCTTTACTCATTTTTTATCGCATCGGTACCTTTTAACATAAAAGCTCACAGCAAATATGAATTAATGCATTACCAGTAATTTTTTTGTAGAGTTTAAACACTTATACACTTTATAGAGATCCTTTATTGATCCATGAAAAATTCAATTGATAATCTATATGTAGTTTGATTCAAATAAAGTTGGGTATGACTCATTCTTAAAATTACACGAACTAAGATTTAGGCGACGTAAGTCTTCCATAATTAGCAAAGTATCTTTTAGATAATCTTTTTATCGGCAGATGTCTCCACATAAATTTCCATAAAATGTCAAAGAAAGTTGAAAATGATTGAATGTTTTTATATTTTAAACTGGAAAATCCTCTTATTTTATTGATAGAGCCAAAAATACTTTGCTGCGGCAGTGAATTGTTTTAATTTAGGACATGGTTTGATCATAATTACATACCATCATAATACATAACCTATATATTCGCGAGTAAACAAATACTTTTTATGTTTATTATAAATTAAATAATTTCAAATTGATAAAAGTTGCAATTAGTTTGTTATTCTCAAGAATTATAACAACCCTTCTAGAAACATAATTATTACTTTGTAATCAAATATAATTCTTGTAGATACTTTACAATAACATAAATATCGATACATTTGTGATTGTTTCATTCTTTTAGAAGAAAGTGTGTACAGTGTAATGTAGTTCGAAGTTCCATGAAACTATAGATGTTTAATATTTTAATTTAGAACACAGTTTAAATAGATTTCATATTGCTCCAAGTTAAAGGAAAGCAATTTACATAAATCACTACATGTATTCAGTCCACCTATTATAGAGTTATCAATATGTTATGTAAACATTAGAATATTTATTGGTATTAAAACATTTAAATTAAAAAAAAAAAATTCACTATCAGTATTACTTTCAGAAGTGGAATCGTTAATAGATATAATTAATAGTTGCACAACCTCAACATGTTTTTCAATTTCCCAGCACTCTAACATAGACACTTCAGCATGTTTAATGCATGTCGACCAATACGTCCCATCAATTCGTTGCAAGGATTCAAACAATATTTCTTTTATATGGTCATCGTTAAATTTGGAACCATGTCTTCCTATATTTTCGTTGTAGTGTTCTTTGCAGTTTGCCCACACCAGTTCAATTGGATTAAATTGACAGTGATATGGCGGTGACCGTAATACACACTTGTGAGCTACTTCATCTATTTTGTACACCTTTGGTATCGCATTATCTGCAAATAATTGCAGTAATTCTTTTTTGAACATGCTAGGATCATAGGCTATGCTGTGCTATAATGGAATATTACATATTTCTTCTTTCTTAGATGAATTATTTGGAATTTTTTTTAGGAGTTTGGAATAATAACTAGCATCGTCAATTAGAATTAAAGATGGTTCTTTTAAGTTTGCAATTAAATTAATTTCAAACCATTTTATAAACAACTACGCACACATATCTCCATGATAGTCTGTACTTTGCGACTTTGTAAAAAACAAAAGTGAAGCCTCGGAAATAAATTCATCTTCATCACCTGGATGAACAACTAGAAATCTAAAAAATACAGTTATTTTATTAGGAACTAAAATGTAATAACTAAATTACAACAAACCTTTTTCCTTCACCCATAGGCTACTTCTTCACGATTTCCTTAGATTTACCATGCCAGCTTCTTTTGTGCGATCCTCGACTGAAAATCCAAGTTTCATCTAAGAATACAGGATTATATAATTTTTCTTTTTTATTTTTGTAATATTCTCTTAAGAGTCGTACACGATTGGCAGCAATATGTGATTGTTCCAGTAAATCTCTCTTACCATAATCTACTTTAGATGAAAATCCAATGAAATGTAAGAGACGTCTTAAACTTGATCTACTGAAATCGAAAACTTGACTATTGCTTAATTCTTTTGTAATGATGCCTGCGTGACATGTATACCTACAAAAACAGGTATAGTACTAGACATGTCTTGCATGTTTGTATTTATATTTTGAATGCATTTCATAAATTGTTCTCTTTACATCATCCTTCACATAGTCATTAACTTCGGGACTTAGATTTCGTACGTTTTCTCCGCTTAGCTGGTAACTGTGGAGGTTTATTTTCTTTTTGAGCTTCTGTAACCCTTTTTTATAGCACTAACTTAGAGGTAAAAACAAGTAATTTTATTACAGAGTTTTAGATCGATGAGTCATACCAAACTTCATTTGAATCAAATTTTACTACAAAATCAAAATCTTAATCAATATCTTAAATAAATTAAATGTAGCAGTTTTGTCAATTACCGGAGCATTCGCTAAACTAAACGGCATTCTCTTAAATTCTCTTAAGGTCCTCTATTCGTCACTGTGAACGCAGTACATTGATTCGAGCCCTCAGTCATAGGTAATTGCCATCCAGACTTAATATCCAAAGACGACATAAATTTAGCGTCACGAGGCCTATCTAAGATGGACCATACGTAAGGAAAATGATATGAACCATTCTCAGTAGCTTTATTTAAAAGTAGACATTTTCCGTCTTTCTTGTTCACCATCATAAAGGGACTAGCCTAAGCGCGATAATATCGTTGTTTAATTGATCGCAATTCGATGTTCTACTAATTAAGCACATTTTAACTCGTTTTCCTAAAATATTCAATTTATAACTACTTTTCTCTTAATCTTAATCGGGATAATTTAACTTTTTGACCATTCGTGACAATATAACGCGTTCTTGTCTAAATCTAATTCCTAGTTATTGAAAACTATTCCAACCTTTTAGTTCCTAACGTTGTTCGTGATGAACGGTCATCTAAAAGTTCTAACATGGATTGCCTGTACTTCATTCCCATAAACAAAAGGTAGTTCGTCTTTAAAAAAACTTTATTTTTCAAAAAAGTCGCCTAAGATTTACTCATTAAAATATTGTAACAGGCAAGCGACTCTACATCTCGATTAATACTAATTGGGTTTGATTTAAAAAGGGATACTTTTAGAAATGAATCTTCCGGTAATTCTTCAATGAGCCTTGAAAACAAAGTGCAAATAATCGCGACATAAATTCTCATAGGTTCGTTTGCCGCCTTGGCGTGTCCCCCAATTTTCTTAATTAATTGCTTTTCATAATTATCTGGCTGGAACTGCAAACGTAAGAGAATTCACGTCCCTACCGGTTATTAAGTCGGTTAATTATATAATTGTATATTCTATAATTAATTTTTGTAATCGCGTTAATTTACAATTCAATCAATTTCCTCAAGCTCTTGTTTATCTGTACAGTAGCTGCTTTTGCGATCTCAAATTCAAACGGATACGTAGGATGTGCACTGGCCCGGTCACTATAATTTATAATTGCTTTACCTACCGCAGGAATGCCTAAAATGCATAAAAGCTAGAATATTCTATTTGCTAACAACAATAAATAACGTGTCCGTATTATACAAGCAACGATATTTCATAAAAAATTCAATAAACGAACAAAGGTTGTTCTCGAGTTTCCGACACGAGTACTCGAACTCGAAAAATCTACCCAAATTCACAAAATTACATGATTAAAACTCACATTTACAAGGGTCGATATTCTAATCAAATCTAAAGAAATATATTTGAATACGTCAAAATCGATATAAAACTGGTTAACGTATGTGTGTGAGTGTGTGTGTGTGTGTGTGTGTGTGTGTATATATATATATATATATATATATATATATATATATATATATATATATATATATAGATAGTCGGGTTTGATTCCCGTTACCATCTACCCTGTATCAGGCATTAGGAGGTTCTCCTCATACACTTATAGCGGCGTGGTCACACACACCATGTGCAGTTATTTAGGCGAATGCTGGGATGTACCCTCCCCCACAGAACCTTAACACCGTTCCTTCCGAGCCTATCCCGACTGCGCCTATACTTAGTTCCACCATGCATACATACTTATGTATGTATGTTGGGAATACATGATTGTAGCTGTAGGACCTTGGAAAGCTCAAGCAGCCCACCCTCCTCACTGGGGAATGAATGAAACACGTTGGTTTTCCTATATGTATATATATATATATATATATATATATATATATATATATATATATATACACGGGTGTCCCATAACAACCTCCAATCTTCATTGGGCCATTCTACAATTCCTTTGCAACAAAAATGTTCTCAAAGGGTTTTGAGTTACGAAGGCTTTGGTTTTCTTAACATTTTCTGACTCAATGTCATAAAACGCAAATCTTCATTGATAAAGCTAAAAAATATGTGAAGGGTGCATTTGAAAGACACCTGAACGTTCATTCTAAGACAATTCCGTAGAGTCTCGCCGTGCTGTTGATACAATTCATAAGAGGTGTCGACTATGCGTGCAGAACAGACATTTGGAAAATTTATTTTACATTTTACAGCTAAATACGTTTTTCCTGTTTTTTTATTTGCTTTTTTTATTTGATATACGCATTTGCTATAGTTTAGACACGTTTTTTAAATTAAATAAACTGCTTTTTTGTGAATTCACCCCAAAATATTGTTAACTTTGTCTTCGACTATTGCGGAGTCTTTATTGATATAAACGAGCTGCCATTTTAGCATTTTTTCGAACTTCTCCATAAATGATTATTCGGTCAATTCCTCAAATGAAAAATTCATTTTGAAGCGACAAAATTAATTTAAAAGCTAGTTTAAAACTGTATTGTTTAATCTACCAAGATCATGTCAAATGCACGCGCTAGATTAGAAATATTGAGTAGTTACAAATTATCCAAGTGCCTGCACACTTTTGTTTAGAAGCAAATCTCTACAACACCGTTCATTTTTGCTTCATAAAACGTTATTACTTTTTTAACTTAACTAAAAATGAAGGAATAATAAAAAAAAGTAAAACAAATATATTCTCCAGTTAGACAATTAATTATGCATTAAGCTATTAAGCTGTTACATGTAACATATTAAGCGTAGAGAAGGGCGAGTGTTGTGCTAAAAGAGCTTTTTATTGTTACCGGAAGTTAGACCCTATTCAGTACCTCGCGACTTTGCGGTAGGTGTAAATCAAGGCAGCTTTTGTATGTATGTATGAAACCATTGTCTGACAGATGTTTTGATGACGACATAAGAACTATTAATTAAGGTATAATTGTACTATTATTTTTTTATAGGTAGTTCTACATTATAATTAAATTTATATAGAAAATTTTTACTGGCTACTGCCCAACTATTAAATGTTTACAATTATGACAAAATTAATTAGTAGGGCTAGATAATAAGTTTAGAATTGTATTGGCGTTGCTGTGAAAGACAATGTACATTGACATTGTCATATTTTAATTAATGTAGTAACTTAAAATTTTTTGATTTTGAATGATAATAACCTTCAGTCATTTATCATTAATCAAAGACCGCGTATTACAAATAACGATTTAAAAATTTACCATTACTCAATTTCTTCATCAGATTTTGTTTTTAAGGAACAAAAGATTAAATTGTATTTTAAATATCATTGGCTAATGTTTGGACAGCTGGAGACAATAAATTTTTGTTACCAAACTTCTATAAAATTTAGTTGCATTGGATTATAATAATGCACAATTCATGTTCATGGCCACTGATGTTATTAATAATATTTTAGCAGTATTGGAATTCACTAAAGAGAATTATTCCATTAAAATTAGAGAAGCATACAGCTACTTTTGTATTAAAAGTACATCCCAGAATTCGTTGCTACAGTTATGTGCTATTAATGCAAACATTAGAATGCGTTGCGAATATATTTAAAATTTTGTTTCAAAATTTATTTAGGAATTATTAGCTCATTATTTTGCATTCCGATACACTTATTAACCTTATATAAACCAATCTTAACACAATTTTCGAAATTTAAAGTAAATTAATACAAATTTTGTGTTTGAAATGGAGTTAATTATTTACAGTGTGGGCACTTATTTTTCACAATCATTCAATATTTTTAACATCCGGCCCAGGACCCTTAGGAAAAATTCAGAAAGTGATTTGACATATATTAAAAAATTTGAGATTAATTTGAAAGTACCTGTGAATTCTGAAGCAACATTTCAGATATTCAACACCTTGCTAAAACCCACGACCTTTCTTAAACGAGTTTAGTTGAAAATCCGCTTATTATAAAGCCTACATGGCGCCCACTGTGACAGGAGCGTGTAATATTTTGGCGCCCAACCTGAATCCGTTTTATATCGATTTTGACGTATTAAAATATATTTCTTTAGATTTGATTAGATTATCGACCCTTGACTTAAATGTGAGTTTTAATCGTGTAATTTTATGAATACGAGTATTCGTGTCGGAACAACCATTGTTGGTTTATTGAATTATTTTTTTTTGGAAATATCGTTGCTTGTCTAATACGGATACGTTATTTATTGTTGTTAGCAAATAAAATATTGTTGCTTTTAAAGCATCTTTAGGCATTCTTACATTAGGTAAAGCAATTAGAAGTTATTACAGTGACAGGGCCAGTGCGCATCCTTGGTATCCGTTTGATTTTGAAACCGCAAAAGCAGCTATTGTACATTCCCCAGTGGGGAAGGCGGGCTGCTTGAGCTTTCCAAGGTCCTTCAGCCACCATCATGGATTTCCAACATACATACATAAGTATGTATGCATGGTGGGACTAAGGATAGGTCCAGTCAGGATAGGCCCGGAAGGAACTTAGTTAAGGTTCTGTGGGGGAAGGTACATCCCAGCATTCGCCTAAATAGCCACGCATGGAGTGCGTATGCGCAGTGACCACGCCGTATCACGTGTATCAGGAAAACCTGCTAAAACCTAATACAGAGAATCGAACCCGTCTACGTATATATATATATATATATATATACCAGGTGTAAATCAAATAGGGGCCACCCCTGTAACTTTTGAACGGGTCGTTAGATTTTGTTCAAATTTTGGTGGGTTATATTAGTGCCAGTTTGGGATTTTTTACGTAAAGAAAACCATAGGTCCGACTTTCTGTTTCACCGGAAATGACGCAAAAGGTGAAAATTTAAATCGAACACCCAATATATTTTTACATCTTTGAATTCTAGGGCTTCAAATACATACAGTTCATCTTTCAAATGTCAACTCAGGCGCCATTTTAATTTTATCTTTTTAAATATTTTTTAAATTTTAGATCATTATGACATCATCTAAATTATAGATAATTGACGTACAATTACCTCTACAAAATTATTTTTCCTAATAAAGAATTTTTCTGATGTTTGTTATAGACCAAATTTAAAAATTACGGTTTTTTAACTAAAACTCACTGTTCCCTATAGAAACATACATGGGCCACCCTGTATATTAGTTCTTTCAAGTACTAGTAAAACGATACGCATAGTAGTTTTAGTAGTAGTTCCTAAATAAAGCAGTAATTTTTATTTACACAACATGTTCCTGAAACCGACTCTGTCAAAGTAAAATGACGTTTGAGTTGACATTTGGCAGATGAACTGTATGCATTTGAAGCCGTAGAATCCAAACATGTAAAAATATAGGTTGTTCCATTTAAATTTTTAGCTTTTGTGGGATTTCCGGTGAAACTGGAAGTTTGTCATATTGTTTTTTTACGTAAAAAATCTCAAACTGGCTCTAATATAACTCATCAAAACTTGAACAAAATATAACGACCGGTTCAACAGTTACAGCATATTGTCATATTAGACTGACAACGCTGTACCCCAGAGAGCTTTCATCAATTGATAAATGTTGATATAGGTACATGATCCCTTAAAGGGCTTAGTTGCTGAGAGACAGGGTGGAATCAAAATCCAAATTTTCCATAAATCAAACACGCCTTTAAGTGTTTCTTCAAATTTAGTGAAACATTTGATACCTATTTCTGACGCTACTGGAGAAAATATTTTTTTTACTTTTTTTTTAAATTCTCCGTTAATTTTTAGTTAAAAAAGTAATAACCTTTTATGAACAATAAAAATTCGTTGTTTCAAATTTTAAAAAGTTAAATAATTAAAGAAAACAACTAATACTTTTTTTTATATAATTACAAAATAAAAGAATATATAATAATCAGTGGCGTGTCGTTTTTTAGGGTACAAAATTGTGCATTTTTTAATTTACGAACAGATGTTTTTTCTATGTCGGGTATTGGGTTTTTTTAAGATCGCTAAGTATAAATCATTTGTCAAAATTAAAAAATTCAAAATGGCGGATCAATAATGGGAGATTATTGTGTATAAATTCCGATAGGACTAAAATTCAGGTATTGTGGGCTAATGATGAATTTTGCAACTTTATTAATTTGTAAAACATTATCTAAATAAAAAATTTTTAAAAACTGCCAGTGGCACACCCCTTTTAGGGTGCAAAATTATTTTGAAACTCGGGTATTAGGGGTTTCTAAGATCGGTAAGAATAAATCATTTGTCAAAATTAAAAAATCCAAAATGGCGGATCAAAAATGGGGAATTATCATGTTTAAAAACCGATATGACTCAAATTCAGGTATTGTGGGCTTCCAAGTTATTTATTTACATACCTATATGAGAGAGCATTATGGCAGATAATTTGGCAGCGTTTTTTTTTTATTTAACACAGAATATCTATGTAAAAACCAAAGTTTACAATGTCGTATTGCCAGATCAAGTACATAAAAATGTTGTTTATCAATATAGGTTCATATTAGGGTAATACAATTACATTTTAAAATTATTTATTTATTAACACTATGAATAAATTTACATTCTTAATACGTTTAGTACCATAGCATTATGAACTTTCTAACTAATAAAACACCAACAATAAAAAGAATATGGGTATCAAAGTAAAAATTAAATATACCTAACAAGAATATAACTTACTCAAAGTGTTTGTTTAGGTACTCTATTAATTGGTATGCGAGTAGATTTAATTAGTTTCTGGTTAACATTATTGTACAAGTATTGTCCAAAAATAAAAGTTGAGAATAGAACTGTTGAGAGTACGAGGTGGCGGTATTATTGTTAAATTACTTCTTCCTGTTCGCACCATTCGCAACAAAATCTAAATATTCTCGGATCTGCTATTATGTGCCAAAACACCATCTTCCTGAAGCCATTTATTCCTTCTGGTATTATGTTCTAAGTTATTTAAAGGTCTTCAAAGAAATTAAATAAATCTTATAAATAAATTAACCTATGACTAAATTATCATCTTCTGTTTACAAAAAAAAAGTGGATTATTTTAAAACCAGGTAATATGTACACTACTATAAAATTACTTATTCCTCGATTAAAATTTATTGCATTATCGACTGATAAAAGTACTTTAATAAATCCTAATTAACTTTTTAACGGTAAATTTATCATGAAATATACCACACATATACAGAAATGATATTGTATTTTAATGTTCTAGTTTAATACTTTGGGAATTAAAAAGAAACTAGTTTGTGTCAGATAAAAAACAAATGGTCAGTTTTTTTCTTTAAAAAGCTCTTAAGAATATCTATAATTATTGCCTTGCATTATATTGATATTTACATCAAGAATAAAACAGGACAACGTAATGCTTCTTCCAATTATATTTTATAAAGTTAAAGCATGATTTATTTAATTTTTTTTTATATATTAACAATAATTGAGCGAGTGTAGAAATAAAAATGATATAATAATAAAATTATGTGATACACCTTTCAATGATACGAGAGCCATGTACAAATCATATTGGTAAGGGAGTAACATGAGTAATGGACGTTTTATTTATTAATTATGGGTTGCTTCAGTCTTTGGAGTAACTAAAATAAATTTAATTTAATTTAATAAACTTAACAACTGAAGTGTATGCTATGCAAATGTGTAAATCTATATTTAAGACAGAAATATAATAATAAAATAAAAACTTAAAATATAAAAATACATAGTTAAAGAAAGTGAGAATAGGTTACGTTGTTAATGTTAGTAATAAAAATCGCGGATCTAATTAAAGTTATCACGGAATTTTACAAAGCGGACATCTCGTATGCCTTGACATTTCAATTTAGAAGTGCTCCAATACACTACTTCATACGTTATAGGTATGTATTGCAATAATTAAATATATTTTCTTACATCATGAAAAAGAAAGTGAACAAGTTTGAAGAACTGGACCGAATTCCATTCTAGTGAGTTTTAAACAATAACACTAGACGCTAAAACATTTATAGTTTGTGTTTTTAATGCAGACTGGCTTTAATTAACGGTATTTAGTATTTATGCTGCTAAAAATACATCAATAAAATAGTTAAACTTTACGGTTTCGTATGGCACGTTGTGATTAATGTGTCACAATAAACTGTCAATTATTGCTTAACTAATTTCAAAGTATAGAAAGAGAAGTATTTTTTACTTTTTAGTCATAGATTGGTGGATTACTTTATTAGAGATTGCCCAAAGAAAACTAATTATATTTCTTCTCGTGTAAACTCTAGTACTAAGTAATTGTAGGCAAAAATCACAAGTTTAGTTAGACTGTATGTTAAATACTATAATTATTAACGCTATTTATATTTTAAAATTCACAATAAAGAAGTTGCAAAAATTGGAATAATAATTTTAACAAAGCTATTCTAACAAAATTGGGTATAATGTAGTGCAATAAATTTAAATTTTTACTGTTATAGCAATTTCTAGCATGATAACAGAAGTGAATGTCCACTTGACTACTTTACGAGGATAAGGTGAATAGTTCTTGACCTGACACAGAGATGGCGCTCCAAACAGGAAATTTTTTTTGTGTCGTTAGTTCGTATGACAAGTTTCAACTTGTTCTCTCAAGTAGTTTATTTACACGAATTACGTGGTTTTCGTTACAGTGGATAGACTTGAATATCGTGCGGTTATAAAATTCTTCGTTTTGGATGGATTAACCCCTAAGGAGATTCATCCGAAGTTGACAAAAGTTTACGGGGACTCTGCTGCTTCCATGTCAACCGTTAAAAGTGGGCAGTTGAATTTAAACGTGGTCGCACATCCCTAGAATATGACCCACGTGAAGGACGGACAAAAGCCGCAACCAGAAACCATTGAAAAAGTGCATGATATGGTGTTGGTCGATAGGCGATTAAAGGTCAGCGAGATAGCTGAGACTGTGGGGATATCGGAAGAAAGGATGCGAAACATCTTGCACAACGAATTAGGGATGCGAAAGCTCTGCACAAGATTTGCTGAATGCCGATCAAAAGCAAATGCGCAAACGATTTTCGCAGCAATCTTTGGGCAGATTCAATAGGGATACCACCGATTTTGTGGGTGATTTGTCACCATGGATGAGACATGGGTCCACCACTATACGCCAGAAACGAAACAGCAGTCCAAACAGTAGGTGGAAGCTAAAGAAAACGAAATCGATCGCATCTGCTGGAAAGGTCATGGCCAGCGTTTTTTGGGATGCGAAAGGGTTCCTGTTAATTGATTACTTTGGAAACGGCGGAACAATTACAAGCGAATATTACTCCAACCTTCTTGACCAGCTGGATGCAAAAATTCTCGAGAAGAGGCCTCGCCTGAGAAGAGGCCTCGCCTGAAGATAAAAAATCATCTTTAACCAGGACAACACACCTGCATACAAGGGTGCGTTGCGATAAGAAAATTGCGGGATTTGAAGTACAATTTTATCGGCCATCCCCCTATTCTCCTGATTTGGCACCCTCTTACTTCCCTCTGTTTCCAAACTTGAAGAAATTTATTATAAGTTTTTTTTGTACTCTAGCAAAGTACAGGTCCTAGGTTCAAATCTTAGTCGAGGTAAACTTTTTATTTATGTATTTAATAAAATTAACAATAATTTTTGAAGAAATTTGTTTCTGGGAAGCGCTTCGCATCCATTGAAGATGTTGAGACTACCATAGATGAATATTTTCTCAACCTTTCAGACTCTCACTTCCGGGAAGGAATGCTGATGCTGGAGAAACACTGGACCAAGTGTGTTGAAGTCAAGGAAGATTACGCAGAAAAATAAAATCATTTTTTAACTGAAAGTCGCAGTCCTTTCATTATCAGGCAGATGATTTTTCACCTTACCCTCGTATTTTTTAAAATACACCTAGCAGTAAAGAACTTTTTCTGAATAAACTGTGTAAGATAAGTATTGAATTGCTAGTATATAGCTTATAATCAAAAACAATGCGTCACGAATCAGAATTTATTAGCATAAACTAATGCCTTCATGTAGCCCCGTAGGAAATAATCAAGAAGCGTCAAATCGCAGGACCTGGGTGGCTAGTTGACCATTTATTGAGATCAACTTATCCCCAAAGCTTGTTTGCAGTAAGTCGATAGTTTAGTTCCCCGCAGAACATGTAGCCCTACCCTGATGCATCCACATCCCATGCGGATCAATGTCATCCATATTTTGAAAAAGGTATTCATTGATCATGGTCCGGTAATTGCCCCCATTGACCGTAACATTAGCTCCAGCCTCATTTTTAAAGAAATAGGTCCAATTATGCCACCAGCGTGTAAACCGCATCAAACTGCATTTTTCTGAATATAATAGGGTCTTTAGGATCTCTTCTGGATTGGTATCATCCCATATCCGGCAATTCTGCGTATTAACAAACCCGTTAAGCCAAAAATGAGGCTCATCGCTGAACACAACTTTCCTGCACCATCTGGATCTTATGTGGGTATAGGTCAAGATCAAAATGTTCCACGTACGGGATAAGCCCCAACTGGTGCGACCCACAACGAATCGATAATTTTTTCAGTACGCACATCCCTTCGACGTGTCGATGTTCTTGCTCTTTAGAGAGTGTGTGGTACGAAATCTATTCACAGTGCGATGGATGGCTTGCTCAGGTGGACGATTATGTGCGCCATAAAATTCACGAAGTCGTCTATACGTTTCTCTATACTTTCAAAGTAAGTTTGAGAGCATTGTTCAAACATGAGTCTATTCATGATGATTTGCCACAATATATTTAATACAAATGTCACTAATTGGGCGCTAAGTGACAGCTAATTACACAGCCATCGCTATCGGAAATTTTATCACCCTTAAGAAAACACCCGTTATATTAGATCGACATACATGTCCTATTTCTGTCAATTTCTTTCACCTCATTGTTTTGTTTTAGTTGGCAACACTTGATTATTTAGACGCTTTTCTACTTCGTTCATGCATTATGTTATATTGCTGCCATGTTTACATTCCCTTCCATCTCTTCTGTAATTTGTGTATCTTCTCTACATCATTGAACGTTTTCTCTGTTACACAGTGTTACTCACATTGTATAACAGATGGGTGTAAAAATTTCAGCTTTAGATAGAGGAAAACTTTTTGAATAATAAAGTTCATATCAACCTATGTCCTAATCTGAATGGTTGTGGAATTATAAGCAATTGATTGCCATTAGCACCACAAAATTTGAGTTGTACTTAATACTCAATGGAGATCCATGATGACGATTGTTAAAACAATGGTTGTTATGGATTTGTATTGCCTAGAATTTTTAATAAATTGTCAAAACAGAATATAAAGTGTTAATTTTGGTATACACTTCAATAATAAGTATTAAGTAAACAAATAATTGAAAATAGTTAAAAATAGGAAGTATTTGTGCAGCTGAATATGCGGACTTTCCTTTTGTGTACGGATATTGCGACAGAAATTGTTTCCATGCATCGAGAGAGTATCGCAGCTCACAAACGTTAACCATCTTCTCTAGTTTTTACAAGAACATATCAAAGGTTAAAAGAGAATGGCTCGACTGTGACGAATAATGTAGCAAACAAAAACAAAGCAGACAACGAAATTAACGTTATTGACACAGTTATTACAATATGGACTGTAGGAAATTAAGGCCTTTCACAGAATTTTCGATAACCAGTATTAGGTAAAGATGAACTTCATCCGTACTACTTTTAACATGTATAATCACTCGAGACATTAGATTAAGGTCTTGGATTTTGCCGTTCGTTTTTAAACCGCGTAGTGGAAGATCCCAATTTTATTTTGAATGTGTTATGGTATGATGAAGCTCACTTAATTAATAATAACCGTGTGTGGTCTATTTATAAACCGCACGTTATTATAGAGTCTCGTTTTCAACATAGATTTCATGTTATCCTTTGGGTTGGGATTTTTAGACCGATTAAACGGCGCAAGGTATAAAAACTTCTTACTTTCTTACATAATCGGTGGTCCATTAGGAATTTGTTTATTAAAGTGGTAGCATCATGATGGGGCACCAGATCATTATTTAAGTTACTAAATCGCCTAAATACGCACTATCCTTAAAGATGGATTTGGGTGTGGATGACAAATCGCATGGCCGGTGAGAAGTCCTGAATTAAACCCTTTAGATTCCTACCTATGGGGACATATGCAACTATTAGAGTATAGTGTCCCAGTTAATACGCGAAAACAACTATTGGCAAGAAGTATTAATGACGCGACAAATCCGCATCAATAATTAGACTGTTAGAATGTACTAATCTCTGAGTCACCGCGGTCGTGCTTGGATTAGGGCCCAGAGAGCACATTGCAAACAGTTTTTATAACAGTATTGTTTAATTTTAGTCTGTTAACGTTAATTCAGCACAACCATGCGGATTAGAACTTACGTTCATACTGAATATTTACACATAGAAGGATTTCCCTGTCTAATGTCCAAGTTCTTTACGCTCACCCCGAACTGTAAATCCTGTGTATTTGTTATCTTTCTGTGTCATGCTAATTTATTCTATTATTTAAATAGGGTTCTTTTACATCTTCTACTTGTTAGTTGTAGTGCACTTTTTACTGCTATGCCCAGCAGGCGTGCATGAATCACATAAATTGCGGTCCTCAAAAGTATACCTATCTGGACTAGTTTATTCTTACCCCGAATTGTGGTCAAAGCTTTTTTGCAGTACAGGATGAGGCATCATGCAGAGGCACAGGTACAGGCACCAGGACAGGCACGGGCACGGGCACGGGCACAGCCACAGACACAGGCACAGACTCAGACATAGACACAGACACAGACACAGACACAGACACAGACACAGACACAGACACAGACACAACTGAAAAAAGTATGTATTATTATGTCGTTCCAGGTATTTAATTATATTTTAGATCAGGTGCTAAACGATGTGTGTCTGTGTCTGTGTCTGTGTCTGTGTCTGTGTCTGTGTCTGTGTCTGTGTCTGTGTCTGTGTCTGTGTCTGTGTCTGTTTCTGTGTCTGTTTCTGTGTCTGTGTCTGTGTCTGTGTCTGTGTCTGTGTCTGTGTCTGTGTCTGTGTCTGTGTCTGTGTCTGTGTCTGTGTCTGTGTCTGTGTCTGTGTCTGTGTCTGTGTCTGTGTCTGTGTCTGTGTCTGTGTCTGTGTCTGTGTCTGTGTCTGTGTCTGTGTCTGTGTCTGTGTCTGTGTCTGTGTCTGTGTCTGTGTCTGTGTCTGTGTCTGTGTCTGTGTCTGTGTCTGTGTCTGTGTCTGTGTCTGTGTCTGTGCCTGTGCCCGTGTCTGTGTCTGTGCCTGTGCTTGTGTCTCTGTCTGTGTCTGTGTCTGTGCCTGTGCCTGTGCCTGTGCCTGTGTCTGTGTCTGTGATTGTGTCTGTGCCTCTGCCTGTACCTGTGTCTGTGTCTGTGTCTGTGTCTGTGTCTGTGTCTGTGTCTGTGTCTGTGTCTGTGTCTGTGTCTGTGTCTGTGTCTGTGTCTGTGTCTGTGTCTGTGTCTGTGTCTGTGTCTGTGTCTGTGTCTGTGTCTGTGTCTGTGTCTGTGTCTGTGTCTGTGTCTGCGTCTGTGTCTGTATCTGTGTCTGTGCCTGTACCTGTGTCTGTGTCTGTGTCTGTGTCTGTGCCTGTGCCTGTGTCTGTGTCTGTGCCTGTGTCTGTGCCTGTGTCTGTGCCTGTGTCTGTGCCTGTGTCTGTGTCTGTGTCTGTGTCTGTGTCTGTGTCTGTGTCTGTGTCTGTGTCTGTGTCTGTGTCTGTGTCTGTGTCTGTGTCTGTGTCTGTGTCTGTGTCTGTGTCTGTGTCTGTGTCTGTGTCTGTGTCTGTGTCTGTGTCTGTGTCTGTGTCTGTGTCTGTGTCTGTGTCTGTGTCTGTGCCTGTGTCTGTGTCTGTGTATGTGGCTGTGCCCGTGCCCGTGCCTGTGCCGGTGCCTGTACCTGTGCCTGTTCCTGTGTCTGTGCCTGTACCTGTGTCTGTGCCTGTGTCTGTGCCTGTGTCTGTGTCTGTGCCTGTGTCTGTGTCTGTGTCTGTGTCTGTGTCTGTGTCTGTGTCTGTGTCTGTGTCTGTGTCTGTGTCTGTGTCTGTGTCTGTGTCTGTGTCTGTGTCTGTGTCTGTGTCTGTGTCTGTGTCTGTGTCTGTGTCTGTGTCTGTGTCTGTGTCTGTGTCTGTGTCTGTGTCTGTGTCTGTGTCTGTGTCTGTGTCTGTGTCTGTGTCTGTGTCTATGTCTGAGTCTGTGCCTGTGTCTGTGGCTGTGCCCGTGCCCGTGCCCGTGCCTGTCCTGGTGCCTGTACCTGTGCCTCTGCATGATGCCTCATCCTGTATCTGTGCCTGTACCAGTGTCTGTGCCTATGTGTGCGTGTGCGAGTGTGTGCGCGCGTTACTGCGAGTGTATGTGCGCGTATATGCGCCTGTGTGCATGTTCGTGTGTACGTGTGTGCGCGTGTGTGAGTGTGTACGTGTGTGGGGGTGATTGCGGGTGTAGGTGTGGGTATGTGTGGGTGTGGTGCGTATGTAGGTATGCGTGCACGTTATCGTATGTATGTGTGTGTGTTTGTTAGTGTGTGTGGGGGTGGGGCGCGTGCGTGCATGCGTTCGTGTGTGGGTGTGCGAATGTATGCCAGTATCTACAATAACTTATTAAAATTTCATATGTAAACTTGATTCCATTTCTCTTCGGGCTGATTAGATTATGGGAGAAATCCAGCTCGGCAAGGCGTAGTATTTGGTTTTTATGAAATATTTCTGATACTGGTGCATGTTTGAGAGATTTAAATATCGGAGCCTCTGAACACGTTGACATTCAGTTCAAAATATTTTTGATAAATTAAAATCAAAACAATGTGTGTATCACATGCACAGAAACTATTTTTGCAAGTATCCGTAGTACGGTTCATACTAGTCTGGAGTAGATACAAATAATTATTTCAAACTTTATTTCAATATCTCTAAAAATCTGCAAAGAAACCAATATGAAAAATGACAATAAACGTTCTATAACTTGGACTCGAGAAATATATGATTAGTGCACAGGGACCCTATTCTTAATTTTTTTGCGCATACTACATATTAACTTGTCGAAAGGAAGTTTCAGTTTCATATTCTTCAAATTTTCCTGAGAAATTTATCGTATATATTGTGCTCGATTTTAAGTCGACCGCATGTTGGCAGACGACTTTTGCATTTTCGTATGCATTATATTCACATTTCCGTTGACTTAACCCAAGTTTTCGTATAAAAAATTTAAACAGTCAAACATGAAGCGAACCTTGTTTGTTGGCATTAATAATTTTCAAAAAAACGCTGTAACACGTAATCGATTTTACAGAAGAATTGACGCTTTTGTTATGACCGAAAATCAATTTATTAGACATTTTCGACTATCAAAATCTTTAGTACGGGACTTAATTTTGAGAGTGTCAAGGTACATAACTGCACCAACACGTAGGTCAGCTATTGATGTAGAGGCAAAAGTATCTATGTAGCTTATTTAAACATACAAAGAACCAATCAATTTGCTTCAGACTCATACCAGTTACCTGTTGGGAGTAATATGTATTCAGGAGCAAAACAATCGTCGGATAGTCGGTCCCTAGCTGAAGTTGTTGAAGCATTAAACCAATGAGACACTTTTTCCGAGTGGGTATTCTTTCCACAAAATGTTGCCGAATTAAGGAGAATTAGAACGGGGTAACTTCTTATATATATATATATATATATATATATATATATATATATATATATATATATATATATATCTGTGTGTGTGTGTGTGTGTGTGTGTGTGTGCGCACGCAAAACTCATATGAATTTATTTTAGATTTTTGAAAAGTGTAATTTTCCGGGTGTCACTGGCTGCACTGACTGCACAGATGTAGCAATAGTGCCACACAGAAAAGGATGATGTAGTGTATCCTGAGCATTTGTATGTAAATCGAAAACGCTACCATTCAATTAATGTACAGCATGAAGGTTGCTTTCTATTTTTTCAGCATACTATTAATCTGATCACAGATACGCGACTATGATTTAAAAGTAATCCATGTAAATGTCCGTTTTCCTAGTAGCACTAATGCTGCCTACATTTGGAGGAGTTGTGCAATTGAACCGTTAATGAGGCAATTGCAAAATAATATTCCTAATTCTTATTTTCTCTTAAGGTATGTTCCATACATTTCCAAGCTATATGAATTTTTTTGTTAACAGGAGACTCGGGTTACCCTTTTAGACCATGGTTGCTTACACCAATTCAAAATGCAGCAGCAGGTAATGCAGGGGAAAATTACAACGTGCACCAAACACGAACACGTGCTACCATGGAGCGTTGTAACGGATTATTAAAAATACGGTTTCGATGTATATTAAAACACAGAGTATTACATTACACTTTAGAAAAGTGCTCAAAGATAGTAAATGCTTGCGTTATTTTGCACAATATGTGCATTGATAGATGAGAATGATCGTGAATTTGACATGGGCATAATCATCCTGTACAAAATGATATAATCGCAGGAAACAATCCAGATTTAGCTGCCGGAAGGGAATTGCAAAGAAGGATTGTTCATAACTATTTTAGGTGACTAGAATTATCACGGTAACATTGTATTTAATATTTTAATAAACCTACACAACATGAAGAATTATGTACTGTATTCCTATTTATTCTAATAAAAAAATGTGTATAACATTTTCCTCAGTTGCATCACTAACAGCTGTAGCAACATTCACTAATAGCTTCATCATCAAAGGAAAATGATACTTCTGATTCATGAGTATTAGTGTGCCCGGTCACACTAGTAAGACATATTATGTCTACAAATCTCCTCATCGGTGGTATTCATGATATCGGGACAAGGAAGTCCTCCGCCAGTGCCGCACTCATATCGTTTCGCATCAGCGTTTTTTTGATTTGATCTTGCTGCGAATGTCTTGCCAAGTCTAAAACCAAGTATTTATAACATAACTATTCACACAATTAAAGAAAATTGGTCCCATAAAGGCGTGATCGTAACGGTATAACGAAATGCATCTATGTAGCATCTAGTTATGGCACATTATAACGACGAAGTTGATGAGCTAACACTTACTGTTTCCATTCCTTTTGTGCTCCTGGAATTGAATTTAATGTGGCCCCTATTTTAATCCATTCCTTTTGGGTGGTTTTATAAGTAAATATGGATGAAAATTTTCCCGACAACAATTATTGTTCCTTTTTAATCAACTGCATAAGCATTTTCTTTTGTACAGTAGACCTGTAGGTACCTTTTTCTTTCTTTTCCGCCATCATTACGTACGTTGGTATATAAAAGAATGAATCTCAGATCAATAATTTCCGGCTTTCTCGGTTAAGGATTGCATCGGGATTAATTTAATTTGACTGCTGATACGTGAAAATGCCGATAACACAAAACATATGCAATGTTGCCACATATACCGTTCGCCAAAAATGTAGAATACGAAACATAATGTCTAGTGCCTCTGAAGAATATCTATTTTTGACACCATGCGTAAAAATACCATTCGTAATATATCGTGCGCAACTTTTTTCGCATGGTTTGAAGAATAGGCCACCTGGCCTTCTCTTTCGTACACCCTTTATAAAATCGAACAATAAAGAAAGCAAGTACAAAGTTCAACACGATTCTTACCTAATGTTTGGTTCCAAATTTAATCTTTTAGTGGTCTCCCCATGACCCTTATCCCTGTCACTGGATTAATTGTATTGTTATTTTTTTAATATTATTAAATTTTTGTATTAAATATAAAATCAAATACTCAGTTTTATAAGCCTTAAATGTTTAACATGTTCAGCCCCATGGGCCCACCGGTGGGCATTTTTGTTTTGCTTCTAGGGACCATGTGTCCACCGGTGGGCACTCAGCATTTTACATTTCAGAACAGCGTGTCCGCCGGTGGGAACGAAATACACTGATTTTAAATAGCGCTTTCGAATCAGCGGTCCCAGGAGGTAAAAAAAAATATTTTGGATCAAGATGTTTACATACTGGTTTTTATTTTGAAAGAGGTTTTCCTTTTGAGAGTAATTATACAGTTTTCTTGAAATAAAATACTTTAATGAACCAGAAATAAACGAAATAAACTTAGACTTAAAAACTACATTACATGTTTCCTTTAGAAAAAAATACGTTTACAAATTGAAAAAGCGAAATGACTCTAACAAACAAATAAACTGGAACTTAAAAATTACTTTACATGTTTCTGAAAGCAAATCAGGCACGTAGGAACATTGCAAGATACGCAGGTGGTATTCACTTTTTTTGCATTTTTTCTCGCAAATGCACTATTTTCTCTAATGCTCATATTTTTGTAACACACACTGCATCTTTTTCTGGGTACTCTCTTTTGCCCTGGGACATCAATTAGCTTGCAGGCTGAAGTACTTAGTTCTCTTGATGTAGATGGATGAGCTTTCAAATCTTCAGTTGCAACAAGACCCATAACCACTGATTCCCTAAATTTATTTATATTAATTTTTTTGTTGTTGACCTTGTTATATAAATGTAGGGCATTGACACAAACATCTCTCTTATCTTTCCATTTTAATACAACTACTTTATCCTTGTTTTGTCTGGCTATAATGTTACCTTTCTGCAATTTCTCTTTTGTAACTTCTGGGGGGTTTCCTTTTCTATTCGTCCGTAAAGTAGGTCTTTTGGTCGATTAATCTTTTATAGAGGGAGACACTAGTGTACCAGTTGTCTGTGTACAAGGTACGGCCGCTACCCAGTAAGCCATCCATGAGTTCCATTACGATTTTTTTCTGAAACAGAAGAATCCTCGGTTCTTTCTCTGCCAGTATATACCTTAAATGACCACGTGTAACCTCCAGCAACGCATAACTTAAAAACTTTGATGCCATAACGATGACGCTTATTTGATATATACTGGCGGAAAGATAGACGTCCTCGGAATGGGACATTGTTCTCGTCAATACAAATGAGATCTTCTGGAACATATGACGTTTTAAATTTAGCTAGCAATAAATTCAGAACATCGGATACTTTGTATAACCTATCGTTTTCCGGTTTAGGAGGAGCTTCATTATTGCATGTATGGAACATTCCCAGCAGGCTCTCAAACCTGTTTCTGCTCATGTATTTGGGTACTGAATTTTGAAATAATGTGTTTCTGGACCAATAGTCACGTAACTGAGACATTTGCACGAGGCCCATCCACATTAAAATGCCCAGAAATTTTCTCATTTCTGTACGATTTGTATCACTCCATTTTAAAGTTTTTCCGTTGCGAATAAACTCTGCCACTCTTTGTGAAGCGAATCTGTTTGTTTCTTTTACTAAGAGATCAATAACAACATCATCAATAAAATGGTTGAAAAACTCTAGAGAGGATTTATCTCTTAATTTTTGAAATATTTCGGAAGGACAGCCTACATTTTGAAGATTAAAACTAAAAGACAATCTATCTCCCCGAACAAGGTCCCAGTGTTTCCTTCCTTGTTGTAATTGGGTAAGGGGTACATCATGATCTGGATCTCCTTCAGATTCTGAAGATTCTCCTAAGACACTTTCAGAAGATATACAATCGTTTACTTCTTCGTCACTCTCTTGTGGCAGATAATCTTCATCCTTAGCAGAGTTATCGGAAAATCCTATATTTTCCGTGTCATCAGAGGAATTTTCAATTATTTGTTCTAACTCGTTTTGTGTTAAATAACTCCTAGTTGCCATTATGATATTTTTAATTTAGATCTGAAACAAACAAAAGCATTGTAGTCTAAAAAAGGTAAAATATTGCATGTCCACCCGTGGTCATGTGGTCCCAGAATGTAAAATTGCATCCTGGGACCGCGTGACCACCGCTGGTCACAAAAAAAAAACCTAAAAATTTCTTAGAAAAAAATAAAATACGACATTCCAAATTTCCGACCCTTAAAAATAAAATCAATAAGTTAAAGCATAACATAAATAAAGCTTTGGTCCCAGGACGTATAAACAAAATGCCCACCGGTGGGCACGTGGGGCTCAACGTGTTAAAAAGCAATTAAAAGAAAAACAGTGTAATGGAGGATATGGTGCTCTGTTTCAGCTACGGAATCCTGAGTCTTTTTTGTAATCGTAGTTTCTAAAAATAAAACAGTCAAGATCATTAGCGCCTTAAACAAACAAATGTGTCAATAAATGCGCCTATAATGTCAAGTAAAAGTTGCATTTTATGAGGTTATGCATTTTTATTATATTATAAGCTACAAGAACATAAAATCACATGATTAGTATTACATTTTCCAGACCTTAACCAAAAAAAATCATTATGATGTACAACTGTCAACCATTTATATGTTAATATTGTATATATAATTCCGCATTGCAGTATTTTGCAATTTTTTATGGTTTTCTAACGTTTAAACATAAGATTTTAGTTGGAGTAAAAATGACTTGACTTGGATCATTTCCTTTGACAAATAAACGTCCAGTTTCGTCACATAAACTCCCATTTTTACTTTTAATAACCTAATCTACTATCATTTTATAATATTTGGGTATAATTTTGGCATTTATCGGGTTCCATTTGTGGAAAATTTATCATCTTAAAAAATTCCGTTAGATATATTTTTTGGCATGTGTCCAAGTTTACTAAACAGCCACATTTTAAGTCGAAAAACTGGAAAAATTTAGATTTAGAAAATCTTGTGCGGTTGGAAATATTGTAATGTTATTAATACAAGGAAAATTGATAGACTTGAGCAAATCCTATCAACTTTGAGAAAACCTAGTTTATTTCGAAAAGATACGTTTTAAAGTCTAAAATCTGAGTGTAATTATAAGACAGACATACTTGTAAGATATATAAGAGCAACATTGGGTTTCAAAAATTTGAATATTTGATTTACTTTAGTATAAATAGTACAAATACTATATTTTGCATTAGCAGTAAAAAAAAACAACTATCGTTTCTTAAGTCACACTTTATAGTTTAAAAGTGCATTTTATTTAGTTTTTTTATGTAGTCAGCATTGCTATAATGCTTTCAAACGTAAACTTTGACGTTTATGACAAACCTGACCTTTCTAAATATTTAATTATTTAAGTACCAGCAAAAAAAAAATAAAATAGCATCTTATACACGATCATAAAGGGGAACTAACATTTCGTGAAGTATTCACTCGTTGGTTAAAATGCCCCTTTGTCGGCTTCAACAATAAATAACTGTTATTAAATATAATAAAAAAAAGTGTTTTTTCAGTGCCATAATATCTATAAAATAAAATAAAAAATATAGACTAAGACTAAAAATCCTTATGTAGATATCAGATTATATTTTATTTTATAAAAAGAAACAGAATAAATAAGATGGCACCCATTTCTAAAAGTGTTTAGTATTTAAATATTGCACATAAAAAAATATGCATATGAGAAATGACAAAAAATAAAAAATTTGGAATAACGTTTCTTTAATCTTAGAATTTTTATGGTTACTATCATTTGTAACTTATCACCAATTCAATGTTAGTTATCATGAAAATCACGTTACAATATTTTATAGCTTTTTGAAACAGATTGCATAATTTTGTACGATTCCGTGAAATGGATAAAAATTTGAGGCATTTGATGAATAAAAATGAGATTATATAAATAGGAACCATAAAGTAAAGAAGCATAGGCATGTAGTGAAACCTATTAGTTTATGGTACAGGTGTGTATGTATAAATTAATCTTTAATTATAAGTTCTTCTATTTACTTACTTTCTGTAATAAAATTTAGATCAAAACCATTATTCTCTTATTCAAAAATTATTCGTTGTATAATACTGGGGTTATTGATCCATTCTAATGAACTTGGATATTGCTGTAAAATACTGCAAGTTAAATTTTAGAATATGTGTTCAAACTCAGACATGTACCTTATCAAAAAAGTATGAACCCGGAACCATTTACCTGTTTTAGAAAAGCAGCAACACTCCATTTATATCACACAAATTTATTTTTAGTCACATTATTCATTTAAAGTAATTTAAAACGGTGTTAATGTATTCAGTGATCATATAACAAATTAATCTTCCAAGCAAAAAAAAAGACCGAAGTTATACAACTATAGGTATTGGAATCACAAAATAGGATGTGATTTTTCTGGATAAGATTAGAAAAAAAAAATTAATTTATTTATCCATTAATATTATACTACCGGATCTTAAACTTAAATTTGCTGTTCTATATATTTATGCAAAAATTCATGGTTTAAACAAATTCGTAAAATCAAAATAGTGTAAACAAAACCGGTTATTTGCATAAATTTAAAAAATGTTATCAATAAAAACAATAAAATAAATTTACATACTGCTCAATTATAATAGTACATTAAAGTTAGAAATTATATGCACGTTGTTTTCAGGATGTGATCAAGCGTAAATAAAATTCTTCTGTGATGGGCTATGTTTATTAATTATAGATCATTAAATTTATAAACGCTATATAATCTAACTATAGGATTAATTCCATAAAAATTTTACTTAATTAAGAAATTTTCGAGTTTCTCACGTGTCAAAAGGTTATGGCGTCAATTTTACCGTTAAAGGAGTATGCAATACGAAGAGAAAAATTAACATAAAACAATTTAAGCTTATTTTAATTTCGTATCACTTAATCAATTGGTCATAATATTACCAAAAGATGTATGAGAGCATGTGATTCTTTTAAGTCATAAAATAAGCACCACGATTAAAGTTTCTTTATTTTTAAATGTGGTGGTTTACAACTATTTAAATTTGTAACTGTTTACAAATCGAAAGTTACAGCTTGGATTTGAATAGTTTCTACAAGTTTATGGATATAATTTTACTTCCACAAATTAGATAAAAAAATTTTATGCACAATAATTTCTTTCAAAATTATACATTTATTTGTAAACTTTCTTGTTCAAGTTATTTATTTTTAATTTTAAGCTTTTAAGTTGTTTGGGCTAATATAGTTGGCGGTGTTAGATTTTTATTGCTTATATTTACATCTACATTTGGTAATTTAAAAATTTAAATTTTATAAACTAGATGGTGTAATTTTAAAATATAGCAGTTTTTTTTTAATGCAATTTAATAATTAATGTTTAAAAGACCATTAAGTAAAAGTGTATAAGAATACATATAAAAGATATTGAACTTTAATATTACTTGATCTATGATGAAATTAGTGGATGTAAATATTGATTAATAGTTAAAAAGGTCATTGCTAATTTAATCAATATTAATGTGACAAAATAAAAATCATTCCAATCGTAAATTTAAATATTCATGTTTAAGTGGAATCAATCTTAATATGGCATATTCCAAAACTGAAAGTTATCCTTAGATGAAAATTCATGAATATTCTAGAAGGCCCAGGTTTTGCTACACAATTTTAGTCTCGTATTAAAATTACTTTTATTGTGTTTTAATTTGATTTTTTCTTTATACACAGAGAGTGTTTTTTCATTATTTGTATGAGGATCTCGGAAACCATAAGAGATACACATTTGCTTAAATGCCGAAAGGTTTGCTGCTTTAGAAGGCTAATCCATATACGCTTTTGTTGATTTAGGAAAATGCATGGCTTACTAGATATTTGTAAAAAAGTAAAATTCTCCAAAATCGTTTCAGCGCTTTAATTCGTTTATTTCTAAAGATATAAAAATTTATTAAATACAATTTTGTGCCAAACAACGTCACCGTACTAGTTTTTTAATTTTGCTAACCATCGTTGGCTATGACATATTTTAATAGTGCACTTTTTCTGATTGTAATGATGTAAGTGTTGTATCGTTTATTTTAATAAATAAAAGCAAAATCCACGTTTTTCTATTATTATGTTATGTACAAAAATCGATGGTGCCATGAAAAACAAAAGTAAAGCAACTGAAGCGTTGTTTATACTTCATATCTGACATTTATATTTAGAATTTACATCAGTTCTACATACATAAAGACAAAATTTACATCGATTGGGGCTTGAACCTTGGTGGCGCAGTTGGTAGCGCGGTACTCTAGCAAAGTACAGGTCGTAGGTTCAAATCCTACTCGAGGTAAACTTTTTATTTATGTATTAAATAAAATTAATAATAATTTTTAATTTCATATCTGACAGTTCGTTCGTTAGTGTAATTCATATCGGCAAATTTGGAGAAACTTGATATGATCGAATGTTATATCCGAAAGCTATTTTTAGACACCTTCAAGAATTTATACAATTTAAAAGAGATTGGGAGTTTTGTGAATCCCAGAAATAAGGGTAATATTGATGAAAACGTGCAGATAAATGTTCTAGCTGTTGTTAATCAAAGTCAACTACATCAACACGACAAATTGTATAAGACGCTGTAATCTCACAACGCACAGTAGTGCGAACTTTAGCAAAACATAAATACCATCCTTATAAATATTCAGTTGGAGAAACTTTGCACCCTTGTGATGATGAAAGAAGATTAAATTTTTATAATTGGTTCATAAGTATGTGCCATGAAAATAACAACTTTTCCATGCAGATCTCATGGACCGACGAAATACATTTTACAAACTGCGGTATGTTCAATCGCCATAATGAGCACCTGTGGGCCCAAGCAAATCCTCACCGTTTGCAAGAAAGACGACCTCAGATTAAGTTTGGCTTCAATTTATGGTGCGGTGTTATTGGTTTGCAGCTTGTTGGGCCATTTATTTTTAATAGGATTCTATTTTGCAATTTATTAGGGAAGATTTTAATAATATCCTAGATGAATTAAATTTACAAACCCGTGCAAACAAACAGTGGTATCAACACGACGGTGCCTCACCCCAATATCAAGCGCAAGTTAAAGAAATATTTGGATGAACTTTTTCCAAACTCGTGGATAGGCAGAAATGGTCCTGTTTTATGGACTTCACGTTTCCCTGATCTTTCACCTTTAAACTTTTTTGTATTTGGAGTAATAATAGATCTCGTATATGTGCGATCATATGCAACCCAATAGGAGCTACAGTAAGCTAATATTAATGCGTTTAATAGATTAGATGAACGTAGAATTAGGAATGCTGTTAACTCCGTGTTGAAAAGTTGTCGCATGTGTGTCGATAATAATAGTGGACATTTCGAACACTTACTGTTAATTTCTTTCGTTTTCCATGGCAATATATGATTTTTGTTAAATCTAGTAATACAAAAACGCGAATTGTGCTTTTATTTATTAAAATAAGTGATATCACCCTTACGTCATTACAATAAAAAAAGAATGCGCCATTAAAATATGTTTTAGCCAACTATGGTTTCCATTAAAAAAAATTCAACTTTGCTTCATAATTTTAAAATGCTAAACAAACTTAAAAAAGTAATACGGTGCCGTTATTCGGCACAAAATTATTTACAAATTGTACTTAAACAATTTTTATCTATCTTTAGAAATAAACGAATTAAAGCACTGAAACGATTTTAGAGAATTTTACTTTTTACAAATATCTAGCGTATCTGGATTAATCTTCTAAAGAAGCAAATCTTTCCCCATTTAAGCAAATGTGTAACTCTCACGATTTCCGAGATCCCCATACAAATAATGAAAAAAAAAACTCACCCTATATATACAGCAATTACGCAGTTAATTAAGGGAAACTCAAACTAGGTTTTTTGATTTTCTTACTTTCTTTCTAAGTAATTTTTACAAGTAGGTACGTTGTATATACTTCAATAAATAGAACCTACTCCAAGCGCGATATTGTCCCATCATAGATATTTTATTATGCATATATTAATAATTAATAACTAACAAACACTAAGTATAAGTTGGGTACGTGTCTGAAGATGAAAATGATTTCGTAATTTCTTGAAATCGTTAGGACGTTACTAATAATGACTAACAATGAATACAATACTGCATGTAGGTGTAAGGTTAAAAGCGATATTTTTAATTGTAGTTTGAGTCAGTAATGCCGCGAGTGCTAATTGTGAAATTAATAATTCATATTTACCTTGATGTTAAACACGACCTTATTTATATGGTAGCAAAACTTTCTATCTCGAAACGTCTAGTTTTCATTTTTTCTTTACAAAATTTTAATACATATTGGGAAGTGAGTAGAGATAAGTTACTGAACTGCCATAATGTTTTCTGTAATGTATCGTTTAAATAAATTCATTCTAATCTAAGGAATGGCCATGCCTTCCTTATTAATTAATATATTAGGATCCAACATTGCAGTAGAAAATATAATCAATTCTTAATAAAAAAATCTGATATGGCTAGTACACAACTTATGTCTGGGTCATATTGCATCAGCTTTAGGTTTTAATGGGGAAGGAACTGATCATTCGCGATACTGCTATGCCTGGGTCAAATTGCATTAGCTTTGGGGTATAATGGGGTAAGAACCAATGAGTCGCGATAGGCTATTTATGTTATTCAAACTTCTCCTTGCATTAAATGTACAAAAATAGTAAGTTTTATCTCTTACTTACCCTTAATAAATTTAAAAATTATAAAACGGGTGCATTTTTGAAATATGAGAAAATAATAAATACATAGACAACCGACCTTGGAAGAAAATTTATTAACCATTGTCAACTTGAATTAGCTTATTTAAACATATAATACAATAGGGTAATGCCAAATTTCACTTGTCATTAAGCAAATGCCGTATCCCTATCACTTCTCAAATATGACATTCTCAGGGTAATGATTATTAATATAAGTATGCGTACATCAAATTTTTTCATCAATTAAATTAATTCTTGAGGCTTATTTTGTTTCCTATGAAAAACTTTTATAAAAAAAAACAACTAAAATGTAATTATCTTTTGGGTTTTTAAATGGAGTATTTTTCTATTTATATTTATATTTGTTTTAACATGTCAAGTAATTGTTGAAGATACTACCATTTACTGACGACGATAATTTTTATCAAAACGTTTAAATTTAAATAAAATATAAGTAGAAAAATACTCTAAAATCTAAAAACCCAAAAAATAAGTATCATAGTTGCATAAAATTGTTTCAAAGAACAAGTTTGAATTTAATAGGGTGAACTTGTAAACTTTATTCAAATAATACAGTTGCCAGTAATAAATAAAAATAAAAAAAAGGTCATAAAAAATAAAATTCACTAATTAAACTATGACACCATATAGTGTAGATTATCATTTTTGAATAAGGTAATATTTAATATACCTCTAAAATTAACACATCGACACAATGAAAAAAATCTGGTTTGTCGAGCTAATGACTGGCCTATGTCCGTGTCATGTTACTACTGCAAGTAGTATACACTGTGTCCACTTAAGACGGCCTGGATCGATTAAAGTTATGGTTAGAAATCAGATAAAAGCTATAGACCATAGTAGTTCACATATTTCAAAATTCTACATCTATAGGATGTTGCGTTACTGCGGGAGATAATAACTACCTTTTTCTATTCTTACTGTATAGCGCAGAGTAGGTAACACTAAGTGTATTTAAAAATTATTATTAATTTTATTAAATACATAAAATTAATTAATGAAATAAATTATATATTTACTTTTGAACTTATTCGTTCATAACAAAAACTTATAATAATTACACTAAGTGATTTAGA
>JARFJB010000318.1:1442500-1622500 GCA_036346205.1 Vesta saturnalis | reverse complement strand
TCGAGCAGGATAATTCATTCTGTATAACCTTAGAGCACGAAGACATCTTTTAAGCCTCTGTTAACGCATAACCATATCAATAAATTCACTTTAGTAATCCAATATTTTACTATTGTACACACAAAACTTTCACAGTCTTAAATGGCCACCAAAATGCAACAACAGTTTGACAGGTCAAATTTTTGGCTTGTGAGAAATTGTTGTTATGACTACTGCGAAAGGATCACAAGTAAAATCATTGAAATATTGAATAATATAGAAAAATCAAAATAACTCAAGAACAGTGAGAGGTAGGTATAGAGTATACTTATAAAGAATTGTGTGGATTCTCTTTCATACAGCGTAAAAATATACAGGGTGCTCTATTTGAGAAAAGTAATATTTTCAAGTTTCGCAGGTTTGAATATATATTTTGAACACCATTTAGCATTTATCTCTAATTTTTTTTTTCACAACATAGGTTTAAGCTTGTTCTATCCTTGGTCCAAAATATAAAAGTTTACCTAACAAAACACAAGATGGTACATAATAATAGGGTTATACCATGTAAGTGCGATTTTTTGGATAAAATTCGAATTACTTCAAAACCGTAAATTTTACATGCATGAAACCTATATAAATAATGTTTTATAATTGTAGGTAGAATCCAAAAATCGAATGATATACAGGGTGTTCCATTAAAAAATACTAGCTTTGTCTTGTATAATTAAAAATAATTTTAAAATGACCAAACTTACTCTATCGTTGACTTACCCTGTACAATATAACAATTATCCAAAAATTTTTTGAAAAAGGTCTTTCTCAAATGGAGGTGAATCCTGTCGCAAACCCAACTAAAAAAAGATTTAGTTACCAATATAACTCAATAAGACCTGGTAAAGTAACACCCGATTCATAGGTAACAGGTCATAGTCCCGAAGGAGTTATTTAAGTGAAACTTGCTATAGATAAACTTTGGCTCAATCTTCCTTACAGGATGAAGAGCATGGCACTTACTGAAAATAATCCAAAGATGTATGGGGAAAAATTGAAATTAACCAAGAAAAAAATGCTGTTATTCCAAAGGATTGTCATGCCTATTATGGCTCGGTTCCGTATGAGAACAATTAATAATGTACTAATGTTACTTTTAGCGTTTGAATTGAAAATGTTCTTTTATAACACTTATTAATTCATTTTCATGTAAGTTGACCAAAGTTGTCTTTTCCTACTGCAATAAAACGTTCTTTGCAGTCATTTACTTATTCTTCAATCTATTACCTACAATATTCATTTTAATGCAATTTCACCCATCTACAGAATATTTTCTGACCTGTATGAAAAATAAATTAATTTCTAAATTTCTAGTTCATTTGTTTAACTTTAACTAAAATGAAATTTATCGTACGACGTCAGACGGTCACTTAAAAAGAGACTCTTTTGCAAAATTCATGTAATTGTAGTTTGGAGAGGGAAGTTACTACCGCAGTATCGCCTAAATAGCCGCACATGATGTGTGTATACGCAGTGATCATCCCGCTATGTATGTATGAGGAAAACCCCCTGAAAAAACCTCATATAGGGTAGACGGTAACGGGAAGCGAGCCCATTACCTCCCGAATGCTAAGCAGATCGTGTTACCACTGACTTACTAACCTGGTTTTTCGTATTAATTTCTCACGTACAAATCGACTCAGCTCATGATGGAAGACCCAATACTGAAGTTGGCGATGGAATTTTTGAGATGTTTGAAGGAAATAATGCGATGTGAAACATGTCTCATTAATTATTCTTTCGTGAAAAAACTAACTATCTTGACAATTGAGATTCGGATCAGGATATACTGGGTGATTATATTACCGTTAAAATACTTCTTTCTCCTCCCGAAACACCAAGGATTAAGAGTAATATTTAATTTATTATACATATACATTATACAGTTTCATTCGGCACATTACTCTGACGTGCTATATTTTACTAAAGAAGGCTTTTAATCGTTATAAAAGTGATTTATGGGCATCAAAAAACCATCCTGCTGTAACAGTTTTTAATTTTTGATGACTTGACCGACTATATAGATTTTTGATAAATTGAATAAAGCCGCTTCTGGTTTAAAATATTGATTTAAAAGGTTAGCTATGTTGATAAGAGGTACCTATCCTATTAAACCACAGTTATGTAAATCGACTACATCTGTTTGGGTGAATTATATCTGAGAGTACGAAATTGTCTAAATATTGAATAAATATCATCATTTAAGTCAGTAGTTGTGTCTATGGCATTTAAACAACACATCCACTTGTAGTAACTAATGAAAAGTAATTAAGGTGACGACGCATATACCTATAATCAATCAATATATGCAATAAGGAAAGGCAAACCGTGTTAATTACTATTATTAGCGTTTCATGTGTTTAGTTCGTCACCTGTTGATGTTAGCTAACCATCTACGAGTTACTTACACCTAATTAAGTACTTCGCTCAGAATGTTAAGATACAAAAACTTTCATAATAAAGACGCCTCAATGACTAGTAATTACGAATAATACAATAGTAAATGATTGGTTTCGATGATAAAGAAAATAACGCATAAAGAGTAGGGAAAAAAGACAAAAACAGCCGGGGGATGCAATTTTATGATAATACAAAGTACGATTTAATAACCTGAAACGATTGACAATGTAATAGAGTGAAGAGTGCAACCAACCTTAAAAGAGAATTACTCGATCGTGAAAGTAGCAAATTAAAACTTACGTATTGTTTATGGTGTTAAAAATCTAACAAAAAGGAAAGTTATATGGATTTGATATTTGTTCCAATTTGCTTACGAAAACTTTCTTAGTAAAGAAGGTACCGTGTTAACATAGCAATAAAAAGAGTATTATTATGATTTCAAGTGCTCATGCTAACGTCTCGAGGCGATCTCACATGTACATAAGTCACCTTATTGTGACCGAATTATGTTACCTCTTCTACTTTCTAGACCCAGATAATCTGTCAAGATGGGATCGTCTTATGTATGTGTATTTAACGTTAGTCAAAGACGAGTTAGTATAAAATTTGGATTATAATTTTACGGATTCTCTAAATATGTGTAATTTTTTTATTACAACGGTTTCGGTAAAGTACAGTTGACCCTCATTTTTGAATTTACATAATGCGTGGGTCGATTAATTATTAACAAAATGGTGATGTGATATCTAATTTACTAATCGAAAACCAGATTTTGTTGATTTATTATAAGAAAAGAAAGAAATTATTTACACACGTATCTGTATATTTTTTATTATAATTTAAAATCTTTGTATGAGTAATACATCTTTATAAATTAATTGCGTAATTAAAAAGACGCTAATTTTTGTAATTTAATTTCATATAAGAATTTGTAATCGTTTTAATTGAATAATTAATTAAATTATCTTGGTAATTATATAACTAATTGATTTGTTCCAATCTTGTCAACTCTAATTAAAATAATGTTTAAAAGATGGTGTGTAACTAATATTATCGTGAAGGATTTTCTATTGTTGTGCGTTTCTCTTGTATTAAAAGGATGTAATTAGAGAAATTGTATTGAAGCGATTTAATTTCCTTTTGTTAAATAAATTTAATTTTTTTAGGTTTTTAATACAAAAGCTGCCGTCTCTTACGCATTGGGCTGTCAGGTTTAAAGTCAGTTATGTTAAATTTTTGTAATTATTTTGGACCTTTTATTATTAATCTTTTATCGTTACTGTTATCCAACTTCTGTGTCGGTTTATGATCATAGCACCTCACGTTACTACAACCAAATATAAGTAAAAATCATTAATAAATCAAAATTAATTTAATTAATATTAACATCGTATTTATTGTTCAACCGGTTTTGATATTATATATCTCAAGAGCTTTAAAATATAATGGCATTTGGAACGAGTAATAACTAGATCCTTATTAGATTACGTATTATTAAACGGTCTAGAAAATGACATTTTCACACACCTCTAAAGGACGAAGGCTATCGATGAAAAATGCCACAATCAAAAAACAAATTTAACAAAATTTAATCAGATATAATGTCAGAGCAATGTTGTGAAACATATTATATAGTTAAAGCCAAATAAGGTGGCGTGCACGTCATCAGCGTTTTATGACGTTTACATTTACAGTATTACCAGATTGATCAGGAAATATTTAATTTCCCAGCAAATAATATTTCTTATTCAACCACAAATAAATATTAATTACTGAATTGTTGGTTGCATAAATAACCACACATATATTTGTAACTGTTCTCACATTCTTTCGATAAGTAAATAAATAAATAAACAGGTAAATAATTAAATGATTTATTAACAGATAGGTAAGCTATTTCAAAACCTGATGCATTTTCTAAATCTGATTCGTTATTAGTGTCATTGTCATCACTTTCAAATTTATGATCAGAGGACGGACTTCTGGGCGCCAAATATTCTTTCCCTCTCATACCACATAAAAATTTCTTCTTCGGTATGTTTTACAGAATTTTTCCACATATCAGGAGTAACCAGTAATGCCTAGCGCCACATATTCTGGTAGTCATTCTCACTGTCACCATCCCATACTGTTCTACCAGCTCGTCCACAACATACTTTTTGGGTGGTTTGTTTCCGAAAAAGAGTTGTGTTTAATAATTAATGTAAATACTGTTTATTTGTGTCCTTACTGAGAGGCAATATGCAAAAGTTCCGTTTTAAATATCATATTTGTACAGGGGATATTTTTATTTGTCAACCACTCCTTAATGGCACTTTTTTTCCATACAGTGGAAGGCGTTTTCTCCAATAACATGCTGTGATAAGATGCATTATCCAGTATAATCAGAGGAGGATTCTGTAGGTTTTGCAACAACTGATATTCGAACCACTCCAACGAGTTTTCCAGGTTCATTTCCCCATGATAATCGCCAAGTTTTCTTTTTGAACAAAATATTGCTTCACAATCCTCAATAAATCCATTTTCGCTCCCTGCATGAAGTTGTTACGTGCAAACTTCGACTTTGTACCCAAACTTACCTTAACTTTATAGGACTTGCCGGTAGCTCGGTCACGGTAGAGGTGCAGGGGTCCTACAGTGATGTAGATGGTATCTGTAGATGAAAGAGAAGAGAGGGCGCCAGCTAGAATGATAAATCAGCCAGCCCTAGATTAATAAATAATTTGTCACTTTTCTAGCCAAGTAACGAATATGTGAAAGGATCTGAGCACTGAGAAAAATAGTTATAAAGCAGAAAGTCCCCAAAACAAAAGCGATATATTAATTACAAATCATGTCAGTTGCATTTGTATGTGCACACATATAATTTAATTTATATTCCCCAAAAAAGTAAAAAGGGAGATAATTCCCTAAATAAATAATTAATTTCAATTGTGTTACACAAATCGTTAACCACAGAAATACATAGAATATTTGTGCTCTTAAATACACAATATAGCAAGTCTAATACTAGAATTTAGAAAATGCAATTAAGTTAAATTTACATCCAAAAATGGCAAAGTAATATACAGAATTGCAAAGTTAAGTTATGCTAAAACATAGGTTTATAGTTTTAAATAAAATACAGTAAACAGGTAATTTAAGCATTCCCCAAGTTGTAAAGGCACATTGAATAATAGATTATAGTAATAATACAATTGCTATGAATAACTTGCAGTAAACAAAAATAATAGAAATGATCAGGTGGTTAATAAAACCTTTAACTCAAATCTGTTAAGCTGAATGCATCCAGTTACATAGTTTCTTACAAAACAGTATTTAATTACATTGATTACCAATAGACATGGTAATTTTTATACTAAAAAATTTTACCCAAAGCAATTTAATGTAAAAGTGCAAAAATTTGTGCAATAACACTTAAAGTTTTATCACAAACATGTACATAGGTCTATACAACTTATAGGATTGGTCACAGATTAATCAAAGCATTAAGGTATCCAAAAGACCCTGAATATGAGTGATTCATAACTTATCTTTTATATCCCAGCCTGTCGGAAAGTTACAATTTCAAATATTTCACAGGTGTGGAAGTCAAATCTCTTGCTAACTATGTAATAAGTAAAACACTTCATCAGCAAAATGCCAGTATGTCCAACAGTATATTTAGTTGGTGTACGAAAAGTATATTATATGGAATACAAAAAGTATATTGTATGGCGTACAAAAAGTATATTGTATGGCGTACAAAAAGTACCTCTTCAATGAGGTAAAGAATCAGAAAAGTATTAATGGTAACGTTTAGAAATGGATTCAGTCAAGCATGAGTACGAGAACAGCTTATAACGGTCTCGAACAGTTAAATAGTAATTGCTTTCCCCAGCGAATCTAAAGTGTAAAAACAACTTCGTGGTTAGAGAAATTTGTGAGGTTAAGTCTAACCCCTTTAGCTAATTGGTTTAATGATTTTCTTAATAGATTAAGTTCTTCAATCAAACCAGATCGATTGCCTGAAAGTAAAACGTGGTAGAAGAACAAAAACCAAGCGTGACAAAAGCTCACCTGTTTTCAGTATTTCCTATATATCCGATATAAATTGTTTGTACCCACTAATTACTACTAATTACTATTAACAAAATTTAGAAAAATGTTATAAAACCGACAACCATCGATGGGCTAAGTAAAGTCCAGAAAGTTACATTTTTTTTTTAGGAAACACAAAATGGCTTTTCATTCGTCAAACAACAAACAGGAAGTGAAATTAAAAATCAAATATGCTGATGTCAAAAACCGATATATACCAGTGACACCCAACACATGAAGTTGAAATATTACTTATAAGTGACCATCAAAAGGTTTACCTAACCACTACAGAAATGTTTTTTTAATTGTGAAACGTAATATATTCAAGAACTACAGAGATAAGCTTAGAGAAATGTCATTATTTTTAGAAAAATAGAAAATTTAAAGAAACACGAGCAATTCATTAATTCTAATAGATCGCAAAAATTTACTTAATAGTACAGCAAAAGTAACGAATGTAACAAAGTATAGTATATCTGAAAGGGGATTTTGTTTAAATTTTAGTTTAAAAACTTATTTGTATTGTAGTAAAATCTATTGCCATCTGTTTCAGTAGTTTTAACACTCTATAGATTTTCATTTTGCCAAGAACGACCGATACCTCCATTTTGAAATATCCAAGTCTCATCAAGGAATCCAAACTGGTAGAGAGCATCATTCTTATGTGTTGTTCTAAAACCATACAGGATAAACCGTTTTTATTATATAAATGTCTTTAATGATAAATATTATAATAAATTCATTAGCCGTTATTACTTACTTCTTTGGTACAGGTAAATAATATCACCAATACCGCTTGTATTTAATGTTGCTGTGTTTGTAACTCGCTTAGAACAGCAACGATCTTTCTTTGGCGACTTTAACTTCTCATTGTTTTTCTCTGCTTGAGAGATTCTGCTTACTGACCTTAAACTGACGTTTAGAACAGCGGCTACACGTTACAATAAAATACTCTTACATTACAATTATTTTATATGATTATCCAAATTTTACCTCTCGAACAGCATTTAAGGGTAACAGAGGTCCATTACTATTCCTTTCTTGCTCCAAATAGATAATTAATGATGTCACGAGTTTTTTGCATCGACTATCCATTTGCCTGGGCATTTTGGTAACCGAAGAATGAAAATACAGATCTCACTAATACAAATTGTTGACGACAAAATCATCCGTAACCTCAAAATATTGATGAATCGATGAATAAAAGACGGCAGCACAGCACCATGTCTGACAGTGACTATATTTACGCCGTTACTTGCTGGCCTGTTGATTTTATCATAAAATTTTAAATTGAGAGGCGTGTAAACCCAACAAGCTTGTGCACATACATTACTTTATCTCACAAGTATTATATTAATTGCATTACCTTTAGAGTTGTTTTTTACAAATTTTATTATACAATTTGCGACGGAAGTGTAGTCACATAAGACATGGAAATACGCCGCTTTGTTTGGCTTTAACTATGGCAACTAGTCTAGGAAAAAACCTAGACATACCAAATTAAAAATCTATCTTGTATATTATGCACTTCACTAACAACTTCCAACAATGGTGAATCCAAGCGATCAACTTACTCGTTTATAAAAAGATGTTCCATTCACATTATTATGTTTATAAACGCCAAACCTTCCAAAACATTTAATGTTGTTTTATGCTACTATAAAAATATACAAAATTTAAAATTATTATTTGAACTTAGCAGTTGTTTTTTCGATTAAGTGTTTAGCACAAGTTGATTGGTCTACTTTACTGTTTGGTAGCCTCTGCACGTTTCTTCATTTTCACGTTTTTATTCACTAATTTTAGAAATTTCATAAGTTCTATAATTAGCTACCTTTTACACGGTGTTACAGTCGAAAATGAAATTCGTACGGAAGGTAACAGATAATTAGTGGTTTGCCGGCTAGCTCGGGGGGATATAAGGGATCGTTGGCGTGGTTCTGACTTTAGATTTTTAGGGTGGCTTCGCGTATTGTCGAAGATCGCAAATATGGGTGAGTCCCAATTCGGGTAAAGTCGTGTAAAGGGCGCCAGACTGTAATTAAGAGTTATTCGGGAATAATACACCTAAATTTGCGGAGGTAAATTAGCCAAACAGACAAGAACCCACTTACCTAGTCGCAAACTCCAAGTGCACGTAGGTAGTGATCCGGGAGCCCTAGCTTATAAAAAAATGCTTCAAAATAACCCCACACCTTCAAGTGACACTGAATCATGTGAATTAGTCAGCTGTTGAGGTAAGCGGCCTTCTTTATCCTATTTTTACGTTACTCTAAATCCCCCACAGCAATTAAATAAAGTACGCCAAACAAATACTAAATATTTCAACTAATTGTTGAAAAATAAACTAGAAAAAAAAATTATTTACCAAAGCTCTATCGCCAATTTACACAAAAGATGCACAAACACAAAATTCAATACGCTGCAAAAAATACTCTAGATTGGTTATCTAAATGAATGTTCCATATATAAAAAACTGAATGTAAATATGTGAGTCAAACCAGGAATTTACCATCAGCTCACTTTCATAACAAACATATGACATTTACTAAATAAAATTAACCTTGATTTAAAGTATCTTCTACTTGAACTACTTCTTTAAAATAACAAAATAATCACTAACTTCCGTTAATGGGCTTTCGCTTAGAGTGAGACTTGGTCTATTAAAGGCTGATAGCAGAAGTGCGAGAGTCGGGATCGGCACACAATACTTTACCATAAAAAGATTAAATCCGTAAAAGCGATCTAAAACTCCGCCAATCAGGAAGTATTTGACGAAAACACTATCCTAATTTCTGAAACGGTAAGAAGGTCTTAAAGACCACAATAAAACCACATAAAGTTCCCCAGCCTGGTGAACCTCCAACAAAAACTGCTCAAAGGCGAACACGGCGCGCTGCCCACCATACGTTCGTAAGGTCTGGGTTCGTCGTCAGCAAATTCTGTGCCATTACCTTCTGCCCCAACTACATTCAACTAAATTAAAACCAAGATTGAACACACACTCAAAACTCCTTCAGTTTCGCCATCTTCAATTTTAATATCAACAACCAATCATATTGCTCACTACATTCAATTATCAACCGCCCTAAAAATGAAGACGTCTTGGCAAAAAACGGAAAAATTACGTCCTTTTCTTTTAACCACGCACTTTCACGCAGAAACTGCATTGACAGCTTTTCAAGTAACTAACCGCTTATCACACTTTATGGTATACGTATACTTAACATTACTTAGGCCATATTGTAGTTCAGGTAAACATTGCCTTCTCCTATAATGATAATTCTTAACTAAACACGAATCGGTATACTTTATAACGAAAGATTCCTGGCACCACCTCTCCAACGTGTCTCGATGGATGTTAACAGAAACTTGATATAACATAATTTAGAATTTTATATCTTGTTTTTCTCCAGACTATTGTAATTACATTGGGTTTTAATTTCAAATCCTGAAAAAATTTGTATTCTATTTCGATTTAATTAATTCTGACAGAGGAATCCATTTTAAATTCAATACGAAAGATTCTAATCCGAAATACAATATAATGCTTTAAAAGATCAATAGCGAAAGATACGTCAATTTAATTTCCCCCTTCCACTAACGATAATTATCAATACCTAAAATAACTATTATTTACAAAAAACTATTCTAACATTACTCTGATTGTAACGCAATTATCACCTGTGAATGAAACGTAATTAAATGTTGAATTAATATTATTATTGACAATAAACCAAAAAAAAAAACCTATATGTCCGTACAGAATTGCAATTCTAAATTTTAACTTGTAATAAAAAAAACTCTTAACATCCTCAAATAGGAACCAAAAAAAAAAACAATTTTATATCCACATCCCACGCCTCTCAAACCACGCTTAATTCAATAGACATAAAAATTTATTTTTTGAATTTTTAAATACCATCTTCTAAGTATCTTAACCATAAAAAAAAACTTTTAACCAATTTCAATACTCAATACATTAATCCATGGCAACAAAACATTTTAAATCTTGCTTTTTAAAACGAAAGTTTCGAAATACGAGAAGGAAAGAAAGTTATCTGAGGTAATTTACTTAAAATTTTCACACCCGGTGACAACGGAATATACACGAGGGTTTAATTCGTATATTTCTTTTTATTCATAACACTAAATAATAGTATTTATCTAAACTATAACGTATTAGTTAGAAATGTAACTATACCTTAATTTAAATAAAAATATATCCTTCTGGAAGCTGCTACCGTAGTCGAATGGTTAGAATCATTGCCTTTCACCCTAGCGGCGTGGGTTCAGACCTGGCAGAGGTAGTCGTTTTTAAAACGAAGAAAAACGAAAGCACTCCTTCTTGGATTCGAAGTAAAACTGAACGTCCCGTGGCAATACGATGTTTGATACGTTAAAGATACCTTACTAAAGGTGAAATTCCTTTACTGCGGAAAAATTTTAAAAACGTTGCCATTAGTACACGTACACTTACGAGTACAAATACGGGCAAGGATACAAATTCGAGTTCCAATACAAGTACAAGTACAAGCACAGGCACAGATATAGGCACAGGCGCAAGTGCAGACACGGGCACATACACAGACACAATCACAGACGCAGACACAGACAGAGACGCAGATACAGGTGGAGCGCAGCCGCAGATACATACACAAGTACAAGCACAAGCACAAGGCATAAGCACCAGTACAAGCACAAAGATAAATACAAGCACAAGCACAATCACAAGCAAGTATGAAATATATAATTAGCAAAAGAATCAGTACCGAACATACATAGAGGTTTACAGTAATAACTGTAACGAAACTGGATATAATAGCGTCAGCTTTTAGATAGCATGAACTGGTCTGTTTGGACTTATAGGGATACTGATCACTGCAATGTTATCATTAGTATCGGGAGGGAATCCTAATCAAGTTCTCGATACTTTTAAAGCGAAATACGGGACGTAGAAAGTTTATTTAAACTTTGGATTAAGGTCCTGTCTAATACGTCAACGTAACGGTTTTATGAACACGCTGTGATTTTATTTTCTTTTCAAATGTTTTGGTAGGAATCGTATTTGTATCTAAATACCTACGTTTACTATATACAAGGTTAAAACTAATTCTACTACTTATATGATGGTTTAAACTTATAAATACTAATTAATGGTTTTTGTGCATGGGGTAATTAGTAAAACTTAATGAAAAAGTTCAATATAACTGTAATGTTAGAGTATGACTTGTATTTAACTACGCCTCTATTTAATGAAATGAGTTTACTTTCAACTACATTAAAATATTTGTGCGCTTACTGGATTACACATAGCGACTTGAACGAACATGTGTTTCTATTTATCCATTAATTTACACTATCACCGTAAATTGATTGCAGCCTTTCCCAAGAAATAGATTTTAACCGAAAATTGAACTCTTACCATGAAAATTATTTACACTCAGGTAATGAATTAGTGGGGTTCTTCATTACTAAGAGTTGATCAGGATTGTTCCTACTGGATATTGGGCGGGATGGTAAATATATACAGGGTGCGCACTTTCAAGTTACTGGCTTGGCGGCTTCAAAGACATTTTCGGTTAACAGGTTAAGGCTTGAAACACATTTAACGGCAGCTGAACATATCACATTTTTCTCGAAATCGGAGAGGTTTAGAGCTTCAGAATAAGAGTAACTTTTTCAAGAAAAAAACTGCAAAAAATTAGTTAATCTTAACTGTGAGAAAATGTTAATGGCATTAAAGTTAGGGTCGTTGAAGTATCAGACCGTTCTAGAAACTACACTACTAGAGTATTTTTGAGATATGACAGTTATATCAAAATTTAGCTTTCATCATGCAATCTCACTTTTCTGAATCTCGTCATTATATCTTTAGCCGTTATTGATTTATCGCAAAGAATAATGTTTTTCTCAATTAAATCACGTGATCATGTATGAAATGAAGGGATTAAGGGCCCATGTTTATAGAAACTTTTCTTCTTATTTTCATTATATAAAAAGTTCTTGCAGCTTTCACCCAGAACATTTGTCCAAAAATAAGAATTTACGCAGTAGTTTTGTGCGCCGAAAATTTTGTGAATTGTAATTCGATTTAAGATATTCAATTAGTTTTGTATGAATAGGTGCATTAAGGAGTGGACAAAACTTAACTTCAACGTAACATAGTGGCAGAGATGCTAGCCAGCAACGCATTCTGGTTTATTCTTGTTAAAACATAGAATAGTTCGGACGTTCGACTTTACGAAGATATTACACCGTGGCTTTACATGCGTATTATTACGTGTACCCGCGATCCCACACGACTTATTCCACGACTTATTTCACTAATAGATAAAATTGCAACACAATAACATGGTAGCCTAACGGGTGTCCAATGTAAGATGGACGGTTTCTTTCTGGTATTATTATTGACATTTCAAAAAAGTTTCAAATGAAAGTTGGACTGAATTGCATGGTAAAGTTATTCGAAAAGATGGTGGATCTTCGGATATACCTGAAATGGTTATTTTAAATACAATAACCTTTGTTTTTTAAAAAAATACGCTTTTAGTGTCCTTGACAATTTCAAGTATTACCCTAGCTATCAATCTTAGAAGGGGTTTCGCGGTATGATTAAGCCTGGAAAGATCTATCCTTTCCTTGCTAAACTACCGTGTTGATGTTAAAACTTTACAAAGTATGGATATTTTATTTTTAAATTTTTCAAAAAGGGCTAACTTTATTTTTTTGAATAAAACGGTATATTAGTTTTTATGCTGTCGTATGCGAAATTCAATTTCCTTTCGAATATGTTAAGATATTGGTGGCGGGAAGTATTCTCTAGTTTCTAATCTTCTAGCGAAGACCACCTTTATTGGCTTTTTTTGACAAAAAAGATGTGTTTTGAATGCTTCAATAAACCTTTACAATATTGCTAAAGCATATTAAGTGTCATTTTGATTAGTGCCAAATTTTTAGTGTGTGTATTAACTACGAGTATTATTTATACAATTAACAATATCGCCTACACCTGACGAATGAATGAAATTAGTCTTTGTCCTAGGAAAATATAACAGGGCGTGTTATTGACCCAAAGAGTATCCAGAAAAGGGGTTGTCACTGGAAAGGTTTATCGCTGAATCCCTTGAATTTTCATAACGGACCCTTAACCATCCTGTACTCACCGACGAATATTAGTAGTAGGTATTGTTGCGTGAACAGAATAATCTAGAGTCTAGTGTGCGTGGAATTATTAAGACTACTGATATCAGCAGACCTCTGCATAAGATTTTAAATAACCACAAATATCATCCTTACCATATAGAATTGCATCAATAACGCCATGAAAGAGATTTCGAAAACATTGATCTTTTACCGGTGGACGATTCATAGAATTAATTGTGACTTACATTTTCTTAATAAAGAAATGTTCTTTGACGAAGCCTCACTACATAATAATGGTTTTCTGAATTGTCCTAATTACTATTGGTATAACACAAGGAATACTCATCAATTCGCTACAGTATTCGGCACACATATCTTACATTGCACGGGTGGGGTTTAAATCCAGTTTATTCAGAACACAACACAGGAACTATTAGAAAGTTCCTCCATGGCTGCTCGTCGAGAGATGTGGTTTCAACAGGATGGGGTTCCGTCACACTATGCTACCGAAATTCGTCAATTTTCAATGCCTATTTTCATGATCCTTGGACCGGATGTTAACGAGCTGGCCGTCAATATTACAAGATTTTACAAGTTTATTTCAAAAGTAAGGAAGACATGCGTCATCGAAATTCGGCAGCATAGAAAATTGACAATGTATTCCAAATTGTTACACCCGCCAATATCTTATCAAAACCGATAGTAAATTAAATTCCGGGTTCAATGGTGTAAAAGTTAACATATTATTAAGAAAAAGTTAACGGTGACCGAAAAATTTAAAATTGAAGATCTATATCTTGTAAAGTTTCAGGTTTATTATAGTAGTTTTGTAACGAAAAGATATATTTTTTTAGGATTACTTGAACAACGAAAATCTCATCTTTCGAAGTTTGACAGTTACGGTAATATTTGAAATTTTATAACACCAGAAAGAGCAAATTTTTCAAAAACTTACAATAATTTAAAAACTGTACTGCATAGACCAAACTTTTAGTTACCAAGGTGACCTTTAAATTTAAGAAATTCAAAATTGCAATAATGTATAGCGTATTGTATTTAAAATAATGAAGTTGGTGTGCGTCTCCCAGTATATCTGGTAAGTTTATCATCTTTGAATACAATAATTTATTGTACAATCCGAACTTGGTTTGGTGGAATCTTACTTGAACTTTGCATCTTGGGCTGAACACCCTTTATATGTCAAACATTTATTATGTATTAAAAGTGTAGTCCATCGGCTTAAGCTAGTATGTAAATTTAGTGGAATCCAGAAATACTCTACCGACTAAAAATGGAAAATGATATTGCGCATTGGTCTGGTTAAAAAAAGAATGAAATGACTATATATATTTTTTTGTTTTTTACATAAAATTGACAAAGATACAACATTTTACATAAAATTGTTCATAAATTAATTAAGTAATCTTAACTCTAAGTTAAATAAAAGTGAAATTAAACTAAATATACATTTTCTTGAATACACAGACATTTTATACAAGTACCTAATAATATGATTAATGCAACCTTAATATTATAGAAAATCTGGAACACCGGAACTGTGGCAGGATCTGTAACAAAAAAATACACCCACGTACTACACTAAATTAAAAATACCGAACGCGTTTCAATAGCTGAGCTATAATCATCAGCGGTCGACCTAGTCGACTGCTTAGCTTAGCTATTGAAACGAGTTCGGTGTATTTTAATTTTGTGTGGTAGTATTTTGTATGTTACTTAACATTTTAAATAAAAACTTCTATCGATGCGATATAATTTATTTCTTAACAGACTCTTATATTTAGGTAATAAATATTTAAAAAATATCAATTTTAGGGCGAGTATTAATCAGGCGCACCAATATATCGATTGGAGCTTGATGTTGATAATTTTTTTTGGAGCATTTGTTGTAAAATAGGATGTATGATTAAACACACCAATAGCTTAGTGAATTTAAATCTTCCTGCAAAGCAAAGCAATATTTAATTGATTTTATAGGTTTGAAGATTTTTAAATAGTCTATAAAGGGGAATATCTGCGAATATTTAACAATTTGCTTTTTATTATTTATGAAAATAGATAACAGTAGTGGTACCAGATGATCCTCCTGAGGATCACCAAACGGTACAGATATATGTTTAGAAACGAATCATTTGTACCTAACAATCTACTTGCGATCCCTTAGGTGGGAACCTAACCATGAAAGATGTAGATCTTGATGATTATTATACTTTGTGAAAATTAGAGCAGTAGGATCTGTTTGGAAGGAAGTCATGTTGATGGTCTATTACTACACTTTTTAGTTAAGGAAATATGATCCTAGCAACTATTTTTTTAAATAGTTTTGGAATTGTAGATAAAATAGATATTAGATGGAAGTTACAACTGTTGGTACGGCTCACACTGTGTTAAGTAAGTATCTAAGTACCCTTCTGCATTACGAACATTCAACTTAAGGTGAAATTTGTGAATTTTGGACAGTGAAAAGTATATCCGTATTGTACGATTTTGAGATGCCAAAGCAGCTACGTTTTAAAAACAGTAGACGAGAGTTGAGTACGAGCAGTGAATCGGTGCGGATATCTTGCATGCACTCCGATAACAGTGCTATACGCTAGACCTTAACGCTATTTATAGTAAACCGTCAGTTATTTTAATACTTCTAATAAACACTTATAACAATCGCAAACCATGTTATAAAAATGGATTCTTAATTGAAAAATAAACGCAAATCAGACAAATTATCACTGCCCATTAACGAGGTGCCGAAACGGTACGCATGGACGACCCAAGATCTTCTCATTAGCAATAAATACTATCTGCCACCACAAATGGAAACGACTATAGTTCACAGAAATTCCTCGGATAATGATCACTCGCAAGAAAAAGAAACAAACACACCACAAATTAAAGTTCCACCAATATATCTGCATAACGCAGTTAACCATAAAGCTGTAATAGAAGATATACAAAAATTCATAACCGAACCTTTCATAACACCCTACAACACATCCACACTCGATATTAATCGGTCCAAAGACGAAGACTAGCGAACACTAACAAACACTAACTTCACCACGAACGATATACAGTTTCACACTTATAAAAACCCCAACAACAAACTGATATCAGTGGTCATAAAGAATGTTCCTTTCCCTCACTGACCAGGAAATGAAGGACGAACTAATGAAAACCTTACCAATCTCAAGTAACTCACCTATACACAAAAGACAAGAAACCACTGTCAGTTTGTGCAGTAGATCATACAAAAAATTAACAAGCAAAACGCATCTTCTCGTTAACCTCAATGTACCACTCAATCGTAACAGTAGAAGCTAGAAAAAAATCAAAAAACATACCTCAATGCCACCGCTGTGGCAGAAATATGGACACACAAAAAACTACTGTAGACTAGAACCAGCATACGTTAAATGTGCAGGCAGCCACCTTCACACTGACTGCAAAATGAAAACAAATGACCCAACAATTTGCGCAAACTGTGGAGGGAATCACAGTGCGAACTATCGCGGATGTCCACGCCACATTGAGCTACAAAACCAACGAACTAGATCCCAACCCGGTTCCAACGTACACGTGCAGAAAAACTCAAGAGCGGATTAAACTCGATTAACAATACAAGTACTTCAAGCAATGAAGCAAAAATACCTCACAACCTTATACAACTCCTCATTGACCTGATAACACCCTATCTAAGTCAGATCAAGTCCTTTATCACAAATACTCTATTACCGTTACTTCTCAATGGACCAAAAACATATAAAAATTATACAAAATTTAACAATCCTTAATTGGAATGCTAACGCAATCAACGCTCAGCGTTCATTGTTAATAACTTTCTTAGCTCGGTCCAACAGAAACCGACCTAAATGATACCATAAAATTTAAAATTTCAACAATAGCTGCTGGAGGAGTGCAGATACTTATCACAACAAAATTTGAACATACCTGACTCCCAGAAATTAGCAACCTAAAAATAGCAACAACAGAAATAGAGGTTATACTCGACGACCAGAGCTACATAACAATAGTAATTGCCTACAGGCAACCAAATAAAAAATTAATGGAAGAAGATATTAAAAAAATCTTCGATTAACCTGGACCACTACTAGTCATAGGCGATATAAACTCCAAAAACACCCTATGGGACTGTAGAACATCTAATCCTGAGGGAATTAAACTCGAAAAGCTTGCGATAACTAGCACATACCAAATCTTAACACCTTATCTGTGAAACAACGCAACCCAAAACTGATTAACGGGAAAATGGACTGGAATCAATTTCAACATTTCTTAGATTCCAAACTGCATTACCCTCAAGCCCCCACATCACTCGGGCATAGACTTGGTGATACACCACATTACCACATCAATACAAGACAGTACCAAATTGGCTTGCAAACCATAATAAATGACCTTCTAGAGGGATCGTAATCATCCTCCTAGGCATATAATTGACCTAATAAAAGCTAAAAGCCCAATTCGACGCAAATGGGAGAGAGCAAAGAATCACATTCTAAAAAATCGGTGCTTACACGAAGCAATCGGTACGGACGGTTACTGTATATCGGCTTGACTTGAATCTACTTCGATTCATCCTCCTTTCTCTTACGGTTATTAGCAGGTCGGTGCTTACACGAAGCGATCGGTACGGTGGCGGCTGCTGGATATCGGCTTGACTTGAATCTACTTCGATTCATCCTCCTTTCTCTTACGCGCGTCGCGGGTTTATAAAGGTGCATCTGTGGGCGGCTTCGCGGCTACCGTGCGGGGGATGCCGTTATTTGATTGGTTGAAATTGTTCTGACGTGCAAAAACTTACTGGTTTTTAGAAATACACATCAGCGGTGATTAATAAATTATTCGTTGTGCAATATCGCGTAAACTTTTGAAATTTTAGATATAGGATGGTCCGCCAATAATTTATTCTAAAAAGCATATGTAAAGGACGCTGGTTCTTTACATATGCAAAGACAAAAGAAAATAGACAAGGAATTTACACGTACACAATTGTTTAGTGACTACGAAAGCACAAAATACATACGAAAAATTGCAATAAATTATATATAAAGAGAAATTAGTTCGCAGGAAAACAATTCTACTAAACAAACTGACACGAAAAACTCATTAAACAAAGCCTTACAAAGGTAAGTTGTAAATAAATCATAACATCGTGACCGATATATAAGTTTGAGTGCGTTAGAAAAATACGGCGCCCCTTTCTCAGGTTACACATTCATTTATACAACAATAAAAACAATAAAAATGAAATTCGAGGTGTTTAATGGTCATGTGGACCCGGGAGTATGTACACACTCGGCAATTGCACATTACAATTAATAACCGAGTGGTATCCTGTACTTGTTCGCCCACGTCTCACATGTACACAAATATAAATATAAACAACAAACAACAATGCTAATTAACGCAAATACAAGAGTGAGGGAGCTGTGTACTGTCTTTTATTTTATCAGTTTTCTGCTTAATGCGCCCGCGTGCGAATGAGATACCTTTGCAAGGCAATGCTCGATTTTTAATACGTTATATACACTTTTAAAATCATTTGCTGCCAGCCTTAATTTATATAAAAATACCTACTTACACTTGAATACATTCCCTTTAGTTAAACACTTTACCACCAACACGACGAGTTAAGGTACGTGGTTTAAAACTCGGCGCCGCGACGATTGACTACAGATTAATTTTTGGAAAAATTTGCATTAAAACATACACAAAAAGAAAAGAACGAATTAGCGTTTTAGTTTTGCCAAAAGGCACACGACAAAGTATTTATAGACCGAACAGTTTACAACGGGCGTTTCTAATTAAAACAAATCAAAGTGTCCGGCTCAATCAGAATTTGAACAGCAACTGCCCCTTTCCTTCGATTTACAAAACTGACTATATTTGCTCCCGCAATCTACCCCCATTTTTCAAAGTTAATAAAAAAAACATTATTTCGTTGGCACAGTTTCATATTAATTATTGAACATCTTAATTTTAAGAATATGCATTCATCCGTAACAAGCGCTACAATTAGGTCTCAAGTTTCAACGTACCCACAAAGATATCTTTTGATCACGGTCTGTACCGACACAATTTATTATTACACGTGTGAAGTTTTTACCACACGAATGTGCATACAGCGACTTTCAAAGATTCGTTACACTACCTCCATGAAGGCAGTTCGAGCGAACATCTGTTTCTATCCTAACATCTGTTTTTTTTCAACCCTTACTCAAATATAAATTACGTAAAATACAGAAAATAAAATACCTAGAAAACATTATCAAATTACGACTTAATATATAATAAAATATGTTAAACCCCATTAATTAACTTTTCTAATTGTATAAAAAAATGTTTGTTGCAATAATAAAATTTTCGTGGTCCACTACCTACACTATGTATAACAAATAATCATTTATTGATCTGGCAATAAACAAAAATAAAAAAAAAAGACTGTAGACAAAAAGTTTTTAATTAAAGCATAAAGATTTTCTTAAAACTTGTTTACTGTTTTACAAATAATAGTTACACCATTACGTAACTTGAACATTCAGCTTAAGGTTGTGATTTTTGCATAGTCAAAAGTATATCCGTATTCTACCATTTTGATTTACAAAGGCAGCTAGACCTTAAAAACCTTCGACTAAAAGTTTTTAATCAAAGCATAAAGATTTAAAAAACTTTTTTTAACTGATGTTACGATCTTGAACAGTATAGAGTATATTTGAAAGGGTTATTGAAGATTTGGTAATTGTAATATCGGAAATTTTAATTAAAAACGTTAGATGGAATAAGCAACAAGAGTGATGGTTAAAAAGAAACACTTTTCTGCCAGATATTCTACAAGTACTGATTGCTGTCGGATGAAATACATTTAATAAGTACGACAGCGTCATTGTACATTAAACGGGAGTTTTTCTACTCAGGTTTTCCTTGAGTAAAATTAAGAAAATATGAGTGTTTGATTACAATTTATTTTATTCTATTTCCGATAAAGATTTATTATTAAATATTGCTAGTTTAGATTTTACGTTGATAGTTATTTCTTGCGAAATTATTTTAAAACTCGAGAATTAATTTTAGTCAAACGCACTGATTATACAGATTATTTCTTAATGCACTTTGACGTTATGTTGTGTTTGCTATATGTATAGAACCTCATCCTAGCGTGAACCTTTGATATGTTTATTTGTCAAATGGTTCCTGCAGCCTCATTGAAAGCGACTACTATTCCTTTAAATATTAAATTCCTGCACAGTACAATAACGTAGGTACTGTGGACGTACAATGTATCTACACAACTGGATTTAGCCGTGTACTGTGTACGTGCATTGAGTGTACATCATATTTACATACATTTTGTGTTCGTTTGACATAGCCTTCTACTTAGAGTGTACGTACATTGTGTTACGTACACAAGAAGAAGTTTTGATTTGGAACACTGGAACTGTAACAGGATCTGTAACAAACAAAATACACCCACGTACCACACAAAATTAAAAAAAAAACACCGAACGCGTTTTAATAGCTAAGCTATTATCATCAGCGGTCGATTGGGACGAACTAAACAAAATTATATATATAATATATATATATATATATATATATATATATATATATATATATACATACAGTGTGGGCCACCAACGGGACGGTCTTTTGTATCTAGGCAATTCGTTTTTTCAAATTTATTTTTCAGGGGGGTTATGTATATCAGTGGTGGCCACATCTTAAAATTATTTTCGTACATACTGGGTGTTTCAGAAAAGCGTGGCATTTTCGTTCAATTTTGGATAGTACTGTAAAAATAAGGTGCACTTTAATAAATGATCCCTATAGGTAAATATTACAGTTTTAAGAAGATATTTTGAATTTTATGAAAATAATAGGTTTTCGAAAAATACTGACCGAATCAATTAGTAAATTAGAATGACAAAATTCTAGTTGTAAATATTAAAGTTGTTACCCTTTGAATCGCTGTAGCAAATGATTCTTAATTCCTTACAGGGTGTTCAAAATTAATGTAATACCCTGTATTTTATTAATGCACATTATTCAAAAAAATATTCTCTATCATTTGTTATATGAGTTTCCTATACCTAAATATTACAGTTTTTTTGTTATTCAACATTTTCTTAAATTTAATGTACAATCGCGCATAATACAACAAAAATTTAAAATCTGATCTAGTAGGTTGCTTTCTGTCATTTCTTAAATTTAATGTTAATCCCTTATAACAAAAAAGTTAAACTAATGTAGTAAGTTGCTGCTTTTTAGACATAATACAATTAATTTTTTTAAAGCCTCTAAGTTATTGTTAAATTGTTGAAATAATAGTTTAAAATTAAATACGGATTACAAAAAAGAATTGATATGATACTGTGCATTGGGGAATGTTTAGAAAATTGTTTTCTGGCATCTAGATTGTATGATCAAAAGTACCCCGACTGAGAATATCCAAGAAAAGAAATTTTTGAAGGGTGGTTGAATAGATTTCGTGCTACTGGGTCAGTTGCATATCAGAAGGTGAATAAAACAAAACAGGTTACTGGGAATAATGAAAATGAGTTTGATGTTACTGGTGACCCTCACACAAGTACTAGAAAAATTTCGAATGAAACAGGTATCAATCGAACAAGTGTCCGTAGGATACTTAAAAAATGGATATTATTCATATCATATTCAGTTACATCAACATTTGTCTGAAAGGGACTATAATCTGTGTTTAAACTTTTGCTTATGGGCTTTAGATAAGGCTGACAGAGATCCTGATTTTTTAAATTCGTGGAATTTACAGATGAATGCACTATTCAGGGTGATGGTATAGTAAATAGGCGTAATCACCACTATTACGATACTGAAAACAGACATCCATTTCGTATTGTTGATCGCCAACACCGATGGACTGTAAACGTTTGGGCAGGAATATTAGGCGATTATGTGATTGGACCATATTTCTTTGATGGTCACCTACATGGAAGAAAATGTTTGAATTTCGTAAAACGTGATTTTTGGATACTCCATGAGCAGATTCCACTAAGTATACGAAAAAAAATGTGGCTCCAGTTGGATGGAGCACCCGCTCATTTTACCCGACCTGTCAGAGAGTATCTGAACAGAAAATTTAGAAATAGGTGGATAGGCAGGGGTGGTCCTTGTAATTGGCCACCTAGGTCTCCAGATGTTACTACAATGGATTTCAGTATATGGGGAATTGTTCAACTTATAGTAAATCAAACAGTCTCCACTACTCCCGAGGATATGAAAATAAGAGTTTCTAATGCATTCAACATTATAACGTCGGAAATGTTAAATAAAATAAGAAGATCTTTTGAAAATAGAATTAATTGTCGTATTCAGGCAGATGGCAGACATTTTCAGCATATGTTAGAATAAAATTAATTTTTTTCTAGCGTCTTGTTCGTTTTTGTTATTATAATTATTACTTCTCTCATTAAAAAAAAATATTTTGCCGCTTTTATGTTTTTAGTTAATAACTTTTAATTTACTTGAGTGTTAAGAATAAAAATGATAATAATTATTCGAATATTTCTTTTATCTCATAAATACATTAAATTTATAAAAAAATGTTACATACCAAATGATAGAGAATGTTTTTTTGAATAATGTAATTATTTTACAACTGAAAATTTTGAACACCTATAGCAAATGATTCTTAATTCCTTACAGGGTGTTCAAAATTTTCAGTTGTAAAATAATTACATTATTCAAAAAAACATTCTCTATCATTTGGTATTTAACATTTTTTTAAATTTAATGTATTTATATATGAGGTAAAAGAAATACTCGAATAACTATTATCATTTTTATTCTTAACACTCAAGTAAATTAAAAGTTATTCGGTATGATTTTTTTTCGAAAACCTATTATTTTCATAAAATTCAAAATATCTCGAAAACTGTAATATTTACCTATAGGGATCATTTATTAAAGTGCACTTATTTTTACAGTACTATCCAAAATTGAACGAAAATGCCACCCTTTTCTGGGACACCCACTATGTACGAAAATAATTTTAATATGTGGTCCCTACTGATATACATAACCCCCTTGAAAAATAAATTTGAAAAAACGTATTGCCTAGGTACAAAAGACCGTCCCGTTGGTGGTGGACCACCCTATATATATATATATATATATATATATATATATATATATATATATACATATATAAATACTCTTTTCACTTAAAGAAAACTGCAGATTCTAGAGCTGACTTTATGTCGATTTAACGTAAATTACCTTAATACAAAAATACTGCCTAAGAGACCTGGAGCTCTTAGAAGATGGCGCCCTAACATTGGTTTAATTCAAATATCTTCAAAATGGTTTTCTTTTAAATGATAGCGTTCTGTACATTTATATAGTGGAACATGCTCAATCGTATGGCGTGAATATGATTTCTTAGATATGCTCATAAGCGGCTCGTTTTGGCGGGGCATTGGACATTGCTATTCATAAATTTTTTGTATTTCAAAATTTCGCAATTTTAACATAAATCGAAATTTTTTGTTTTATGTTAAAATTGCGAAATTTTGAAAAACAAAAAACTTATGAATAACAATGTTCAACGCCCCACCCAAACGAGCCGCTTATGAGTACAATTAAAAAATCATATTCACGCCATACGATTGGGCATATTCCACTAAATAAATGTACAGAACGCTATCATTTAAAGGTAAACCATTTTGAAGATATTTGAATTAAACCGATGTTAGGGCGCCATCTTCCAAGAGCTCCAGCTCTCTTAGGAAGTATTTTTGTATTAAGGTAATTTACGTTAAATCGACATAAAATCAGTTCTATAATTTGCAGTTTTCTTCTGTGAAAAGAGTTTGTAAACACCCCATATATATATATATATATATATATATATATATATATATATATATATATATATATATATATATATATATATATGTATATATCCAAAAATTCATAACAATCGGCTGGTGCTTATTACTGACGTGTCTGATTAAAGTTACCTTATCTATTACATGATTCTTATCAAACATATGTACGGCTGCGGCAGACTTGTCCCAACGTTTCGATTTTATATGAGCTAAGTCTTCTTTAAAGCGAATTTTAATAGGTCGTTTAGTTTGCCTCACATATATTTGTTCACAATTTTTACAATTAATTGTGTAAATTCCCGACTTATCCTGCTTATCCACTTGATTTTTTGGATCACTTTCACTTTGTACGTATTTACTTCCGACACTTCGATCGCGAGATTCATTTATTTGAATACTGAATCCTACGGACGGATGCGTCTCGTCAAGACCTACTACTCTTCCGAAATATATGCATTTGAAATTGACGTGTTACAAATATTTCCGTTGACCAGAAAGGGGCGACATAGTCAGGGGGAATCGGTTAAGGGGTAAGTGTAGTGATTGACGTTAAATTCACTTTTTCCAGTCAACTGTTAAAGCGGGGCGAGACGAGGAGTCTGCGAGCCGAGTTAGTTGTAAGAAGGTTTCCTTGCGAGGTTTGGCTTTGCGAGGGTCTCTTCAACCTCCGCTTCTGAAAATTGTGATAAATGGAAAACTCTACAAAATACAGAATCGACGGCAAAAAAACCGCATCTCGATATCCTCAAAACTGAAGGAGTGGTTTGAATAACGAGAACGAAGACGAAAGCGTAATAGCACAACATTCCGTTAAGGAAAATGCGCTAACGAACAAATTAGTACTGGATCTATAATGAGGGGTAATATTGATACAGAAGAAGCTATAAATCAGATGAAAAGTATTTTTAAAGGATTTAAAGTATTTTGCTAAATTAGCGTTCTTGTTTTCCATACAACGCTAGACAACAGAGGAGTAAAACTATACACGTATTCTAACGTATAGTTACGTAGGTAGTTCATTACACATTTATATTAAAATGTACGCACAATGTACGAAGTGTGCTATATGGGTTTAGGTTACATAATTGTACGATAGCAGGTAGTATTAACGGTTTTTTCGTGTTTGAACTGACTGTGACCAGTGTAGAAAGGTATTCAAGTTTTATTCTAGGCAAACAACTAAAGCTATTATATTGGATAAGATGTTCACGGTAGTATTTTGATGATTTACACCTAATTACCTAATCCAGTGCGGCGGATACCAAGCAGCCGACAGTGGCCAAACAAAGGAATGGATAGGATTTTGTCTATCTCTACCGTAATTAAACAGACTTTTAAACAGGGTGGCGCCCGATTTATTTTCCTAATTAAAACATTACACCTGGTTTTTGGTGCTTTTAATTTCAAGGAATCAGAAACTACTGGCTTTAGCGATTACAAATGAATAATTATAAATAGGAGTGATTCTATAACGATGATTTTTAGAATATGAGTAGAGTTACTTACCGCCGAATTGGCTATAACACAACCAAGAATGCTCGCAATACAGTTTTTAGAATATCGGTGTAATTGTTTTTTACGCCTAATCTTTTAAGCATTTTGTAGAATTTGATAATGCTTGCTATATATTGTTGGTGCTTATCCAGCTTTTATTAGAAAAAATGTTAAACTATAAAGCTAATGATAGATAACTTTTATAAATAACATTATCTTTTGTTAATAATTGTTTCATTTGTTACAGTCGTTCTTTGGTCGAACCTACAACAACCTCAGTTCAATATCCGAATGCAAAAACAACGGACAATGTGTAATCAACAAAAAAAATCGAACCGCTTGCAAAGCATGCAGATTAAGAAAATGTCTATTGGTCGGAATGTCAAAAAGCGGATCCCGTTACGGCCGTCGATCAAACTGGTTCAAAATCCACTGTCTCCTACAGGAACAACAGCAGCAAGGAATAAGTATAAATCCTGGATTACTACGACCTCACCCCTATTTACCATTACTCCGAAACCCACCTCACATGACAACAGATACAAAAAGCTCTGAATCTGATAGTGGTGCATCATCAGCAGATCTTGAAGACGATCTTCGTTCTACAAGTGGTTTGAGTTGTTTTAGATTTACTACCTCTCCAGCTATAAGTGATAAATCAACCATTTCAAAGCTACCATCACCATCAAGCGATTTTGAATACTTTTCTAGAAAAAGTATCACGAATTTGATAACGCCGTCGCCGGCAAGTCTTCCAGCAATTTCCCCCAGCGGTCCATTTCCGAGATGGTTACCTACGTATAATGGTTTTGGCGATCCTAATCCCCTTAGAGATTTATGGTTGAAAGGTTCAGTGTCTGTAGCTGAAACTGCTCCGGAGCAGGAACAACCAATTGACTTATCGATACGTTCAATTCATACTAAAGTGCAATCGGACTCATTTGTCGCTGCAAGTGAAATCGTAAAAACGGTGCCTTTAGATTTAACTTTAGATAGACAGGCCGATATTATTACGAATTAATTTTAAATTATATTAAACGTGGTTGTGATCTTTATGTAGTAATATATAATTGTGAAACCGTGTATGTTCCTGTTGTGCTATAATCAAGCCATTTACACATATTTTTTAACGAGATGTTTACATAAAGCTTTACACTTAAATAGTACCTGAAGCATTGTTAATAAAACTAAATTCGACAGTAATCATTTCCATACATTTCAAATAATTCTGTTGTTGTACTTATGTTATTTATTACACGTAAAATGTTAATAGGTCGATAAGTGTTGAAATGCTAAACAGCATACATAGCTCTATATATAGTTTATTTATATTACATATTTTATAAGGCCAGAACTTGTTAATAGTTTTAATATTGTTATATGGCCAGTAAAAGTGCCTTATATTTTGTAGTACGATTTGCTTTAATAAAGTGTAATATGTTTATGTTAAATTTATATTTTCTAACAACCTAACAAACCGCAGCAGGTGAGTATTGTATCGCAACGAAATTAACCTTTAACCGAATAAGAATTAGATTGAATCCACAAAGATATGCCCAAGCTAATGATATTTGTAAGTACAGTTGATTTTTCTATTTACAATACGTGAAAACTGTTTTTTATATTAATTTTCTACAAACTCTTTAAATCCTTGGTAAGAGAACACAGAATACTCTCCGAACCTTGAAAAATTCCATATGTTCTACATCTACATCTAGAAAGGTAGCTAAAAGTATGTACTATGTAATACAAAAAAGTTCCTAACGCTGTGGGCATCGCATTTTGAAACAATTTTAATTTTTAGTTTTTTTGTTACTGTGCTTTAAGATTTGAAAGTAGAAAAGAACAGGTGGACATAAAAACTATGAAAACGTATGTAATGCCTCTCTGAACTCGAATATCTCCGCTGCAAATCGCTAAAAGTGTTGAAAACTGTTATATATATTTTTTAATATGCAACTAATTTTAATAAGTGAACATCTTGCATATCAAACAGCTAAGGAATCTGATAATCCACTTCCAGACATTATGAAGCCAATACAACCGAGGGATGACATTAATGTGTGACAACCATCATGCACTGTTGACAATTCAATTTGTCTATTCATTGATTTTTGATAATGAAATTATCACTTTTTCACTATTGACACTTATTTTTCAATCTTAATTTTTTAATAAAAAATAAAGTTTAATACTCTAAAATCTTAGCTGTCACAAACATATAATAACTTACGTAACGGGCAGACCATTTCAGGTTATGTTTAAGGGCGGTTTCGCAGCGGTCTTTCATGTTTGCTCCATTATTTGTATTTTCGAGATCCTGCTATTTCCACCTTTAGAATGTCTGTGTTCTATATGGCACAGTCTCTGCAGTTACCATTTATCACTTAAATCTGTTTATTTTGAAAAAAGTTGCATTAATTTTACTAAAATGTGTTCACTCTTTGGACATGTGCATAATAGTTTAGTATTATTTAAATAATATTGCACGTCCAGAGAAAATGTTTAATGCATTGAAATGATTATAGTTTCAAGTACTTACAATGTTTTATATTAATTCCCCTTGAAATATTATTTAAAAAATAATTTCAAAAATTGGATTACAAAAGGAATTCGAGTATCATGTAAGATAAAAAGGAAACTTTATTTCAGGATAAGGAAAGATCCCCAAGTACATTTAATTAATTATTACAGGAAATACACCAGAGTACTAAAAGAGGTTATACCAAACGCAAAATGCTTTACTTTAGTAAAATAATAAATAATTCTACCAACAAAAGCAAATCAACTTGGTAATTCTAATCTAACTAAAAAAACACGTACATTTGAACCGTTAACTCTTGACATAAACAATACTACAATTGACGGTGCAGGTACAATTACAGATAATGTTAATAATTATTTTGTGGAATAGCAGAACAAAGCTTAACAGGTATTCCTCCAGGTAAATACAATACAAAGCCTATTGAGACTGTGCAAAAATCTTTCCATCTATATCCCATAACGTACCAAGAAATAATACAAGTGCATGTGGGCTAGATAATATTCCTATACACCGCTTTGCGTAAAACTCAAATTGCTTTGATAAACTTAATCTTTACTTCCCGTGTCTTTCCAAAACAATGTAAAATAGCTAAAATAAAACCGTTATTTCAATCTAAATGTAAAAAAAAACCGTGACATTTATAGTCCAATCTCGTTCACTATCAAAAATAATTGAATCAATTCTTAAAAATAGAACAATACTTTTCATGGAATCAGATTAAATAGATCAACATTATCAGCATTAGAAAGTATGATAAACTATATACATACCTCACTCAATGAAAATAAAGTGGTGGAATCAATAAATCGTGACCTATCTAAAGCTTTTGACTTGGTTGAACATGATTTATTGATGTCTAAGCTACATTCATGTGGGATTAGAGGTTCGACATGGAATTTGTTTAAATCTTTCCTAAGTAAAGGGTATCAATATGTTGTAACAGAAAGGTTGTCAAGTACAAGTCAAATAATTGAGGAAACATCGAAAATGGTGTACCCCAAGGTTCAGTCCTGGGACCCATACTGTTTATGTTATTTATAAACGACCTTCCTCAGATAATATTGCAATATACGTTGACGATACCAATGTTACTATAAACTGTCAAAACTCACTTTGTCATTTTAACACTTCACTTGAAATTTTAATACACTGGTTTAATGTAAATAAACTTTTAGTTAATTTTAAAAAACCAATATTTTAGTCTATAAAAAAAATTTAACATCGGAAATAACACAAGTAAAATTAACCAACCTCAAGCTGGATGTGCGCAAAACCTGCAATTTCTTAACAGCTACGTTATACCATAATTTCAATTAGCACGAACTATGTCTTTGCACTTTCCAGATGTAAGCACTTCTGTGATGTAAAAACCCTACTTCAAGTATATTATGCACTGTTCGAATCAAAATTACGTTATGGCATTATATTCTGGGGAAATGCGAATGTAGGTGCAATAAACAGAAAGGGTACCTGTAGGCCGTATTTTTAGAATGTCTATATTTTGTCTTCAAAAATAAATCACTGTTTGCACTAAATTCGGATATAATTTTTACAACACCCACAAGAAAAATGAACTTCGTTTACAAATTTCAAAAAATAGTTCTCATAATGATTCATACTTACAGAGTGAATAACCTGTGGAACTCTATGGTGTTGTATTCAACTGAACACTTTTTTTACAAATATTGCAGATCATTCATGTGAGACTTGGAATATGTTGCGTTATATCTGTAGTAAATCTTAACCACTCTAGATATGTAAATTGTTGTATTATACCAAACATGGTTTCAACAAATACTACTTCTCTCTCTCTCTTTTTCTCTCTCCCCTACCTCCCCCCTCTCTCTTTCTCTCTCAGATATTAAATGAATCCCGAAAAATCTAACGACATAACAACAGAAAAAATTCAAACTTTTCCTCGAAATACTTTTCCTCATTATAATTTACTTTATTACTGTAGTAATTGAAGAATTTAAATCCACAAAGGAATTTTGTTCTAATAGATTTATGGCCGAAATACTTATTTGATTAAAAAAATAATTTTTCTACACTTAAACCCATTTTATTAAAAGAATTTTTTTTTAATGCGTAACGTTCATATATTCCGTGAAAAGCTTTTTCCACGTTTTATGTCAATTTTATAAATTTTAACGTTAGATAAATGGTTCAAATTAATTCATTTATCAAATAATTTTAAAATTTGGCATTATATAAGAGCGCACGGTTAAAATCATGAAGTTAGTAGACTACAATATTTCTTGTAAATATTTTTTTTCTATTTTCAATATTTATAGCACTACGACAAAAAAACTAAAATTTTTGGAAAATCCGATGATCGCAGTACATCGAACTTTTCCTTATTTGTTAGTACACACTTTTTATTCATATCTGAAAGTTTGGGAGGTCAAAACTGAGCCATATCTATCAATTTGAGTAGAAAGATATTCATAACTAAAAAAATCTTTACCTTCACAAATATTTATATTTGTAAATTATCTCAATTAATTTTTAAACAATACCCAGTTTTATTACGTAGTGATAGTATCCATAACTATAGTACTCGATTTAATCACCAGCTCCGTTCACCTCAAGTGGAGTAAACGGTCCTATGTACATGGGCATAAAAGTATTTAATAGGTTATCCTCGCATATAATAAACTCAAATACTACTAATTTTTTTAAAAAACAACTTAAAACCTGGCTTCACCAGAATAATTTTTATTCATTGCATGATTTTTTTTCATTTAATGCAATTTGGCCCGTTGCTCAATAGGTGTACACTCTGTGCGGGTGAGACTTTTCCGACAGCCACTGAAGCTTTCTTTTTTGTACGATATGATATTGTATCGTAGAAATCTATTTTTATTTCATGTTGTACAAAATAAGGGAAATAAATTATTTATTACTTACTTACTTACTTACTTACTAATTTAATTTGTTACTACGGCAAAACATCTAAAACATATGTTTGTACTATTTAACCATACTTTCCGTATGAAATAAAAAAATAAATATGATCATATAAAGTGTGGAATTCAAATCAAATTTAATTGGCAGTTAAGAATCACATATGAGTTCTGTTAAAAAAACGGACTTAAGCCTATTATAACAACGTACAAAAACTATAACAAGAAGTAAATTATTACCGTCGTTTGCACGTTACAACAATTAAAAAATAAAAGCAGGTTAAAAAGAACACTATATAAGGCAAAAAAACATAATTGAGAATTTGCAATTTAAACATGCAGTTTTTTTTATAACAAACGGAAATTTTATTGAAAGTGATAAAATTTTAAACCTCACAAAATGCAAAGTGGATTCACTGTCGGAAACTGATCCATCCACGTGTCAGACGTGATATATAGTAAAAGAGCATGCTGATACTTAGATAAAATGTAGTGTAAGTGGGCGCAGACAAGTGTGGAACTAAACCACCCATGGTGTTAGATTCACGCAGCTGGAATGTTGGTGGATTAACAGTTATATTTGGTCAAAACCTTTTGATTAGTTAAAGTAATTTTTTTGATTGTGTTTTAAGTGTTAGTTACGAAATTTTTCTTAGAGATTTCAACGATGCATTAGAAGACATATCTTTACCCTCGAAAACACCTACGTTCATTATTCGTTTCTAATAAAAATAAGAACAATGGTATGCAGTTTATGTATTCTCAATAATAATACTCATAAAGAAATAGGTAATAAATAATATTTCCCACAAAAGTCATAGGGCATCCGTGGTTGCTCTTTTAATAGTTGCTTACATAGTAAATCCGCTCATTAAAAAGCTTTAACAGTAAATCTCTACTTACCGCAAATTCACTTTTTTTTTAAAAAGTTATGGGATGCTTCTATTTGAAGAATGATTTGTTACACCTTAGCGATTGCTTTGAAACTACAAAAAAATTCAATTTCAATTACAAAGATACCTATCTAAAATTCTACATGAAATGTACACCGATAATTTATAAGCTTTTCAAGGTTTACAAGGACATTTTTCTAAGCTTGATATTAAGGTTAAAAGTGACTTTTTATCAAAAGTTGGTAATGTCGCCACACCTTTATATCAGATAGACCACCAGCATCGTCCAAACACCTTTCGTGTCCTTTGACCTCGATCCTAATACAAATGTATGCGCATATCTCACGAAAGTTTCTGAAGCCGCCATCTATTTTAATACTAAATAGATTGGTTTTAATTAAAGTTTCTTTTCATGACACAAAATATAAAAAAACTAAAACATTCGATAAATATAAAGATTAAATAAGGAGAGCTTCTGATATGCAAATTTTTAGAGTACTATAAAAATAGGTTTAAATATATTTTAGTATTCATTGGAGAATGCTGTCAAAACAGTGCTCGTTATGTTGTCAGAAGTTTTTCATGTAAGAAAGATAAATGTACAAAATTACCTTTGTAACAATTGAAACCGACTACTTTTCTTTAGGAATTTACGGATATGCTTTACTTTCGTATTTTCGGTTTGGACGTATAGAATTAATGGTTTCAGTATCTGGTTGTAAAATATCAGTTGCGTATAGTTTTAGAAAGAACGATTTTTATTTATATCCTACAAGGGATTCTACTATTTACATAAGAAACTTAAGAAGAAACTAGTGATATTATATCTGCAGAACAAATTCAAACTGTCTCGAAAACATTAATATTTGTCATTTTTATTACAATAACCTCAAAGTTTTGTAATATTAAATAATCTTTATTAGCAGTTTAAACATGTATGTAAAACTGCACAATGTGAAAACACATACCTAATAAACTGTAACTGTATTTATTGTGAAACTGTAAAAATATGAACCAAGAACGTGTAACATATAATGTTACATGTTTCTTAAAATATGGAAATTGCTTTAATAAGTTTTGTTTTACCGCGCTTTCAAAGCTTGTACGTTACAGTAAACATCGCTATTGTTTATCATAATGGCTATAATTACATGTCCGTTTTTTATTGCTTCTTTTGTGCGCTGCACTGGAATCTTTAGAGAGAAAACGGTTGACATATAATACTTAAATAAGCAAATTAAATAAAACCACATTAAATTTAATTGGAAAATTATAAATTTTGTATCGTAAGATATTTGTATTATTGATTTTTTCCGTTTATTTATAAGAATGTATTGGATAAGACGATTACAAGAACATTGTCTGTGAAGTTGGCAGTACATATTTAGCCAATTCCAAAAATGTTATCCTTATAATTTAGTGTCGATTTTGTGCTATTTATTTCTGATAAATATAAATTTTATGTCGTTTTATGTGAAAAATTATTAGCAATAATAAAAGAGTACGGCGAACTTCACTGAACAATATTTAAGAGCATAATAAAATACTTATCTTTTTTGGGATTTTTTAATGGTGTACTTTAAATTATACAATCTAAACGTTTCAAATTTTAATATTTAAGAACTTTTTCGGAATAATTTTTTACTAATTTTATGCATTTATTGTGGATAAATAAAAATTTTGCCATTATATTATTATTAAAATTCTTCTTCTTCCTTGCATGGCTTGGAGATATTTTATCCTTTCCGATTTCGCACGTTATTCCATCTTTTTCTGGGGCGTCCGGGATCTCTGTTTCTTTTTTGTTTATAATGTAGAATTTGTTTGGGTATTCTTCCATCATTCATCCTTTGAATATGTTTTTTCCAGTTTCTTCTATATTCTATTATTTTATTGTTGATGGAGAATATTTTTAGTTCGTTTCTAATGTCTTCATTTTTCAGATGATCTAATTTTGTACATCTTTTGACTGCATTCAGTTCTCGCTTGAGTAGGTAAGCGTAGGGGCAGTCATTGTTTTGTGGAGTTTTATTCTAGTATCTTGCCTTGTATAATTTTTCATGGCTCTGTGTATTGTTCCACATATGTACTGAAATTCGGCTAGCTTATTAGAAACGCCTTTTTCTTCTTTATAGCACACGTCATGACCTAGATACTTAAAGTTCGATACTTGTTCGATCGGTTGATTTTCGATGACAATCTTACTTCTTATTGTTTCTTTACCTTGAAACGCCAGCACTTTTGTGATAGAAGTCGTATTCTTTGCATAGGGAACCAAACACTATTGTTGCTTTCGCTTGTACCTTGATGAACACACAAAAAAATAAGTTTCGTTATCGTAAATTGAGGCAATAGCAAAAAAGGAATAAAAAGAAAAAAAATACGTACATATATACAGGGAGTTCAAATACACATGACATGTTTAAAATCGACAACACAAATAATACGTTTTGTTTATAAAATACTTTGATATGATTACTTATCAACTTATTTATATTTATAAATACTAGTAAGCATTAACTTTTATCTTAACGCTAAGTAAAAGTACAGATAATTACCGCCAAGGTATTGATACAAGTTATAGCATGTTTAAGATATATAGGGCTGAGGTACTCGTTATGGATTCGTAGTTATTTGGAGTGAAATTTAAATACAATGAAAATACGAGTTGTTGACTCTGATGAACTTATTTATCCATAAACAGCATATCTCAATTTAGAATAATTTTGAGATACGAGGTTTAGTAAGAATGACGACTATATCTCTTTCACAATTTTGCATTACCATTTATATTTCGAAGTATTAAAAAATGGCAGTTTATTTCGCCAACGGGATTCTGAAATGGAAAGGTTAAGTTGCGAATGAATAAATAAAACTTTGAATTTTCTTAGTTTTCTAACTGCATCGCTTGATGTGGATTTTGTCAAAGCTTAATTAACTGAAGAAGTTTGCTTTATCTTTATGGGTTTTACTTTATTAATGCGTTTCGACGGATATATACCTTGAATTCACGTTGACCAGGTATGGCATGTTGTTATCTCTAAACATTACTAATTCTGCTCATTTTTAGCTACCTACACAAATTGTACTTTAATGACAAATTCATTATATGTGGTAAAGCGATTTCGAGAACCAAGATCTTCTATACTCATGCATATGTTAACCAACAATCCTTGTTCCTATATGCTCTTATGTGAATACGGATAAGCAATTTATACTTATTATTTTCTCTACATCCTGATTATGTCAGGGTAAGTTCTAGAAGATAACGGTATTAATTTGATTACTTCCGATAATTTCTGTTAGACTTTCGTGGATTTCGAAAACCAAGATCTCTATACTCATGCGAATGTTAACCAAGAAATTCGTACTTCTACATTCTTTTATGCGATTATTAATAAACTCTTTATAGTGTAGTTCTTTTCTCTACAACCTGATTAAATTCAGGGTAAGTTTTAGAAGACAACGGTGTGAATGTGATTACTTTCAATAATTTATTTTAGACCTTCATAGGGGTATAGTCCACCCACGTACTCTCTATCGTTTGGGCAGAGTCTAACCACCTGATATTGGACTGCCTTCCTTCATACCTGCGGAAGCTGTTTTAAGCTATGTGTTAAAATTTCTTTATATAAATATTATTAAGAGCTACATGGTAAAGAGCTCAAGTCGTAAATCGTAAATTACCTTACAACTACATTGATTTTAATGATTAAGTGATTTTCTCTGGCACGATATAGTTGCGTTGTATTCACAATTGCCATGTGTTATTAATTTCTGATTTTACTAAAATTTTTCTTTTATACATAAAATAAAAGTGGAAAGGGGTCTTTATACCCTCTTGTGAGGTGGCAAAGCGATCACTCCCTTACCAACATAAAATATGTGTTTGGTTAATTAGAATAATAGAATACGTTTACTGACAAGGAATCAGCCCAACCAAATGTAAATCTTGTCATAGTTCATATTGGTAAGGTGTGTGGCCTACCATTACTTAATCAGGTGTTTTATGGATTTTATTTAGTCTCACAAAATTGACGTATTTACTTAAAAAATGTTTTGTTCAATTCTAAACTTGGTATTGAAATTTGATTTAATTTTTTTACAATTGAGGGTCATAAATCTCCTGTTTATTTTGTTTTAATTTGGAAATATAACTATTTAGTTGACCTTCATTGTGGTTTATTGACTATTGTGTGTTCTACTTGTTATTATACCTATGTATGTGTTCTCTCTTACAGCTTCACTTCCCCTTTCGTAGTTTAAGGGCTACCTTATCTTAAACTACGTGGCGCATTAGATATTTATATTATTCGATCACACCACCCACGCATCCAGTGCACTACCGCTTTAGTGATCCAGAAATCAGCCGAGCTAGACTCATGCCTTATGTTCTATCTGTAGCGTATTTCGGACTAAGTTCAAAAATCATTTTGAACACGTTACACGCTACGGCAAACCTTATTACGTGGTACCCAAGTAAAGATTTGGAAATGCTTTTATCGAGTAATTTACTGCTAATTTTGTGCTGTCTATTGCTGATAACAAAAATTTGTGTACTATTTTATTAAACGAATTAATAAAGAAAATAGTTGGATACAGACGGCAAATGATAGATTTTAAAACGCTTATACCGAGTAATTTAGTACTAATTTTATGTTATTTGTTGCTGTGAAGTAAAAATGTGCTACTTAATCACTGAAATTATTACCAAACACAAGTGGGTAAGGTGAACCTCACTAAGCGGTACCCCAGCAAACACTTCGAGATGCTTATACCAACTAATCTTTCCTAAGTGTGTAATAAATGTTGTGGTCCTATTCAAAACCATCGATTAACAAAAGTAAACTGGTACGCCCAAGTTCACGTTTCCGTAGCCATTGATGAGATTTTATCTGCTATAACTGCATAATTTTGTACCAATTTTGTGCTGTTTATATTTGGCACTTATGAAGTATGTGCGGTTATACGAAACCACCAATTAGCAAAAGGCTTGACGTTGCTGCACCCATTGAACGATTTTGTACCGTTAATACTACATAATTTCGTGCCAATTTTGTGGCATTTCGTGCTAATGTTTCTAGATTTTGTCGTTCTATTCCAAACGATTTATTGACAAAAGCAAATGGCGTCTTTCCGTGGTAATGTCTATTTATCAAAATAGTACGTAATGTGATGCCATCCAAATAATGATGGTATCGTCCAAATTGAACAATTTTGAAAACCAACCCTGTAAAATTTCGAACTGTAACATCAGTTATTCGTACTCATTTTCGTGTGTCGCCATTTGTAAGCATCTTTAAATGACATTTCACTTTTGGAAGATGAGTTTTTCGGGAAACCAGTTTTGTTACTAAAATTATGCCCTGTGAACAAATTCAGATATTTTATCCAGCACATAACTTACTCCTTATTTAGTTCTACTGTTGCAAGCTTAAGAAACACAAAAAAGAACTAATGTAAATAATATGAATAAAATCTCAGCGTAACTACACATCTGCCTAACCTTTTATAATATAATATAATATGCTACGAAATGACCACTCGAATGTGAACTAATGAAGATTATGTAGGGGAAGAGGTAATAATACTAAATAGGCAATGTTGTTAAAAGAACAATAATAATTCATGTCAGATAGATGTTTAATAATAGATTTCAGATGGACGTTACTAAACGTTTAGATAGCAACTTCACAAAATATTCCAAAGCAAACGAGCTTTTTCATTCGTTAAATTATAGCTTGAGCTTCATTTGGTTTAGTAAGGTAAAATGGGGTAACATTGACATGGGGGAAACATTGACACATTTTCAAAATTCCCTCCTAATTTTAGTTGAAAAGAAATTTACGTTCTGTCTTTTGTTGTAAAATTATGTGTATAGTTCCGCCATCTAGTAACCTATACTTCAAACATTTTGTTCTAATTTTATGGTTTGTAGCGTGTGTTTAATGGTTAAGCACAAGAATTTGTTGAGTCACGTCTATAGAAAACTTTGCCGGTGTTAATTGTTTTTTGAAGATTCGACCTATAGTCGGCCAAATAAGTAATTTCTTATATTACGCGTTAACAAATATTAGTTTATTTCAATTTAAATTCTGTAATTTGATGAAGTTCTACTTTCGTAAGTGAAGGTTAAGATTGACACCTGTGTCAATGTTACACTCTATAAATGTGTCAATGTTTTTTCTCTTTGCAGAAATGCCCCGCAAAAAGAAGGTTGGCGAAATTCCCAGAAAATATAAAACCTATGATGAAGACAGTATGGTAAACGCCATAGGTAAATCAAGTAAAAAATGGAAGTTTAAGTGTCAAGAGAGCTAGTGAAATGTATGGAATTAACCGTTCAACGTTAATAAACCACTTGAAAAACTATAAATGCAAAGCAGTTGGCCGCCCCACAGTACTCACTTTACAAGAAGAAAAACTCTTGGTAAATGCTATAATAAAAGTAGCTGACTGGGGCTTCGGACTCGATCGTTTTAAATTACGTATTTGTGTTCAGGATTATCTCAAACGAATGGATCGTCCAAATCCATTTAAAAATGGATTACCAGGTATTGACTGGATTAAATCTTTTGAACGTCGTTGGAAGAAAAAACTCAGTAACAGAGTCGCACAAAATCTACCTAAAAATAGGGCAGATGCTTGTTCTTTAGAAGTGCTCAATGATTTTTACGAAAAGCTAAAAGCCACGATTGAAAGGCTGGAATTGTCGAATAAGCCACAGAATGTGTTTAATTGTGACGAATCAGGCTTTCAAACTGACGCTGGTATTCAAAAAATTTTATGTCGCAGAGGTTCACACAACCCACTGAAACTTGTGGGTACCGTAACAAAAACTACTTACACCGTTCTAGCATGTTGTAGTGCAATCGGTGAATATCTTCCCTTATTTGTAAATTACAAAGGTCTACATCTTTACGCAACATGGTGTCAAAATGGACCAGAAAATACTGTGTATAACTGTTCTTCATCCGGCTGGATGGAGGCAGCCCAGTTTGCAGATTGGTTCGAAAATGTTTTTGTGAGAGCTACTGCTGCGTTAATTGGACCGAAACTACCAATATTTGATGGCCACAATTCCCACATAACACTACAACTTATTGACATGGCTATAAAAAACAATATTGAACTGTTCTGTTTGCCCTCGCACACATCGCATGTTCTACAGCCGTTAGATGTTGGAGTTTTTAAATCTGTTAAAACAGCATGGCGTAATGTTCTAAAAAGTTTTTATCAAGAAACTGGGTTTAAGAACGCCGACAAGGTAGTGTTTCCTGGTCTGTTAAAAAAACTTCAAGAAACTGGGTGTTTTTCTAGGGCCAATGCAGTAGGTGGTTTCGAGGGGTCTGGAATTTTTCCCTTATCTAAAGAAAGGATATTAAAAAAATGCATATCATCAACCGTCATATGTTCTTCAGAAAATAAAATTCAACCAACCACATCCACAGCAGAAAAAGAAAATGAAACACCAACACCCGATTTTGCAGGTTACAGTCAATCCTCACCACCCACTACTCCACTTCCTGAACAGTTGGAAGATATTACACCTACTAAAAAGTTGGAATTATCACTAATGACTGTATTAAGGCGGCAAGAAGCCAAAACAGTAATACAGAAAAGAAGTAAACTCAGAAGAAAATTTGTGGAAACATTAACAGCGGACGATGTTACACTAAGAATGATAGAAAATGAGAAAAACAAAAGAAAACCAACAGTAAGAAAAACTCAAAAACAAAAAAGCAAGAAGCCTGTTGAAAAAACTGAAGAAACCTCAGATAGTGATGCTAGTTTGCAACTTGTCCATGATACAGATGATGACATTTCACACGATGAAAATAATAGCAGTGTAACAGAAGAAGATAATTGTGGTAAAGCAAAGGAATTTGTGAAGTTCGACGGAAGTAACCAAAATATAGTTGCAAATTCATGGGTCCTCGTCAGATTTAATAATTCTAAAAGTTGTGTAGAAAAGGAAGAATGCATTCACTATGTTGGACAAGTGTTGGAAGTAAATGACAGCGAAATTATGGTCAACTTTTTGAGAAAGAAGAAAATACATTTTGTGTACCCTGATGTGCCCGATCAAAGCCTGGTATCTGTAGATGATGGCGCTATGGTTCTGCGCGAACCTTATATTAAAAGGGAATGCATTACTTTCATGTCAACTTTCTTCCTTCTAATTATAAAGCGCCTCCTAAGATTAACTAGGCTTTATTATAATACATAGGTGTATAACTATCTAAAATTAAGTATAAAGTTTCTTAATTAAGTATTTATTGTTTTATTTCTATGATTTTCCATAAAATATCTAGGACATTTGTCAATGTTACACTATACATGCAAAATATTGACATATTAGCTGTTTTTATTAGTGTGTCAATGTTAGACTTGCCATGGGTAACATTGACACATTACCACTTTTTAAAAAAAAAATTAAATTCTGTAAACGACTTGGTATATTCATATTCTATCATATACAGTGTAGAAAAGGTTAATATATCTTTATTCTGTCACAAAAGCAGTCATATACCAAACTGCTATGTGCCAAAAAAAAATCAATTTTAAAGTTGTGTCAATGTTACCCCATTTTACCTTACAAAAACCTTCAAATTTTATATAAATTTGAATTATCTTTAAAAAAGCACCTACAGTATTTGCTATAAAGTTCATAGCTTTTTAAATGTGCATATAAGGTAGTTTTGGGCATGTTTATTAACCTACAGAAAATGCTTACCAAGCTAATTTATATAAAATTTAATTTACAATCTTTTCAATAACGTTGAAAAAATATCGGTTTCAGATACATACGTATCGGTGTATCGATGAGTAATAAAGTTCGTCTCCTTTTTTTATTATTATTGCGTAAAGCTATGGTATATAACGATTTGGTTAAACAATTCGATCCATATTCTTACATCAGACTATCCCCATTTAAGGTTTTTGGATTTTTTGGCCAACCAATCATCTTTTAAGTCTAAAATGTCCAGTGCGTACGTTAGAACAATAAAAAATTATTATTGGAATTTTTCAAGTAGTGTTCCGGAATATTTACAATAATTTCCAAACCCAAATACTATTACTAATAGTTTAATTCAAAATTAGGCTAATTTTGACTATACCATACGGTAAAAGAATACAATATTTAGGTTTTTTATACATTTTTATGTAAAGGGTATTTTGCTCGAAAGTTTAGAAACTTAGAAGTAGCATGTTTTTTGGAATACAATTAGTAACAGCCCGGGACCTGGCCATTCCACCGACTTCACAAAACGCCGAATATATATTTTAATGGTTCAAAATATCGCACGTAACCAAAACGCCGTTTCGCCAAGTGCATCCATTCTGCGGAATTTTAATGTTGAGCCATTACCCTGACAATGGCAAAAGCGCAAAATGACCAAAACGCCGAATGGCCAAAACTACGACACGGTTATTTTATAGGTCCAAAATGCCAAACCTTAATAATGTAGGACTAGATTGCAATTAGGTAACTTGTAGAAGTCCATGAAGTTAAAAATAAATCTACTGAACGGAAAAACTGGAATTTCTGCGTTATCTAGGTGTATTTCATTGACTTACGTCAGATTAAATTGCTGGTTTTGTGCAGATATCTTTCGTCTGTTAAAAGCGTATGTATTTCCAATAATAAATTAAGTGGAAGCTTATTATGGGCAGTTTGTTATTTGTATTTGAATTTTGTTATTTAGGCTAACCATACATTATTTAAAGGTTATTTGTTATTGGGTTAATGTTATTTAGCAAATAGAGTCCTTTAGAAAGATTCGTGCCCAAACGTCTAGCAGGACTCATTTCACAAATTTTTGAAATTGCTCCAAATCTAAGCCCCTAGGGATGATTCTTGAAATTACCTCAACACCTAAAGTCCTTTTGGTAAAATATGGCCCTAACATCTAAGGTTCTTTTGATAAATTTGTGCCCCAACATTTAAGCCTTTACTTGGAGAGGTGATCCCTAAACTTTTTCTAACCTCTAAGGTCCTTTCAATGGGACATTGGCTGAACATCTTAAAAATAGGGGCATATTCTTGCCCTACCCCCTAAGTACTTTTTAAGGAATTCTTGTTCCAACATCTAGAAGTATGGTCCTTTTGTAGGGATTATGTTTCAAAATGTCGCAACACCCAGAGTCTTTTAGACAGGATATTCGCCTAAAATTTTGTAATAAGGGAGATATTTTTAGAATCGTTCCTTTTAACAGATATTTACTCAAGATCTGGAAATAAGAGTTTTCTGGTAGTATCTTAAAACATTTAGCCATTTAACCCGAAGGCTCCCACAATATGAAAACATTTATCATATTAAATCATAATTTTGCAGATGTGCACTAATCTGATTCTTAAAACTTTTTATCACTTTGTACATACAGTTGTTACTAACTTCTTTGTTTATAACTTAACAATTGCCTTTCCTTTTATTACTTAAGGTGTGCTTTGGTACCATACAATATTCTCTTAGTTCCACTTTAATCTGTTTCCTTTTTCTTTATTTTTGAACAACATTAACCCAATAACAAACAACCATGAAATAACGTACGATTAGCCAAAATAACAAAATACGAACACAAATAACAAACTAGCCATAATAAACCTCTATTTAATTAATTGTTGCGCTACTAATACATACGCGATCTTTGAATAGACGGAAGATAACTAGACAATACCAGGAACTTAATTTGATTAAGACAATGCCTACATACCGCACAAATCTCAGTTTTTCCTTTCAGAAGATTTATTTTTAACTCCATCGACTTGTATAGGTTACCTAATCTATAAAAAAAGACTGATGACGGCATCTAGTCCTACTTTATTGGGTTTAGGCGTTTTGGATTTATAAAATAATCGTGACGGCGTTTTGGGAATTTGACGCTTTGGTCATTTAACGCTTTGGTCTTCGACGTAACGGTTCATTATTAAAATATGGTGGAATCGGCGCCGTTGGCGAAATTGTCATCGCCGTTTAGGACCATTCAAATATAGATTTGGCGTTTTAGGAATTTGGCCGAGTGTTTTCAAAATTATTTACCATGAAAAAAATTGTATTTGGATTACAAAAAGAATTAGCTATAAAAATAAAAATCATTTTACACAGACTGGAAATAAAAGATTTTAAGGAATAGTTTTTAGTATTATAAGTGAAGAAAAGTATTGTTTTTCTTTACGGATCGATAAAATTTTTTCGGACACTATATGGAAATGGAATACATTTTATAAGAAATTATCTAAAAAATACATGACAAGCGAGGGAATCAAATTGCCGTTTCCATCACTGCAGCAACTAAACAAAAATAAGTAAACAAAAATTTTGTCAAGTGTTATCGCGTGAAAATGGAAATAAATAATAAAAATCATCCTGAAATGTCGGCATTGCTGTTGCTGGTTTATTACCCTTGAAATTATGAGATAAATATGAGAAAACCTACATTATTTTCAATTCTTGGAGAACTTCAAAGAATGTAAGGGACATCGACGAAAAAGTTATGCTTGCTTTTTTTCATGAATACATTTATTTATTTATTTTAAGTTTTATCTTTATATTTAATTACAGGCTGAAAGACTGAAATTTTCCAAGGTGTGGTCGACATATTCCATGTTGAAAAGTACGTTGAGAGTGAAAGAAAACGTCGATATATCGAATTATGAGAAGTTATAGTTATATTTAAAGCGCCAAAGTGAGGGATATGAAGCAAAAAAATCAAACATTTAATCGCAGGATGATCTGTCGAAATTTTGACAGAAGCGCCTAACGATACTTTTCTTATGAAGAGCCGTTAATTTTAGGTCTGTATGGGGCATCTCGTAGTGAGGAGCTAAGTTAAATGTGAAGGATATCGAGGATACCGGCTCCATGTTGGTTGTCACCGTCCATGACACTAGGACAACGAAGTAACGTATATTCAGCGTTATGACGGAAATGAGAGGAATTAATGATACTGAGTTGTACAAGAGATATGTAAGCTTGCGTTCAAAACCGATCAATCACTCAAGATTGTTCATATTTTATATGAACAATAAATGTACAATGCAACCTATAGGGATCCACAGTTTCTACAAGATTCCGAAGAAAATTGCCCATTATTTGAAATTACCCAACCCAGACTGTTACACTGGACACTGTCTACGTCGAACGTCAACTACTTTTCTTGCTGAGGGTGGAGCAGATATCAGGAGGCTCAAAAATCAGGAAGAATGGCGATCAAACACGACTCGAGAAGAATATATAGAAGAAAGCATTAACAACAAAACGGATGTTGTCCTACAACGCACTACAGTTAAAACGTTGTACAAGCATAACTTTTTCTAACGTTAATAGTTGTAATAGTGGTACGTAATATTTATAGAATATAATAACACATTATTCTAGAAGCTATAGTTACGGAAATATGCAAGAATAAAAGAAAAAACTGTGAATACGATTACATGAAAATTGCTTAAGTATTCCAGTATACTTTTATAACTGGCCCATTTCTAATGACGTTGGGCAAGTGTACGGTGATAAATATACACCATTCTAAAATAGTGATACTATCGCTACATTTAAAGAATGTAGCTTTAAACAATGTGAGTGAGAATGACCAATGATAAGGTGATCGTACGACCGGATTTCTATTTCCCTATTTTAGCGGCTCTACCAATTCTGAATACTTTACACTACTACCAAATAAATATGTATACAATCGGAGAAGTATCATTTGACCTGTGAATTAATGTTACATCAGATAACAGATACACTATATGAACGCATTTAATAAACAGAATGTAGCTATGTTCCCCACAAATAAAATTAATAACATTAGCTAAGGTACGAGATCATCATCAGCAGTCGACGACGATAAACCGCAGAACATTTTTTATCACCAGCGAGTTACGCTTTGTTGCTCATCTGGTGAAAATGATATTATGCAAGTTTAATGAGCCCCGAGTAGATGAAACTTCTGAAGATCACTAAACCTTCATAGCAATTAAAGTCGTACTTACTATTAACATCTTTGATTAAAGATACGCGAACTACTACATAATTGCTACCAAACAAATGTGGGGCTATGGCAGATTTGTTCCATCGCCTGTATTTTATATGAAAAAAGGAAAAAGAAAAGGCCATGTATTTAATTCCCTTCACTATTGGGAGGGCGGGCTGCTTGAGCTTTCCAAGTTCCTTCAGCCACAATCGTGATTTTCCAGCGCACACACACACACACACACACACACACACACACACACACACCACACGCACACGCACACGCACACGCACACGCACACGCAAACGCACACGCACACTGCACACGCACACGGACACTGACACCGACACCGACACCGACACCGATACCGACACCGACACCGACACCGACACGGACACGGACACGGACACGGACACGGACACGGACACGGACACGGACACGGACACGGACACGGACACGGACAAGGACACGGACACGGACACGGACACGGAAACGGACACGGACACGGACACGGACACGGAGACGGAGACGGACACGGACACGGAAACGGACACGGACACGGACACTGGCACGCGGAACGCGCACGGGCACGGCGCGCACTCGCACGCGCACGCGATCCGCACGCGCACACCCGCACCCACAGCCACACCCAAACCCACACACCACACAAACCCACCACACACACACACACACACACCCACACACACGCTACGACACCACGCACACATCAAACGCAATACGCAAACGCAACGAAAACGCAAACGCAAACGCAAACGCAAACGCAAACGCAAACGCAAACAACGCAAACGCAAACGCAAACGCAAACGCAAACGCAAACGCAAACGCAAACGCAAACGCAAACGCAAACAAAGCAAACGCACAAACGCAAACGCAAACAAACAAACGAAAACACAAAACAAACACAAAACAAACACAAAACAAACATAACAAACAACAAAGCAGACAGAGCAGACGCAGAGCAGACGCAACGCAGACGCAGAACGCAGACGCAGACGCAGACGCAGACGCAGACGCAGACGCAGACGCAGACGCAGACGCAGACGCAGACGCAGACGCAGACGCAGACGCAGAACGCAAACGCAAACGCAAACGCAAACGCAAACGCCAACTCAAACGCAAACGCACACACAAACGCAAACGCAAACGCAAACGCAAACGTAAACGCAAACGCAACCGCAAACGCAAAAGCAAACGCAAACGCAAACGCAAACAAACAAACAAAACACAAACACAAACACAAACACAAACACAAACACAAACAAACGCAGACACAGACGCAGACGCAGACGCAGACGCAGACGCAGACGCAGACGCAGACGCAGACGCAGACGCAGACGCAGACGCAGACGCAGACGCAGACGCAGACGCAGACGCAGACGCAGCGCAGTCGCAGACGCAGACGCAGACGCAGACGCAGACGCAGACGCAGACGCAGACGCAGACGCAGACGCAGACTCAGACGCAGACGCAGACGCAGAGGCAGACGCAGACGCAGACGCAGACGCAGACGCAGACGCAAACGCAAACGCAAACGCAAACGCAAACGCAAACGCAAACGCAAACGCAAACACAAATACAAACACACGCACGCACGCACGCACGCAAGCACGCACGCACCCACCCACCCACCCACACACACACACACGCACACGCACACGCACACGCACACGCGTACGCGCACGACACACACACACACACACACACACACACACGCACGCACGCACGCATGCACGCACGCTCGCACGCACGCACACACACACACACACACTCACACACACACGCACGCACGCACGCACGCACGCACGCACACACGCACACACGCACGCACGCACACACGCACCCACGAACCCACGCACGCATGCACCCACACACACACACACAGCACGGACGCACGCACCCACGAACCCACGCACGCACGCACCCACACACACACGCACGCACGCACGCACACACGCACACACGCACGCACGCACACACGCACCCACGAACCCACGCACGCACGCACATGCACACACGCACGCACGCACGCACGCACGCACGCACGCCACGCACCACGAACCCACGCACGCACGCCCCCCCACACACACACACACACGCACGCACGCACCCACGAACCCACGCACGCACGCACCCACACACGCACGCACGCACGCGCGCACGCACGCACACACGCACACACGCACGCACGCACGCACCCACGAACCCACGCACGCACGCACCCATACACACGCACGCACGCACGCACGCACGCACGCACGGTTTAACCCGCAATTTTACCTACATTACGTTAAGACGAAAACGTTAAAATTTTGTTTTTAGTTTTACAAAAAAATACCAAAGGAATAAAAATTTGTGCTGGATTTATAACGAATAAATCTGCAATCAAGTTTTCAATATTAGTACAGTGTGTTCATAAAATAAAAACAAGGGAATAAAGATTTACTAATTTTACGAAAATATTTGTGCTTGATGTATAACGAACATATTTGTAATCAAATTTTCAATATTAATACAGTGTATCCTTAAATCGAAAAAAAAATAATCAGCAACATTTTTAACTATTCAATTAACCCACCACCCCTCTCAGTACACAATTCGTATCGGATTTCTTGAATTATTGAAATAGCATCGCTTTTGTTTTAAACGTCCCCATAAATAAAAATCTAAAACTGTCGTCAGGGCTTCTTGGGGGCCATTTCTACCAATCCAGTTGTCTCCAAATTCGCGATTTAGTCAGTCAACAACAATACGAGAATAATAGGCCGGACAGCCATCATGTTGAAAATAAATTGAGCGACGATAATCAAGAGGTAAATCACTTAAACCATCGCGGAGAAAATTTTTCAACACATCCAGGTATGTATGCTGATTAACGTTATTATTAAAAAAATATGGGACTATTATTCCATGGTAAGAAACAGCACATCACACGTTTACTTTAACTAAATATTGACGCTTATTCGCAATTCTAAAATTAGGATTTAGCACTCCAATATCGAACATGTTGCGACGAAACCGTCACGTTGATAGATAAGGTTGCTTCATCGGAAAACAACATTATGATAAAAATTTCCGTTTCTCATAATCTCATTTCCCATCCATAAACAAAAATAGATACGTTTTGCATCTCCTGGCTGCAAAGTATGATTAAAGATGAGTTTATAAGCATGTATTCTTTGTTCCTTCAGAATCCTGTAAATGTGTGATTTTTTAATACCTAATTGAGGTGACCACTTCCTTTAAGAACGTGTTGGCTGATTTTCTACTGAATCCAACACCAGCAGATTAGCAGCATTTTCATCATGGCCTACCTTCTTTTTCTTTAAATTGATTACGGAACCAGTCTTAAAAATAATTTTACCAACTTCTTTACATCCATACGGAAAACTGTAACACCAATTATTAAATTAAATAAATTTTTTGTTGCAACTTTAACATTTTTGACAACAAATCTCACTCTGTTCAATTTTATCTGGCATTAAATCAGTATTTGACATTTTTTAGCAATAGCCTTCTATTTGCGCATAATGAGTAGCCAGCTTAAATTTATAAATTACCTTTTCGTTTTAATGTAATGTACAGGGTGGCCAACTAAGAACGGCCGTCGGCCATATCTCAGGATTGGATTATAGTACACGTTCGGGAAAAAATTTTTTATAACAAAAGTGGCCTCGAGAAACGCCTGGAAATTATTTTCAGAATTGTAAGTCCACCGCTAGAGCGTATTTGACAGTTAAAATTTTAAAAAGCAACATTTTTCAATATTTACTCAATTAAGGGGCATATTAAATATTATAATCAGATTCCTCCACAAATTCTGCATATTTTTTATTTGACAAGTTTTAGTCTATCTCTTCAAATAAGGGGTGGGGGAGAGTGGGAACTTTGTTACGAAAAAACGCCTTTAATTCAGGTTCTGCTTGACCTATTTTAATAAACTTGATGTTGTTTGAAAGAACTTTTGTTAAACAATAGAAAATTTGTAAATTTGAAGCAATCTGATTAATAACATAAATGCTAGAAGGCGCTGTTTAATATTTTTTTAATATTGTTTTCTCTTCACAATTTTAAATGGAAGCATAAAAATTTAAGTAGGTGTTTAAAAAGTAGACTAAATTAGTAATAAAACAGTGAAAACTGCAAGTCGATATCTTTTTCCTATCCTGAGATATCGTAAGAAACAGGTAAATGGCGGGAATTGTTCTTCCAACGTCTAGTAGGCTAGTTCGCGTTAACGGAAATTACTAAATTTAGCCTGGATGAAAAGATCTTACATTGGTCTGCAGTAATTTAAACTGCTATCATACTAATGTTATGGTTGCCGCTAGATTACCTAAATGTGATGCTGTCTCTACTAACAATGAGAACAAATTATAAAATAATAATGTGATAAATCTAACATTTTTTTAATTATATAAGAATGTTATATTTGTTTTCAAGCGATGTGTTAGTAAATCAAAAGCATAAAATATCAATAAAAACCGATATTTGCCCAGCAACAACAAATACAGTTTAAAATATGAATTCCGATTTACTGATGACAACAAAATTAGTAAAGAGGGGGCCATGTAAGATATAAAATAAATTCCCTGTTGAAAACAAGCAAGATATGATTTTCACGCATATGTCAAAAATTATTCATGGTGTTGCATTTAATAGACTTTCTTTATCTTTTCGTACCAAAATGATTCTTACAAATGAAGAAGCATTTGATACGTTGGCAGTTTATTTTTAATGTATGAGAAATGCAACCGTTGCTGCTAGAGTGTTTGCACTCCAGTACCCAAACAGACGGCATCACAGCAGAAGAGTTTTTCTCCGACTCGCACACCTTATGTAAATGTTAACCGTCATTTAAGCACCAGAGCTATAGCTAGAGACTTGGGTATATGTCAAACCACCGTCCAAAATATTTTAAGACAATACAGGTGACTAGTTATTTATTAATGCATGTTTTATTCGATATTGTAATGATAAAATTGTTTTAATTTTTTTCGTTTGTCGTTATATGTTTCTCTTTAAATGTGTGGTACGGGATTCTAGGTGGAGAAATAATTGGCCCTTTTTTAAATGAGACTGTTAATGGAGAAATTAGATTTTTTAAGCAACGAATTGCCACTTTTCTCAGAAGACGTACCCTTGGCCATTCGTCGTGACATGTTCTTGCAACATGATGGGTGCCCGGCACATTATTCTAGAGATGTTCGGAATTTCTTAGATCAATCATACCCTGAAAGGTGGATAGGACGTGGAAGTTTATTTGTTTGGCCACCAAGGTCTCCAGACCTAACTTGTTTAGATTTTTATTTGTGGGGGCGAATAAAAGATCTCGTTTATGCCGATAGACCCACAACAAGAGCTGAGATGATTGAAAGAGTACGACGGACAATACGAAGTATTTCAAGGGCAGAAATTGAAACTGCTGTTCTTTCCACCCGTTAGCGATTGATTTCATGCATTGGAAATGATGGACGATATTTCGAACATCTAGGGCGACACTAATTACGTAGTTATTTATTTAAGGTTTTAATTGTTAGATTTACCACATTATGATTTTATAATTTGTTTTCATTGTTAGTAGCGACAGCATTACATTTAGGTAATCTAGCGGCAACCATAACATTAGTATGATAACAGTTTAAATTACTGCAGACCAACGTAAGATCTTTTCATCCAGGCTAAATTTAATAATTTTCGTTAACGGGAACTAGCCAACTAGACGTTTGGAAGAACAATTCCCGCCATTTACCTGTTTTTTACGATATCTCAGGATAGGAAAAAGATATCAACTTGCAGTTTTCACTGTTTAATTACTAATTTAGTCTACTTTTTAAAGGCCTACTTAAATTTTTATGCTTCCATTTAAAATTGTAAAGAGAAGACACAATATTAAAAAATTATTAAACAGCGCCCTCTAGCACTTATGTTGTTAATCAGATTCCTTCAAATTTACAAATTTTCTATTGTTGAACAAAAGCTCTTTCAAACAACATCAAGTTTATTAAAATTGGTCAAGCAAAACCTGAATTAAAGGCGTTTTTTCGTAACAAGGTTTCCACTCTCCCCCACCCCTTATTTGAAGAGATAGACTAAAACTTTTCAAATAAAAAATATGCAGAATTTGTTGAGGAATTTGATTATAATATTTAATATGCCCCTTAATTGAGTAAATATTGAAAAATGTTGCTTTTTAAAATTTGAACTGTCAAATACGCCCTCTAGCGGTGGACCTACAATTCTGAAAATAATTTCCAGGGTTTCTCGAGGCCACTTTTGTTATAAAATTTTTTTCCCCGAACCTGTGCTATAATCCATTCCTGAGATATGGTCGACGGCCGTTCTTAGGTGGCCACCCGGTACCTAACGGAAAATTGCAGGTGAAACCAACTTACCCAAATCTGGATGAAATTTGCCACGTGTCCATTATTTTAAATTCCGTACATTTTTGCTTAAGAAAATTTTATGATATCTCTTACGTAAAGGGCAGTTTACCTAACAATATTTTACATATCTAGTTAGTACAGGCGCGTCCTAAACATGAATACATTTTTAATTCGGTAGAAATTAATTCCTATGTAAGCAGACCAAAACTCCATATACTGTTTTTTGAAATAAAAATATTTTTTCTTTGCACTCTTGTAAACTCAATCCGGGGACATACATACATACACACAGGGTGGACGACGTTTAATGGAACAGAGTGCACAGACTGAAAGATTACATAGTACGGAAATTGGTTTCGTAGTTAGTGTGTGAATTAATATAGGATTTATTTTGAAATTCTCCATTTAACGTAACAAGAATTCAACTTTGTTAAGGGTTCCCTGTACCCTATAAATGTAGCCGTCATTGCGACACATTTTCTTGATAATGTTACATGTTTTTAAACAGCACATGTTTTGGAAACGGATATTAGTGAATAAATCGTTGCATGAATTGTTCAGATCTTAAGTTTTCAGACTCTATTACTATGTTGGGAATGACAGTATCTTCAGGTCTATCTTGGGTTGACTATGTTCGGTCAGCTATTAAACCAGCTGCTCGTAAAATAAGGTTTTTGTACAGATTTAAACAGTGCTTTAGCTTCCGTTAACCATCTCTGTTGTATCTAGTTCTCTCCTCTGGGTTGGTGTTCCCCAATACGTTGTCGATATCCTTTCACGTATTCAAAAAAGCGATTGGGCTTATAAATGACTCGTCGTTAACGTTTGACATACAGTTCCTTGAGCATAGAAGAATGATTTAAGCTCTTACTTTGTATTATCGGTATTACAATGGCTATTGCGCTTCTGAATTACATTCTTTGATACGATCTCGAGCCACTTCTGTTCGGAATACTCAGTTCGCTAATTCACATTATCAACATGCAGTACAAATCACTAAACGGGCGCAATCCACATTCTTCTACAGGGCTTCTGGAATGATCTCCCTAGTTCCTGTTTTCTTCTCACTTATGATGCGAAAAAATTTAAGGCAGTAGTTCATAGGTATCTCTTGGCAATTCAATACCAACCTTATCCAGCCTCCTGAGTGCTTTACCATGGTAGGCCAAACAAAACTTACATAAATTTAGAGATAGTAATCGTTAGACTTCCATATGTGGTATTTACACCTTTAAAAATTATTATAAGGTGATCTCTTCTGCAGCATACAGTTTCTTTTTATCACTTTGCTATAGCTTTGTTCCATTTAAATTAACAAAGTTATATCAAACTGATGAAAGAAAATTATATCCCACAGTAGAGAACACCCTGTATATCTTTTGGTAGATATAAATATCACATTTGAAAGTCTAAAAAGTATTATATCCAAATTTGTAAAAGTATCTTTTTAATGTGTATGCGTTTCAATAACATGTTTTTAAAATGCCTTAACCTTTTCAAAGAAAGTGTTGTACCTCAATAACGGCTACATTTAGGTGTAGGGAACCTTGAGCAAAGTTGACTTATTTTTTTACGTGTAATAGAAAATTGTTTCAAGGCACAAGATGTTCCATTAAAAAACCATAACTTTGAAATGCTACGTAAAAGGATTAAAACATATCAAATCATTAGCAGATAACTTAGACGTTATACATAACCATAACGAATCCTTACATAATTGGGTTAATGTTACTATGTCCTTTGTGTTATTATTTAAAGTTCTTTGATAACAAACAACAAACAAATAGGAATCAGAAAACAGGGAATTATGTAACCTTATTTTCTGACATGGAGAGGAAGGGTTATGATATACAAACCAATATTAACTGTGTAAATATTATTATTCTTATTCCATTTTGATCTTTATTTGTTATCTTAATTAGTACATATTGATTTGTAGTATGAATAAATCAATCGATTTGTAATATTCTGCACTTTGTGCATGTTTAATAGTCAGAACACTCATTTTAGAATTAGCTTTATCAGTCTTGTATATTGTATTGATATATTGAAGAACTTCACCAAAAATTAGCGTTAATAAAACTTTATTTAAATATTAAGTTCATTTTCAAGATATCAAAAAAAAAAAAAAATCAAGAAACAGAATTCTTGTTATTCGAAATTTAGCAACAGTCAACTCACTATTCTGTCGTCTCACTGTTTCTTGTAGTATTTATTACTAATTCTGATTTTGAAATGTTTATATTCTCCGAAAGGTCTCTCATTTGCATCTTATACCTTCACATTTTGGCACCTCTCCTTACCTATACAAGAAGGCTACCCTAAAAAAAGCTTTAAAATTTGGCTAAAAAATCATAATGGTTGGATAACGATATTGTATATTAAATAAAACATTTCCTAGGTTATATAGAACTCAATTAATTTTCATTTGTGAATGTTTTTAAGCGTAAGATCTAGATTCGTTAAATTAATAAAAAGGTTAAATACCAATTAAGTTACTACACATTCGTTATAATTAAATCAGTTTACAACAGTTTTGCATAAAAAACGCTTCATGAAATTTTAGCATATTGCTTAAGTTGCATCAATAAGGAGCAGATAAAATAATTAAATTAAGATTAATCGAAACTGTTTATAGATCATTTAAATGTAGGCCACAATTTGTTCTAAATTGTTCTAGGTTTACCGGTTTATCAAAGAGCAGGTGCTTTGTAAACACTGAAATTAATTGAAAATCATATAATCGATTAATCATTAAATCTCGATATCTACACTTAATAGATTATTTGCAAATTTTGTGTAATATGATGTTAAATAGTTCTGAATCGCTTATACCAAATGTACAATTAAAGAATATTTAAATCCGATAAATAAAAAAACGACCTTAAAATTGTATAACAAGTTAACGGTCTAGTTATGAAGTTCAATTCAAGCATCATTCTATTGTTTACAAACAGAGCATATCCTGTTAGGTAATTTGAAAACGAATTTACCATTTTACATGGATGACGGCGGCGACCTTCTCTCGGTCTACATACTATCTAATTTAGAAATTACAGTGTTATGTCCGACATTAATTAATTAAAAAAATTGTAAATCAATGTGTAACACAAGTTCTGATAATACCAGATGTCCATGTAAAAATTACGAATTCGTGATCACGTTTACATCTCCATATTGGGAGGACGCAAAGCGTGATATGTATAACACAACCTAAATAATTGGTGTATAATAGAGTTGGCATTCGGGATCGTGTGAACCATAGCTTCTTATGAAGGTGTTTGTTCTCACGGATGAAGGAAACTTTGATAACAGTTATCATCCTAAGAGCTTTAAACAAGCCGCACTAATATTAAGATTAGTTACCTTAAAAATACAATCGATTGTTGTCACGATTTATCTTCATATAACAATGAAATGCTCAATATTGCGAATTTTATTCCAGAAAATTAGGTAGTAGCTATTGCGGATTTATGAATACTGATTTTCTTTATTCAGTTTTTGTAATATACCGAACAATAACATTTCTTATAACGAAAAATTCTCATATGTCAGTTTTTGAACCTTAAGGCGGATTCAAATAAAAAGGAATGGCTATTTTGTCGCCTATAACATAAATTATTGCACACCTTTCACTTTTTTTTTGAATTTATCAATTTCAGTTAAAATATCAAAAAAAAAGAAGAGAGAAATTATAAATTATTGCGTACAAATTTATGTTCTGAGGAGAATATAAATCAAATATATTAACGTAAATGTTACAGATTTTTCAAGTCGGTTGCTTTTTTATGTCGTCACACCAATTTAACACGAAAGTAAAAACTGAATAATGAAATTGTTCTGTAAATGAGGATGATAGTAAAACTGATTACATCATTTTAATTCAATACATGCATAATAAAATACAACTGTTTAGTAAATTGTGTGCAAAATTTCTTGCATAATTCAATAATTTTCTGTTAATATGTAATCAACTAATTTAGTAAAAATTGATTAATCTATATTTGACACCCACTAAACTATCTATACAAATTCCTTGAAACTATTTCATAATCCTTTTAGTTGTATAATTATTATATTAGTAGTTTTTTATTTGCTAAATTGATGTTTACGTATGAATATAAACAATATCCTTCATGAAATCTAATGGTAAATCGTGAATATTTTTATTATATATTAATTGCTTAGTGGAAATGTCAAGGTTATTGATGATCCACTATATAAATTAGATTATGGTGCTTGTTATGCATATTAATGAACGATGAGCGTAAACCTTGGATATACAAAAGCTACATGAATTGAAAGTATCTACTATTAAAACACATTATTAAATTTGAAGCTGACCTAACCTTAACTTCATTACCTTTTTTTATTTATTAGAAAAAAGATAGTTTTAGTTAAAATAATTATAATTTTGATATTGCGAAAGATTTATTAGGAAATTTCATGTTAGGTAATGGTGGCTTAAAAACCATAAAAGTATAGAAAAGAAAAAAATTTAGGTTACATTTTGAACTACTTTGGTATTAAATTAATTACGTTTCAATTTGTAGTAAATTAACCAAATTAATGAACAAAATTATAATAAAGAGCAAATTGTTTTAATGGAAATACCATTGTTATAATTTCCGGTTTTAATTATTAAATTAGTACCAGGGTTTGCGATAAACCAATGCAACCATACCCTTGCAGCGGGCATATTTTTTTCGACATATTTGCCCTAGGAAAAAGCGCTTGTTCCCAAATTTTGTTAAACTTAAAAAAAAAATACATGCAGGTATACTTTGGATGCATGGCAGTTGGAAAATAACTGATTTGTACAGATATTCGGGTATTTTTGATCCAATGTAATGAAAAAAAAAAAACAAAATAAAAGGTGTTTACAAAGGTTATATTATAGGTATATACAGGGTGTTTCTAATTCAGAAGGTGATTGATAGGTCTCTCTTATAACAAAATTTCCTCAGCCTGCCTCCTTCCGAGATATCACCCCTGGTTGTATTAAGAGCCTTTTTGGCTGTATAACCCTTGGAGGTTAGGCAATTCCACGTACATGCAGAGTTCTGATTGGAGGGATTAAAGCTGGCAACGCCCCACTTTTAACCGATTGGTCGTGCGTACATCCTCCTCTCTGGCTTCTGATTGGTCCTTAGCCTCACCATTCAACCGCTGTGCTCTGATTGGAAGACCAAGTCTCTGCATTCTGATTGGTTATGGCGGGAAATTTGAATTTGTATTCTAATAAGGGGCCCTAACTTGTAAGACACGTGTAGATCTTCAAAACTTGTTCTCGGGCCTTCGCTCCTGTCGCGGCCCCCTGGTTGGAAATGGTATGGGGCTCTAACCTTATAAGACAAGTGCAGCAACTAGCCCTATCATGGCCCCCTTGGCGTAATTAGATGTGGGTTCTAACCTAATCTTATAAGACAGGTGTAGGTCTTCGTCCCCTTCATAAAAATTTATATTCCAATAAGGTGGCCCTAATGCTAACTTTAAGGCAGGACTTGTATCAGTGTCTGCGCCCCTTGTCTGGCCCCCTTTGAGTTGAAATTGATTTTTAGCGCCATCTAGCGGTATATTTTAAAGTTCATACAGATCCTTGTAATTGTTATGGCAGAAATTTCTCTTTTGGATTCTAATAAGAGGTCACTAACGCTAACTTATCTTAGGAACTTGCTCTCAGGCCTTGGAGTTTTAGATTTATAAACATGCCCCTGGGGAAGATATTACAGTGTAGTTACGGAAACATTTTTTGAGCGGCAGATCTTTGCGATAGCATATTTAAAATCTTACAAAAATTCAGCTTCCATTTCTAAAACACTGGTTTGGTTTGGTTTAACTTACACCTCACGCACACACACGCAGACGCAGACGCAGACGCAGACGCAGACGCAGACGCAGACGCAGACGCAGACGCAGACGCAGACGCAGATGCAGGTGCACACGCACAAGCACACGCACACTCACACTCACACGCCAACGCACACGCACACGCACACGCACACGCAAACGCAAACGCACATGCACACGCACACGCACACGCACACGCACACGCACACGCACACGCACACGCACACGCACACGCACACGCACACGCACACACTCACACTCACACTCACACTCACACTCACACTCACACTCACACTCACACTCACACTCACACTCACACTCACACTCACACTCACACTCACACTCACACGCACACGTACACGCACACGCACACTCTCACTCATACTCACACTCACACTCACACACACACACACACACACACACACACACACACACACACACACACACACACACACACACACACACACACAAATACGAAAACATGCAAGCACAAAAACACGTAAACACGAAAACACGCAAACGAAAACACGCTAACACGAAAACGCGAAAACATACAAATACGAAAACACGCTAACGTAAAAACACGCAAACACGAAAACAAGAAAACACGAAAACAAGTAAACACGAAAGCACGTAAGCACGAAAACACAAACACGAAAACACGCTAACGCAAAATCACGCAAACACGAAAACACGCAAACGCGAAAACATACAAACACGAAAACACGCAAACGCAAAAACACGAAAACACGCCAACTCAAAAACCCGCAAACACGCTAACGCGAAAACACGCAAGCCCAAAGCACGTAAACACGGAAAGACACAAACGACAACACGCAAACTAAAACTCGCAAAGCTTCAGACATGAATCAAGACAGGGAGTTGGAGACTATAAATGAATAATTTTTCTTTATATGCTTTTATTTATTCCTTATACCCAAACGGTAAAGTGTCAAAGTTCTTAATCCTTCAACGTTTAGAGTAGCTTATTCTATACTGTTTAGACTCAGGTCTAGTTAATACATTGTAACACCTGTCTCTAACTATTTTCCTATCGTTATATACAAAAAGAGAGTCCTTACTATTGCTAAGCACCATATCTTTCATCGATTCAAAGTTTATAACTCGAGAGTTTTTATAGTAGTACACAGTGACTTAATTGTCTGATCACTGGTTGAAAACACGTTATAGCTGTTGTTTTTCGGTCCTGTACGAACGAACTCAGCTACATAACTTCCTTCACCGTACGTCTCCAGCTCGTAGGTCATCTGGCCAAGGAAATCCCCGAAAGTTGTATTCCAGTCACCAAGTTTCGCCACAAATATGACACTGTCTGTATCATAACACAGAATACGGCGATCTAGTTTTTCTAGGTAACTATATAGTTCTAAACGTGCATGAGCTGTCGTGTAAGCGGATATGTACACATTAACAGTTTTTTGAGGTTCACCCTCACTGTCAGTTCTATCCCAATTTACAATTACTACATTATCATTAATAGGTATGATGGATTGTACCTGCAAAGATCCGTAAACAATTTAAAAAGGTTAAATTTTCGCGTTGGCCAAACTTAATCCAAAAAGAGTTTAACATCAGTTTGGACAAGTACCTTACACCGGGATTTTTCTTAATATTCGTTTCGTCTAGCTGAATCCCCTCTTTATCGTAATATTCTGTTACGTAATTCAGCTTCTCTGCTTCTGACGTGCAATGGCTAGGCCTCCCGGAATATTTCTGTTTGAGTTTCAGGAAATTATCGATGTAACCACTAAAGCACCCACCCTGTTTCGTCGCTTTATCATATGTGGTTACCTTATACTCCCATATCTCGAAAACATCCAAAACTTTATAATTTTTAGCGATAGCCTTACGCAATTCGTCCGCTACAAACGTTCCAACGAAACAGCGCTCGGTTTCGTTATGTCCACATTCTCTTTCATTTAGCTCAACTCCATAAGTCCTACATAACAAAAACATTAACTTGCCGTGTATTTTTAGGGGCAAAACAGGGTGATAGAGATTAGAGGGCGGTAGTACTCGACATTTAACTAAAAACTCCACCGTGTCCAATGACTTACAATCTAAACCTACATGAATTTTTGGATGACTTACAGGATATTTACAATATTTATTTACATAAGCGTATAATGAGCACATGTCATAATATATGATTTTCTCGTTAATGCCGTCACAATCATGGTAGAGTTTCCTGGCATTAGTGCGGCCACCGAAAAAAACGTCTGGTGGGTTTAAAGGCTCGTCATCTTGGTTACCTAGATTTTGTATAAACATTCTCAACTCATCGTTTGCAAGCATTAGTTTTTAAAATCGCTTTTCCACTAGATTATATCCGCGCTCGCGTAGAAATTGAGATCGGGTAGCCGTGTTTTCGTTTCGGGCAAACATGGGTGTATTTACACCCAGTTTAGGATCAATATTGGCCTGATTGGGAAAATATGCCTTGCAACCGTGCCAATATCACCCCAGAAACTCGTAAATGGTATTCGATTCGAGGCAATAACCATCGACCTTAATACCTTCAGGTGTTCTAAACTCAGGAGCTTTTCCGGAATGCTGTATGGTTACTTGTTGTGAATGTTCCACCCAACGTAACCACTGTATGGCGCCTTTTGACTGGTTGTCGGCACGCCTGTAGCCTCCTTTTGGAATCAGCCCGATTGTGTTCTTTTTGAGTAAAATCCTACGAAACACTTTATTGCAGGCACTAGCAATCGTGGTAGCCTCCTGAAAAGGATCGACTCTACTTTGGGTCGTGAAGGTCGACCAGAAACTAACACAGCCTTTAACGAGAATCTTAATATCCATCAGACAATACTTCACAATCTCTTCGTTCATCTTAAAAACGTAATTACTCTGGGCGCGTGCCAATCTAAAAGTTTTTGCCGACCTTTCCCGGACATCTGATCTGCACAATAATATTCAAGTGCAGGTGAAGGATCCTCGTAATTCTGATTTGCGGATGTGTTGAAGAGAAATGGAAAATATCCTTTGGATTCGAAGAAATTGAAAGTTTTCGGAAATGCCGAGAGTGGTGATGGGATGAAATTAAGGGAGTCAATAAACCTAATATCGTCGCGTTGAATGGAGGGAGGGAGGGAGGAATAGAGGGAGGGAGGAGGAATGGAGGGAGGGATGAAAGCAGGGAGAGAGGGAGGGAGATTTAAAAAAGTAGAAGATTGGTTTGCACCAATAACATGACACACCATGTATGATCAAAAATATTTTTAAAATGTAGTGCCTATTGATATCTACCCCTGGTCCAAAAATCATTTCTCTAACTTATTTCTTCGTCTTTATACAATCTTCCCTGTTTGGCCTCCTGTATGTATGTATATATATATATATATATATATATATATATATATATATATATATATATATATATATATAGGGTAGTTTTTTGCGGGGCGCAGCATAGCGATTTCAATGGTAATTTTTGTATATTCAATTAACTTGTAAAAGTAGTAAATACGTTTTTTGTAGAACAAAATACATCATCTGTACATACTATTAATTATAATTTTCTGTTTTTCGAAACCCTAAAAATCGATAAAATAAAAAATTACATTTTATTAAGAATCGGTGATGCTTTGGAACCATATAAACAAACAACATGCGCATCTGCATTATTTGTCATTGCATGACGTCGACTGATTTCTACATGTAATTCTGTTTCGGCTAAAACATATACGACACAAGACAAAGTAGAAATAGTAAGATGGTTAACATAACAATGGGTTTTAAGAGAATAAAATGCTGCATCGGCAGATATAATTTTCCGGAACCAGAATAATCAAAGAAATTGAATTGAAGGAGAATTTAATATGTATAACACGATTACAAAATATAGATATAAATAAACTAAGTGACATAGAAAGAAGAACACCTAGTAATAATGAATATTTTGTAAAAAAAAATTGGGAATATGTTTATTTATGTTAAGATAAAAAACGATCAACTTTTTAGCCATATTACTACAGCGGTTTTTCGATAACCTCTTTCAAAAACATTTCCGATCACGTAGCCTTAAAATCATTTGTAACTGCAGTTGTGTAATAAAGCACATTACACAAAGCTTCTTTAATTGAATCACGATGCCTCGAGTTCAAAGAAGCGAGTTTGATAGGGGTTGAATTTTGGGCTTACGAGAGGCTGGTTTGTCTATGAGAGATATAGCCGATAGAACGCAACGGAGTTTAAACACTGTGGCAGTCGGTGTTACGGCATGGAACCAAGAGGGCCATACACGAAGAGCGAGAGGTACAGGACGTCCTCGAAGAACCACAGAAGCCGACGTTCGCCATCTTAGAGTGCTGGCTGTACGGGACCGCTTCTCGTCTACACGGACCAGTGGTTTGCGGGACATGGAAGGGCGATTGGGATGCGAATTGTTTATCGCCGGATAAAAACCTTGGCACTCTTTTTATACCGTCCCCATTTTGTGCTACCTCTGACTCCTGGGCACCGACGTGATCATCTAGCGTGGTGTAGAGAACGGGCAAATTGGGACCAAGAAGAGAATTCAATTGTCTTCAGTGATGAGTCCAGATTTTGTTTGGGCATGCATGACGGTCGTGCAAGGGTGAGAAGACGGCGTGGTGAATGACAGGATCCCCAATTTTCTGTGGAAAGGCATGTGCACCACACACTTGAAAATTATTATAAATTTTTGTTATGAACGAATAAGTTCAAAGGTAAATATATAATTAAAAATTATTATTAATTTTATTAAATACATAAATAAAAAGTTTACCTCGAGTAGGATTTGAACCTACGACCTGTACTTTGCTAGAGTACCGCTCTAACCAACTGCGTCATCAAGGTTCAAGCCCCAGTCGATGTAAATTTTGTGTGTAGAACTGATGTAAATTCAAAATGTGAGATTACAATCAAATTACTTATATTAATGGAATGTGAGCCTGCAATATCGCAAGGATTCACACATACCAAAGCAACTCGACTAATATTAAATTATTATAAGTTTTTGTTATGAACGAATAAGTTCAATGGTAAATATGTAATTAAAAATTATTATTAATATAAGTAATTTGATTGTAATCTCATATTTAGAATTTACTTCAGTTCTACATACATAAAGACAAAATTTACATCGATTGGGGCTTGAACCTTGATGGCGCAGTTGGTTTGCTGCTATTGTTGCCGAATAATAGTTTCCACCGAGAACATCGCCAAGGAGGTCCACTACACCCAGGTCGCTTTTCGCCGTATACGGGCGGAGAAGGTTAGAGAAAATACCCAGAAGGTAATCTATCATCGTCTCTTTATTGTGCTTGTATTTTTTTTTGTAATTGACATCGATTCATTAAAATTACACGAGGTTTAGCGGATGCGCGCAGTTGTTTTATTTTTGAATGTTTAAGCCCATTAACGTTTTTTTTCACATACTGGTTTCATATGCATAATTAATTATTTGTGTTTGATTATTTGTATGTAAACTATATATTCGAAGTTTCACGCTCTTGAATTGCTAACTTTTGAAGGAACAAAATTAGAGGACATAAACTTGCATAGCTATTAAGTAAGGGATATTTAACTTCCCGATTACAGTTTTAAGATAACGGTCATGTAAATTGATGCGGCGTAGATTGTATATTATCGTTTATTGTGTTTTATTTAATAGAGGATGGGTTTATTGAATTTATGAGCATTATTTTGTGATCTCTTCCCGAACAGCGAAAACCATTTAAACGGAAGCTAGTGTTTTTTTTAAATTCAAGTAAAATATAATTTAAGTCAATGTTAATTTTAATTAATAAATGTCTTTTGTTTTGAAAGTGATCTGAAGGCAGAGTCATGACCGGAAGTGATTCACTTATTTATTTGTATTTTTGATAGAGCATTTAATATAACGAATTTAGAAAATTTTTAATAGCGTGTGTCTAATTTTCTGTTTGTTTAGCTTTTGAGTAAAATTGATGATAAAATCTTAGTAGATAACTAGTTTTTGGATATCGGACTTTCGAATAATTAACGAAATATTTAGTGTTTGTTTTTGCGTACTTTATTTAAAGGTGTTGGGGTTCATGGTAACGTAAGGGTAGGATAAAGAAGGCCGTTGACCCAACAGCTGATTTGCCCAAACGATTCAGTAATATTTGAAGGTGTGTGATTATTATGAACATTTGTTTTATAGGTATAGATCCCGGATAACGTAACATGCACCTGGGAATAAGCTCGCTTTCAGGTAAGTGAGAATTTGTCTGTTTGGCTGTCTAAATCTGCACGTGTGCTTAGATGTATCTTCTATGGCAAGCAAAATATTAATTCAGCATTTTCATCTACGTTCACAGTTTTTTCTTCCTTTGCAATTTTGACATTTCTTAAAACTTCTTATATGTAGATGCGAATGTTTTGCGACTTGGGACATGCATACCGGGATTATCTTCTATCATATTTCAAATGGCAGCGCAACGATTTAAATTATTTTTAATATAATATATTATTGAAATAATTTGTTTTTCTCTACCTGAGTACGGCATTTCTACTTACTTAACAAAACTTAATAACTAGGACAATATTGACATAAATTTAAACATTTTAAATGGTGCCCGCTGTTTAAATATCTTGGAAAATGAGTTTAATATGAAATGAAATAATTTAAATGAAGACAACCTAGCGTTTCTAAAATATTTTCGATTTGTAAGAGCTGTTTAATAAAATAATGATGTTTTGAATAATTATGGTGTTTTATTAAGCAATCTTTTAAATGCGAATATTTCAGAAACGGTTGAATTTAGGTATATGGCATATTTAATGAATTGTGCTTAGAATTTTGATGTTTTTAATTACATTCCACAGTTCTTGTGGGGTAATTTCCTCACATGCCTGTCGAATTCTTGCACAAAGCTCGTTTCTGTCTCTTGGGCGGGTTTTGTAAACTTTCTGTGTGAGTAGTCCCCAGAGAAACAAGTCCAAAATTGTTAGATGTGGAGATCTCGGTGGCCGATACATTAACGGACTAATCCATCGGTTTGGATAATGTTCGTTTAGCCATTGCCTCAAAGCTCTGGCATAATAAACTGAACACCCATCTAACTGGAAAAGTAAATTTAATCGTTCATTGATTGGAATCTCGTGTATGGCATCTCACAAATCGGTGTTTAAAAACTCTGAAAAGTTCTGCGTTGATGTTTTGCTCAAAAAAGAAAGCATCATTAATTCGTTCGTTTAAGATCCCACACCACACGTTGATTTTTTGGCAACACTGGCCTTTACAGTTTATTTCCAAGTGGGGGGTTATCGGCTGCCCAATAGCGACAATTTTGTGACGATACTACCCCATTTGTAGTGAACGTGGCTTCGTCGGTAAACAACATATTTTTTAGAAAATTTCTGTTGTTTAAATATTCTCCTTGGGCCGATAAACAATATTCCAAAAGCCGCCTTATTGCAATGTGTGCAAAAACTTCGGTTTAAAAGGTTTAATGTTGTTTCTTTTGAGACATCACCGAATATTTTCTCGATGAACATTTCTGTTTCTCCTTTGCACAGCTAATACGACGATCTGCATGTCTTTCATTAAATATTCTACAAACATCTCTGACACTCCTATCATTGTCTACCAAAAACGTATTATACCAGTTTTCACGAGTTGTGATAAAATAAACATAACCCCTGAAGCTGAGATGTGATAGTTGTCAAACTGTTATTTTTCACTATCTGACAACATCGGCGTCCTCTGACAGTATTAATATTAGTGAAGCAACTGCTCAGACTCATGAAAATTACTATATTTCAATTTTCTCTCTCACACTTAATCTTTTAGGCATGATACAAAATAAAATAACAACTGTAAGTAAATAATGTTACCGACACTATGCATAAATTAAAAACACAATTTCCATGGCAATTTAATGATACAGGGTTTCCTTTTGTAACTATTAGCTTAGTGAGTTTTCGAATTTTAAGTTGCCATAACTTTGTTATTAATAAATATATTTTTATAAAATTTTGGTCACAGCTATTTGGAGGCACTCTGAATCCAGTGGTGTAGAAATTTTTCTTTACAAAAATTCCCTAATAAAAATTATCTATGTTCGACTACGAAAAAGTATCGTAGTATGCCTCGATAATTGGAATAAACATTTTAAATGTTATCCCGACGTAGATCTTTTATTACTTGACATTTCAAAAAACAATTGGTTGAAATCGGTTAATAGCTTAAAATTTTACAGGAGTGTTTCCATTCTAAATGAGTCACAATGATTATATATATATATATATATATATATATATATATATATATATATATATATATATATATATATATATATATATATATATATATATATATATATATATATATATATATATATATATATATATATTTGAGATGGTTAGAAATAAGCATAATACAGGGGCTAGAGTTATCGAGCTTATATTCTTTATAGTGTGCAAATTTAAATAGTTTTGAGAAAGTATACAGTACGTTTTAAAAAGAAACTTAGTATACGAGAGGGAAAATATGGCTTTGATATAACAAAACAGGCTTTGTGGGGTTTGCACAAGGTTGTTTTATTCATAAAAGCAATGAGCTATATCAGTAGCATGTGAGAAAGACCAAAAAGGTTGATATTTGTGGGTACGATTAGTTTCGGTGAACATATTTCAGTAATTTTACTGCTTAACCAATTTATTTAAGCATTTTAAACACTTTACAGGTATTAATCACATGAAGTGGGATAATTCTTATATCTAGAGCATGTATAGGTACAAAGCATGAACTATATAAACTATAAAAAAGGGTTATGGTACGAACACTGTATATTGGTATTTCACAGAGAAAGTGTAAATAAAGTACATGAGAAGTGGTAGTGATTTAGAAACATTGATAAGAACATGAACAACATTTCTGCAATGTGTTAACAATATGGAATTGCGATATGACAAATTTATGAACTATGGAGTAAAAATAAATAGCATTTGTGTTAGACACAGTTATAAGAACATAATAAATTAACATTTCAAGTGATTTAGACGTTTTAAACGCAAATTACAAGTAAATTTATATTAAGTTAGGTTAAGTACTATATTTAAGAATTTTGCAAATTTATAGTTTTTATAGGATAAGTTAAGTTTAAATAAATTATAAAAGCACATAATAGTAGGTTTCCCTCATTTTCATAAAGAATTTTACAATATGCATGTAATCTGAACATAAAATTAGAAAAGTTGGGTTAACTACCTAAAATTTAAACATGAAAATGGAATTTCTGTTAAAATTAAGTTAAATGGTTTGAAATAAATGTATTCTGATATAGTTTTTTATGTAGATTCTGAATATGTAATTAGTTTAGGTGTAAAATATAGATTTTGTTAGATATAAGTAAATTTACATTTTAAGTTGTCAAAATGCAAAGCTTCGAAGCGAAATAGGGCTTGTGAGGTCTCTTTTTATGCGGAAAGTTTCCCTGATTCCAAATCTGTATTCAAAAAGCAAATCCGACTTGTTTTAAAAGAGATATGGCATAATTTGTGTTTTAGTTAATTTAAAAATTTTGTTTAGACCAATCAGATGCTAGGATCTTTTGTGAGTAATGTAGAAAAAAAATTGAAAATTTGGTATCCAAGAGAAATGTAGAAAAGGAATTGCTCCTGATTTCTCACTCGTACAACACTCACAGAGTCGAGATCTCAGAAACAATTGTTTTAACCTATAACAAAATTTAAAAATTAAGTTACCGATTATAAATAAGTGTCGATAATATTATAATTGCTTCAATTTGAATTCGTGTTCAAACATCGGATGATGTGCATTTTTTTATGTTAATAAAATCATTCAATTATTTTGGATTTGATGTTTATTTTTCTTGAAAGTGACGCAGAGTATTAAATAAAATAAATTCCATAACGGCATCTAAAATAGAAGTGCAATCAATGTATATCAAAATAAGATATAAATTTAAATCCGAAAAATTTTAGTAAATATTTAAACCAACAGATAAACATACAATTTAAAATGAAGTGCTTATCTAAAAATATATGAGCAATATTACGTTACATCATATTTACCACGAGGAAGGGTTGTTCAGCAGTTTATTGGATTTGGATGAATTATGGAAAATTAAGCAGCACCATTGTGAACAGCAAGGCAGTATCATCGATGCATGGGAAGAAGTCTACGTCCAATATTTTAATATGGAACAAGCCAGATGAGAACATTTTTTGGAAAGTGCAGTAACACATGTGAGTGAAATTTTACTATCATAACCCATTATTGCATTGATTATTCTTTTGATATCCTGTATTTATGTTTTTATTGATTATGTATAAATGTTCGTGCGACAACATGCTATCAATATCTGTAAAGTAAATGAACCGGTGTAATTATCAATATTTTAATTTTATTTTGAACAAAAACATAATTGTACTCACACATTTTAGATCATTTGTTGAAATTTTTGACAGACTGCATTTAATTAAGTCAGTTAGGACGCAATGCATGCGTTATTGTGCAGATTCCAATAAAGTGTGTTTCACACAGAAACCATTATAAATTACAATTTATTTGACGTAAACATTTCCATGTGTGAAATAAAATTTTCTATAATTTCACGTTTACATTATATAAAACAATTATAATAATTTAAAAGATTATGTTATTATTGATTTTATTTGCCAACAATAAGTTTAAGAGCAACTTGAACTCTATCCCCAAAGAGATATTGGGTTAGTCCGGAGCATATTTATGTGTGTGTGTGTGTATATATATATATATATATATATATATATATATATATATATATATATATATATATATATATATATATATATATATATCTATATATATATATATATATATATATATATATACATATATAGTGTCCCAACGATCTGGGGGTTGAAGATTACTTCTGTACTGTTGATCTAAAAAAAATCTTATAACAGATTATAGTACGAGTAGCATCTTGTAAAAATATTTTTGTATATACAGTATAGCCCATTTTCGAGCACTACACTCAATTTGTTTTTTTAGTGGAATACCCTATATGTTTTTATATATTTTAATTCTCTGTTAAATGCGGACCAAAATGGGTCTATGACTAACGGTTCCTAAGTTTTTGTCATTTTTTGTAAAGAAATTAGTTAATTAAGTAGGGTTCTGTTCCGCTATCTTGAAATATATCGGATTGAAATTTTGGGATTTGTTTTTCCAATGTGTCTAGTTTTAACATTCGGGTGGCAGATTCTTTTGCCTACATACACAGGGTGGTCCATTTTGCTCAATGTTATTTTCCAAATTTTTTTTAAATGTCACAAACAAATATTCAACAATCTTGCCAAACTACGATATGCCGTTGGAGCACTTATAGGATGTCATTGGTTAAAGATAGTAGTTGACACTTTTATAATTATCGCCTCATTAAAACTAATTCAGTTTTTTCAACTAATTCCTACAAGCTGGCAATTTCGCAATTACATAATTAAGAATTTGACACTTAGGTAACTTTGAAGCTTTTATTAAATAAAAATCAAATTTCAATGGCCCTGTAAGGAAAAACTTGTTGAAAATAGCAATGGAGCTTTTATTTTACTAATAAACATATTTTTGTTGTGAAAAATATTATTTGAGTTTTACGCTTTTACAAATAAGGTGATTTAAATAAATTATTTTTGTTCAGAACCCGATTCTAACAATTATTTTATGAAATAATACTACTGAATGCTGTTATTTTTCCATTTTTCGTTTAAATGTTATTTGTTATGTAACATTTCCCGAATGTTTCATTTCATTCTTACCAAATAGTTAGGCTAGTACACTATAATTAAATTTTAAACCGAAAATTTAAATAAATTAATACTCCGATAAACGACACCCCTAAATAACAAATATCTACAACTTCTCAATATGTCATCCAAACTTCATATCTGGGTGTGTCAATAAAAAATAAGCAACTATTTCCTATTACCTTTTTTGATATCTTGCAAAATAAGGGCATTTATTGAAAACAATTCAATTGCCGATCATTTGCCACTAATCGATACGCCACTGGTAGAATCTGTCTAGTGCATATTTAGTTTAACGTGATCCACTTTCATCTGGAATAAAATTTTCTGAGAAATCGATATTAACAAAGTTAATAAAACTCTTTGGACCACACTGTATATACTTATTTTTATAATTAAATTGTGTTATATTGGAATTTAACCATTTTGTTTTGGTGTAATGAAATATGTGTGTCTGTATTGTAAATAGTTTTAAGGTTTATATAACCAGCAAGGACATAAATAATTTAAGTTGGTTTGTACTATTAATAAATATGTGACGTTTGTTACATTTAAATTGATACATTAATGATTTTTAAGATTTCAAAATTTCACACTTGATTATAGTGATAAGAAAGTTATTTACTCATTGACTGTAGTCAAAATTTCTTAAGAAAAAAAGGTGTTTAGCACATTATTTTGAGTATTATTCTTGATTACAACTGTTGCAGTTACATAAACATATGAATCAATATTTAATATTATAGAGCAGAGATCAATTTGATAAAGTTAAATCACTATATGGACCGACAGATTTGAATGACCTTACACTATTACTATATCGGAGGATTTTAGGAACAGTTAACAATTTTATTTATAGTTAGCATGTTGCTGATAAATTGGCTCCTCATATACATATTAAATATTAATAACCTTTAGTAGTCTTGATTTTTGGAAATAAGTTTTCAGCTTCTCAAAAAGAAAAATCAGATCTATTAATTTCTTTTGTTGTTTGTCAACATTACGTTACAATCATATATTAAAGAGCTAGCTGGGTAAATAATCATTTTTTTTACCTTATTCAATATATTACAAAATTATTGACACGTACCACTACAATTTGTGGGCCCAAAGTGAAGGCATCGTTTCTCCTCTTAGTGTTTCGGTGCAAATTGGGGAGAGGGGGAGAGGGGGGGAGAGGCCTATACATAAAGCATCATTGCATTAGGGTATAAATTATTTATTATTTCACGTCATATTTAATTAGACTTTAATGTATTCAGTTTTGAACTGTAATCTGGTTTCCGCAAACTGTAAGACATAATGTCGGTTGATTGATTGATATTGATCTGGTGATCGAGCGTGATTTGTTTTAGACTGATTAATTAATTGATTTGTTTGTGTGTATGAGAAAGAGCCGAAAGAGAGAGGGGTGAGAGAGAAACAAGATAGAGCAAGAGAGAGAGAGAGTTGTGCATTATCAGCTTCTATTATAGAAAATGTTCATTAGTCTATACGCCACTAGATGGCGCTAAAATCAATTTTAACTCGAAGGGGCCAGGGCGCAGACCCTGATACAAGTCCTGTCTTACAAGAACCTCCTTATTAGAATTCAATTTTGTATGACGGGGCGAAGGCCTACAGCTGTAGGATTAAGTTAGAACCCGCATACAATTGCACCAAGGGTGCCACGATAGGGGCTAAGCTCTACACTTCTTATAAGGATAAGGTCCCTATGCCATCTCCAGCCAGGGGGCGAATGCCCGAGAACAGGTTGCGAAGCCCTACACGTGTCTTACGAAAACCTCGTTATTAGAAATACAACGTTTTCTCGTATAGGTAAAGATCGTCCGAACGTACCCAATAGCATATGACCATTTAGACAATAAGATTGATAATTTTAATAATAATATCTTATTAGGGTAATTATGCAATTTCCAACATTGTATGCGTGTGCGTTTGCCTAACCTCCAGGGGTACTGCTCTTAATACAACCAAAGGACCTTAATTAGATGACCATCAAAAATAACCCTAAGACCAACTCCAAGTCCAAAACCTAGCCCCAGGTCCAAGACCAACCCTAAGACTTAGCCCAAGTCCAAGACCAGCTCCAGTCCCGACCCCAAGACCAGCTCCAGGTCCAGCCCCAGCACCAAGACCAACTCCTCACGTGAGCAAGTACAAAACAGGCTCTAATTAGGGTTGACCCTCGAAAAGAAACCATAGGGTAGAAAATACACGTCCTGTACGTGAGCTGTCATAAAATAGGGGTGAAAAAACACGCCCTACATGTGAGTGTGTAAAAATAATTAGGGTTGAAAAGGGACTTCGAAAAGAAACCATAGGGGTGGAAAATACGGACTTACACGGGGGTGTGTAAAAAATTAGGAGTGAAAAAAATACGTCCTACACGTGAGCGAGTAAAAAATAATTAGGGATGAAAATTCCAGCAAGGGTGGAAAATATGGTCTCTCACATGGGCATATAAAAAAGTGAAAATGGGCGGGGCTTGTGACGTAAAAAAATAGTGGAGGGGTAGTGTCTCTGTTCTACTTGTATGTTTTAATAAGGTTTATAATACTTAAACCATAAGGTTTTTTAAATAATTAGAATCTTATCATAATCTAACTTAATTTTCATGTTTAAAATACTTTAGAAGTATTTAAGTTATGTAAGCGAAATTTATAATGAAGTGTAACAATAGATCATATTTTATATCCTAATTATAATAACCTTGCAATCTTATACAGGGTGTCCAAAAATTAAAACTAATGAAATAAGAACTTAGGTAGCTGTAACTTGATTAATATAAATAGAACGCCATATTTTTTACCTTACCAGGAAATGTACTTTTTAATTACCTACCGAATGGTGTTCTATGGATAAGTCTTCGCATTTTTACATACGTCAAATAATTATTTTTTGCACCATTTGGTGTATTTGAAATAAAAGTTCTAATATATCTAGCTGCCTATGCTATTTAGAAATGTCAGATAACTTAACATTATAAGAATAATAATAAGGAATGGCTTGTAACGTAATTTATAACCCAACCGGATATAACTGCTGTAATGGTAATAAGATATCAATGATAACATAAAACAGAAACAATATATTTATAACAGATGTTCGTCCATTTTCAGACAGTAAAATGTTCTTTTTTAAAACTATAGAAGCGCCTCTTATGCGTATTTTCATATTGTGTGGTATCGTGTGGTGTTATCGGTGGCGTATTGCAGACAATTCCTTTTATGTATCCCCATAAAAAAATCTGGTGGAGTTGAGTCCGGCGATCTGGGGGCCAATTTTCAAATCTATTTATTTCAATCCATCTGTTTTGAAAGTTGGCATTTAAAAATTGCCGAACCTTGCGATGATAGTGAGGCGGAGCTCCACAAAATTGAAATCGCGTGGTTGTTCTAATGTTAAGGGGACTTCTTCTAATAACACTGGGCTCGTATTCTACCCCACACACTAACGGACAGTGTACTATGATTGCTCATGACTCTGTATTGATGCGGATTCGAATCAGAATAATGGAAGTTGGGTCTATTCATGAGACCTTTGGTATGAGACCAACATGCAAAATTCAGTTCGGTTGTCAAAATAATTTCCATTAAATCTGTTTTTTTTTCTTGAAATACTGGCCTGACTAATGTTAGAATTGTTGGATATCTGATTTAGATTAATATTGGGATTTTCGATAACCGAACCGACTACTGTAAAAACATTTTCTTGATCTAACAGGTTTTTTATAACAGAAATTTCCATGTTCCTTAAACTGGCTTAATAAGCTCTCAAAAACGTCTGGCTTATGATGATTTCTTCGGGAAACCTTTGAGCATAAACTAGAGAAACCAATAATCAATTATAATGACATTCCCCAAGAATAAGGATCATGTCAATACGCCCTTCTTTAGGATAAATCTTCACATTGACTAAGCAACACCACAACAATATTGCAATAATAACGATCTAAACTTTCACCATTACAAAAAATAATACCACTATAGCAATATCAGACTTTACAGACTGAATTGTCAGACTAAATTAATTATCTGGCATTTCTAAATAGCATACGCAAGTAGTTACATTCGAACCTTTATTTAAAGAACTCCGAATAGTTCAAAAAATAATTATTTGCCGTATTCTATAAAAATGCGAAGACTTATTCATAGAACACGCTAATAGCATTCGGTAGGTAATTAAAAAGTACATTTCCTGGTAAGGTAAACAATCTGGCATTCTATTTAAATTAATCAAGTTATAGGCACTTAAAGTTCTTGTATAAGATGGCGAGGTTGCTATAATTGGGGTTAAAATATGATCTGCTGTTACACTTCACTGTAAATTTCGCGTACATAGCTTAAATGCTTCTTAAGTATTTGAAACATGAAAATTTGGTTAGATTAAGGGGGTTTAATTTAAACAAAAGGCAATTTTAAAAGGTAACCATAATAGACCCCCCATATATCCAAAAAGTGAAACTTTTAAAGTCACATATTTTGGCCACAATATTCCGTACCGTATAGTGCGAATAACCCTGTATATATATATATATATATATATGAACAGTATGTATATGAAGTTGTGTCAAAGATAAATTTTTTACTAAATTAATTAAAAATCTGCCATTTTTTAGATTTTTAAGATAAACGTATAAAACTGTTACAATTTATACTTGAAATAATACTTAAAAAAGTGAGCATTATAATAATATATTATGTTATTAGGCGTAAAAGTGAAAGTTTATGCGGCGAAGCTGAATGTTTATTTTGGCGAACGAAGTGAGGCAAATAATTATTCAGCTGAGCCGCATAAACTCACTTTTACTCCGAATAACATATATTATTTTATCCGTAAACGTAATCACATTAATTAAAAATAATTGGTAAAGGTCGATAGGAAAGAGCAAAACTAATTAGTAGGTAATAGAATAAAATAATCAGGACGTTTTGCAAGTAATGAAACCATAACAACGCTCATTAAACAAGCAGACGTCACACGTCAGTATAGGAATTTGTGTTGAGATTTTCGAAAGTTTCTATTAATTTAAGTAGTAGCAGTGAGTGTTGCGAAATGCTGGATGCTGATGATGATTTACGATGTACTCCTCCCCAGATTACTGAAGTAGCGGAAGAGGCAATTAAAAATTTACTACTACAGAAATCTGTTGCCGTCTACGAAGCTTATTACAATAGATTTCTAAAATGGTGTCCTGAGAGAAATGCTAAGTTTTATTCTGAAAACGTTTTAAGAATACATTGTGAAACAAACATCTTGCTTCATCTTTGGTGTTAATTTTATTTTGTAATTGTTGTTTTTACAAAAGAATTCATCAGTTTCCAACTTGGTAAAAGTGAAAATGCCTAGCCGCAAAAGTGAAACTTTTACTCCATGTCCGAGAAGTAAAACTTTTACCTGTGACATTTGGTCATAGAAGTGTCACTTTTGTGACGCTTGTGGATAAAAGAAATTTTAATTCACAGGGCTTAAAATGTCGAATTCATTGATAAATTTGAATTTTTCAAAGACCAAGAACTATAGTTTACAATATGATATTAATAGTTTACAAATGCATTTTACAAAGCTTGAAATCTGTACTGTAACCCTCCTATTGTGTTAACATTTTGGTTTCACTTATTGTGTTCGGGTCATTACGCTGCGGGGGTCTATAGTTTTCGTTTTATTGTCGTTAGTTGATATAACAGTAAATAATGATAAGAAATAAGATGTTGTATTTATTATTTATTACCTTATTTTATTTTTATTACGTATTATTATAAATGTTATGTAAAAAACATCTGAAAAACGTGGTAGTTAGGTATATACATTTATTTGTTACAGTCTTGACAGTAGTAATATACATGAGCTTTATATAGGTATTTTGAGCAATTACAACATACCATTTTAGTTTTATTATTATTTGAAGAGAAACAAAAATTTACGCTTGGTTGTGGTTCATTGTTCCTTTACTTTGGCATTACTGGTTGAATAATGTGACTTTATAACCATTTTAGCTGCAGTAATACTTCGAGGGAGACGTTTTCTTTCTTGTAATAATGGAGTGATCAAGGAATTACCTAGTTCTTTAAGAAATAGTCGCTGATTTGTAATTTTTGCAGCATTCCAGGTTGGAATTACTTAGAAGCACCGAACATAAGCGTTGTAAGTTTAAACGTCGATGGTATTGTAAAAGATAGTCATTGGCCATCTTTTAGTTTGCCGTCTGTATTTGTATGTTATTATTAACTTGTCTAACGTGTCTACAGCTTTTTATGATCTTAGTTACACACTCCGTTATCGTGGTGCATGGTGCTCATGAGCGTAACATTTTATTCCGTTTCGGAATATAGGAAACTATCGACGTATCCTTGGTAAAGTAAAATTGTGAAGAAAGAACTTCTTTCCTGTTGCAGACTAATGCGACTGGCAATTCAGGCTTATTTTTGCGAATAGTGCCAAGCATGGTTATTTTTCTTTTCAATAGCATCTATCACAGATCGTACGAGTTGGAAAAATTATCACACGTTAAGTTGTACCTTTTAGACCAAAAGTAAGATCTAGCATAACTCTTCTACTTTGATCTCCCTCTGGAGGTTCACCTTCTTTTTTCTCGAGGTGAACTTGCATGTTATATGCATAAGCAGTTACAGAAGTCCAAATCCCGGCTCCGTATTTAGCAGGTTTATTCGTATAAAAGGACAACGGCCTCTAAAAGGTACCAGTTGCTCATCTACTGTTACATTTTCGTGAACATTATAGAGTTTAGGTAGAATTGCAACCCATTCATCCCACAAGTCCCGTATGGGAGCTAATTTGTCAGTTTGGTGTCGTTATCGAGTTTTTTTTATCGTCAAAGCGAATTATTCGTGCAATTACATGAAATAGTTGTAGGGACATCGTTGCTCTGAACATTGGACGATCTACATTTCCATCCCACAGACTGACTGTTGCCTCCCTGTGAGATTTATACACTCCAGCTAGAAACAGTAAGCCAAAATATGCTTCTAGCTCAACTAATGTTAGTTCTTGAAACGTGTCGCCACAAAGTCTTTGGCTTCTAAATTTGACATTTTCAAAACTAGGTTTACAATTTTGTGTGTGAAATATAAGAACTATGCGGATTTTATATAAATTATTCGCGACGTAGCATACCTTGTTGGCACAGGAATCAACGAAATAAGATTTGTTGCTGATAATCTTCTCGATTGATGTGTCTTTTCATTCCATACTATGTTGCCACCTTTTGAAGTTACGCTATTATCCTTATCAGCTTCATCTGAAACCGTAGCTTCCACTTCATCATCCGATTCGCTACTATATACCTCGGTTTCGTACAAATGGTCTTCTTCAGAAGCATTACAATCACTATCAGAAAAAAAAAAATTTTCTCAAGGTCACTATCCGTAAGCATTCTCTCACTACACATTTTCAATAATAAATTTCAATTGTTAGGTATTTCTTATTAGAGTGTAGCATCAGGTTTGGCATTTACAAGAAACTAACACACAGATGCTCACTTGCTGCATTTATACGCGGAGCCACAGAAAAGTCTCAACAGGAATAAACCTGTTTACCGGTACGCAAATAACGCATGCAATATGCGCAATATTGCGCAATAATGTGGCAATATTATGTAAGTTATTTATATTTAAGAAAATAAAACAAAACTAATAAAATACATTCGTCTATAATAATAATCTGCTTCTCGTTCTTCTAATTTGAATCACACAAATCACCGGGCCATATAGACCCAAACACAGTAAGTGTAACAAATGCATTAAAAAAAAACTAATTATAATTTCTAATCAATCTAGGTACACCGTTATTAGAGTAACGAAATAAAAGTCATGCAGTGGCAACGAAACATTTAAATGAATTAACGCATTATGCACATTAGAAGAACGCGATTGGGTCATACTGACCCGAACACAAAAGTAGGGCTAATGGTGTATATGTTGTTTTATCTAAAAAAGTGAATTACATATAAAACTTTACAGAAATCCAAAACAGAAAAAACACTTTTGCTACAAAATAAGTTTACCAGTCGATGTACTTTATAATTGTGAGTCTAAAATATGATATTGAATGTTAGAGAGCGGTAGAACATAAGAAAATACCTGCTTGGTAAGTATAGTGATCACTTACTGTTTACTTGGGCGTTGACTTTTTATTCACTTGGGGTTTATTATCAAAGGCAGACTTGGCTTGGCAATACACTGCAAGTACAAGATACATATTAATTTGTGAACTTCTGCAAATCCTTTTTTGTGGCTGTACTAAAAGTGTGGTTGCAGGGCAGCAGGCTTATTTTGAACCATAGCACGCTGTATTTCTTCTAGAACTGACTACCTTAATTGTAGGTTTTTTCCAAGAAGAGCAAGAAATCGACCAGTTAGAGCTGCTAAAAAAGTGATGACGTAGAAATTTAAAAATTGTATTTTTTGTTTTTAAAGTTTTATTTTGTATACAAAGACAGTTTGATTAAATCAATTATATGCAACTATAGTATATTATTTTCCAGATACCTTTGGCATACTTTTTTCGGAAATTCGGTCATTTTTGGTCAGCAATTTTTTAAGTTCTATTTTTTAACGTTTTATTATGGTATGCGCATAATTCTTTTGATGCTTCTCAAATTAATTCATTTTCTACAGTATCGTGTACTATAAGAAAAATAAATGGAAGGTATTGCGATCATGAAAGAATTCGACCTCAAGATTTTGACGGATCATCACGTTTTGAGAGTCTCTGAATCCATTTCGACCATTTTTGACATGCCGTCTGTGTGTGTCTGTATGTAAACACTTTAGCGGTCAGACCGTTTGAGCTGGTCTGATGAAATTTAGCATGCGACCATTATGACAAAATTTTAGGCCCGTATAAACTTTTGGGACATATAGGACTACGGAAAGTACTTGTTAACTTATACAGTTTTACATTTTTTTTCAAGTAAACTAGTCGTTTAGATAGAGCTATTACACTGAAACTCCTCACACGTAGGGAAAGATACTAAAAAACTATTAGATATGAGATTTCAAGCCGATCGAGGCACTAGAAATGGTATTTAAATAAAAAATATTTTTATATAAATTAAGACTTTTAACCAAAATTTTCGACGCTGCAGAATCAATATAAATTGAGAATTGTGAATATGTCACTATTTCAAAGCTTGCTATTTGATGTTAAGTTCCACAAATTGCCCAATTTAAGATTTATTTCTAAGAAAATTGAAATATTTAAAAAACTATAAGTTCTACGAATAGAGCATATTTAATAAAAATTATAGAGGATTAATAAGTGAATATCCTGATGTGAAAAAATATAGGGTCTTCAATTTGAAAAAATGAAGTTATGGCTGATTCAAAATTGGAAAAATTGGGTGCCATGTGGAAGTAGAGTGTATTATTGGTTACATCTCAGCAAAGTTAGGTTCCTTTATTATCTTTACTAACATTTCTACACCATATTATGTGAAACAATGTATTTTGACAATTTTTGAGCCAAAAATTAATAACCTGGGAACATCGTCTCTCAATGATAAACATGAAACATGTTTCTACAGCACTTAACACGGTGAATAATTGCAAAAATATAGGTAGGGTTCTATTTAAGAAAAAAAAGTTTAGTACGGCCCTGGAATAGGACTCCCTTTCCGGCTGAAAATATTTTCAATCGATGGAGCATTAACTCTAATATACAACACCTTAAAAATATTATTCCTCATTTATAAAGTCAATATCCTCCGATTTCGCACTAATGAATCACCCTAAATATATATATATATATATATATATATATATATATATATATATATATATACACAGGGTATCCGGAAAAATGTGGGAAATCTCTCGGATTTAGATGGAAGACAAAAAAATTTGTTTCCTCCAGACCCTCCCTACGGAGATGTGAGCCCCTAAAGGACGCCGCTGGAAATAAGTTTTTTTGGATAACGTTTAAAGTACTTGACATAATTTAATAAAAATTCAGTATGATGGCCACTAGTAAGGGCCTCTTAAGATAGTATCCTTGAAACATATTTAGCTAGTTTAGTTTACCAGAGATTGTTGTACACCTTAACGCCTAAATTTTTAACACCCTGTATGGTAAAGATCTAAAAAAAATATTTTTGGATAGTTTGAAGCTTTCTCTAAAAAAAAGATATACTTGTTTAATATCGATAAAATTAACTATTTTCGAGAAAAAAATAATAAACGAATTTATGTTTCATTTTCATTTAATTAAAAACTTCATAAGTGGGTTCAACATGGGCTCCGTGAAGTCTGATACACTCGCGAGCACGACGAATTGAGGACTGCTGTACCCGACACAATAACCCCACATTGTTCCTTAGCACATCACAATGAAACGTGATTCTCTGTAGAAGCTCCTCCCTAGTACCAACCGGATTGGAATACACCAAGGTTTTGAGGTGTCCCCACTGGTAAAAATCCAAAGGCGTCAGGTAGGGAGATCTAGGAGGCTAGGCGATAGGTCCACATCTACCTATGCAACAGTTTGGATAGACGTTATTCAAGTGTTCCCGCACAGCAACGCTAAAATGAGGTGGTACCCCATCGTGCATAAAGTACATGTTTCGGCGGGTTTTAAGAGGTAAATACTCTATTAAATCTTGAAAAGCGTTCTGGAGGAACTCCAAATAAAGTTGTCCATTCAGTCACGCCGGCAATACAAATGGTCCAATCAAAAAATTACCAATGACTCCTGCCCAGATATTAAGTGATTGAAACTGATGTTGATGATCCGAAACGATAGTTGCGTGAGGATTTTCATCAGCCCATGCGTGAGTTGTGTAATTTCGTGATACAATTTTTGGTAAAAGCTGCTTGATTTGTAAAAAGAATAGTGTTAATGAAGTTTTCATTATTTCGTTGCTGATCCAATAACCAGTTTGCGAACCGCATTCTACGAGGAAAACCTTCACGAATCAATTCATGTACTTCTTGCAAATGATATGGGTATAACAGCTGTTTTTGAAGAACTTCATGAATGATTGTTTTCGGCTTATTAAATTGTGCGGCTAATTTGCGAGTGCTCGTTGAAGCAGTGCCTTCTACAGCATTCAAAATATTTTCCTATAATTCCACCGTACGTACTGTTCTCGTCAGACCAGCATCAGTACTGTTTTTCTTAAACATTCCTAAAGTTATAGAGAAAGTCAATATTATTACCTTAGTACTCGTTGAAATGTCTTCTGATTTGGCATAGTACGATTGGGAAATCGCTCGTGACATAATCTTCTTGCTTCCAGGAGGCAAGATCATACTCATGCATATCTATATATTCAATAAAAGTGAATTCCATATTTCGAATAAGTTTACAATTCAAATCACCACAAAGTCCAAAAATCAGTAAATTTAAAATAAATTAATGTCTATCAATGTATCAGCGATGTGACAAATGTCAAGTTCTAAAATGCAGGTTATTTATTTATTTCGTATCATAGGAATGTTTGACATATGTTTTTTTGAGTGAAGATAAATAAAATGAACGAGAAATAAAGTTATACCTCGTGAGTCAATAAACTCACTTAAGTTTGCAACATTCTTTAAATAATTAATATGTTTAATTTGGTTTTCCTATTTTTTTATTAAAAGAGTGCTTTCTCGTAAAAATTCGAAAAAACGTTGGCTTAATTTTTTTTAATAATTTATTAATTATGAAACATTAATTCGTGTATTATTTTTTTTCTCGAAAATAGTTCATTTTATCGATATTAAACAAGTATACCTTTTTTTTAGGTAAAGGTTCAAGCTGCACAAAAATATTTTTTTAGATGTTTATCATACAGTGCGTTAAAAATTTAGGCGTTAAGGTTTACAACTTAGTCCATCCCTGGTAAACTAAATAAGCTAAATATGTTTCAAGGATATTATTTTAAGAGGACCTTACTAGTGGCCATCATACTGAATTTTTATTAAATTATGTCAAGTACTTTAAAAGTTATTCAAGTAGGGAGGGTCTAGAGGAAAAAAATTTATAGGAACTTGTCATGTAATTTTTTGGTCTTCTATCTAAATCCGAGAGATTTCCCACATTTTTCCGGACACCTTATATATATATATATATATATATATATATATATATATATATATATACGTACATAATTTCAGCTTCAAATCAAATTAAAAATGGTAAAAATCAATAATCAATTGATTTGAATGATAGTAGTAGTGAGACACCATGCGCCACGTGGGGGACCGGTTTTTCCACCCTTATTTTTACTCGCTTACGTGTAGGACGTGTTTTTTCACCCCTATTTTTGCACATCCACGTGGGGACCGGATTTTCCACCCTTATTTTTACTCGCTTACGTGTAGGACGTGTTTTTTCACCCCTATTTTTGCACATCCACGTGTGAGACCGGATTTTCCACCCTTATTTTTACTCGCTTACGTATAGGACGTGTATTTTCACCCCTATTTTTGCACATCCACGTGTGAGACAGGATTTTCAACCCTAATTTTTTACACATCCACGTGTGAGACCGTATTTTTCATCCCTAATTATTTTTATATATACCCTCGTGTAGGACATATTTTTTTCACCCCTATTTTTTACACATCTACGTGTGAGACTGTATTTTCAACCCTATAGGTCAATCCCAATTAAAGCTTTTTTGATTTTAATGGTATACGTAAAGGATCGTGTTTTTCAACCCTCTGCATCCCTAATTAAGGTCTTTTTGCAGCTGTTAATGTGAGAGCTGTATTTTAGGGTTAGTGTTGAGCTGGGGGCTTAGGGTGGGGGTTGAACTGGGGCTTGGCTTGGCTTAGGGCAGGGGCTAGAGGTTGGAGCTGTGTTTAGGGCAAGGGCTGGAGCTGTGTTTAGAGTTAGGGTTGTTTCTGGTAGATCATTTTTCTTGTTGTGCATTGGATCTGTAATTAGGTCTTTTCAATGATACCGCAGACCATCAAAAATGTATATTTGAGTTTACGTGCATTCATCATGCTAAGAAAAATTTTATTAAAAATATTTCAATTAATACATTAATACGAGATTACAACAGCATACTTATTTTACCTTGAGAAACAGTATTGAGCATGTTATATATGCAATTTTAATGGAATTTATACAAACTTTTTTTAGTGCCATTATTAACAAGTATTAATGTTTACCTAATACTATAATTCTGATATGGATGGTTGTTTTAAATGTAATTTGTAATAGGAATTTTATTATAAACGAGTTAGCTTTAAATTGTTTTTAAATTTCACTTGTATGTTATAACCTTCTACTTGCATAAACTTCAGCTTATACACGAAATAATAATGACCTTCACGAGTTTATATAACCATTGTACTGCATTTTATTTACTTCCAGCTCGTGTAAAAGTTATCAACGTTTCATTTTAATGGAATTATCTGCTGTTCCTAATTGCAAGGTCATTAAAACACACCGGGTAGTATTTCGAAATGTTTATCTAGTGGACTTCTGTAAATGCATCATACAATTAAAAGAAGGCAACGCCCCTGATATTAACAGGATGATTAACACCTTTGATTTAAAACTTAATTATGAGAATCACACAGGACAGAATAGACTTTGATAGTAATCTTTAAATACATTTTTTTTTATTGTTATATTTCAGATTTTATATGGGTATAGTTAAAATTATTTTTCCAAGGACGTTAAACGTCTGACCTAGTTTAACAATAAGTGTTTATACCGTAATGAATAATAATTCGCTTAGCTAAAATAAAATTAAGGTTATTACATTTTCATTAAGGATGATTTTCTGGTACAAACTGTTATTACCTAACTTCACCTTCAACAATAAGTCTCTTTGTTATTAAAAGATAAACATCATACTTATTTTACCTTGAGAAACAAGTTGGCGTTGGGGTTAGCCTTTGAGCTAGTCATTGGTTTTTGAAGACGACCTTGAAGTCAGCTGTAAGTCCTTTTTGAAGTTAGCCTTGAAGCTAGTTATGAAACTTATTTTACAACAGTATACTTATTCTACCTTGAGAAAATTGTTAACTATGAGAAACAAGTTGGCCTTGAAGTTAGTTAGTCATAGGTTTTGAAGATAGCCTTGAAGTTAGCCTCGGAACCTGGAAGAATAGCATAAAAGCGTGTACCAGGGTTTAGTTAATTTAGTTCTTGTTTTGAAGAGCATAGCTATGGAATTTGTCTCAGTTAATCAAATTTTGAGGTTATTCAGTGCTGGTGCGTTAACCGATGAGGGTTTGAAAAACGCATACAATATCATCACTTATAAAATGTTGTGCGAAAATGACACTATCGACTCGATAGAAATTTATAATAATTTTGTGGAGGCTGTACAACAAGTGGGTGGAATGTAAGTATATATTTGTTTTTTATTTTAAGATTTTTAATTACCTTTTTTAAGACCTGCTCAAGTAAATCTAGAGGAGGTGTTTGACGATGATGAGATTATGGAAACTACAGATGCGGAGGATCTGATAACGGTATGTCTTTTTTAATTTTCTATTGTATTACGGAACGAGCATATTACAGCAGAACCAATCGGGCTCAGGCTTGCAGCAACAGGCCGGACCGGCCCCACAATTCAACCATATTAATATAGTGGGGGAATCAAATAGTAAATTTATTAAAAAATTCAATACCACATGTAAAACGCTACGGTTTAACTTCAATGACGAGACGTGCAAGGATAATCCCCTAATGTGGCTACAGGTAAAAATATACCATTTTACTAAAAATTTATCTAATACACATTTTTACAGAATGCATTTGATGAATTGTATTCATATATTGTAAAGGGTGCAGCTCCTTCAGACCGTGTAGGGATAACATTAAGGAACCCGAATTTCCCAGACAAGCCAATAGGTATTTCATTTAGAAGAGTGGACCAGTTGTCGGTGAAAGTGATAATGTCGCTGCTGGAAAAGGTAATGCAGAGCAACGCTAGTTTTTTCTCTAGCGACTTATTAGTTTTAAACGTGGATAGAGTGTCGGTACCTGTAGGCTATGGACGCAAAAACTTGACAGGGTTAAAATTTGCAGATTTCTGTAAATCCAAAAGACAAGGTATTATTGTAGTGCCGACAGAAATTAACGAAAATAATTGTTTAGCTCGGGCTCTAGTTATAGCTATTGCATTTAAAAATAACGATACATTGCGTCATAGTATGGAAATGGGTTGTCCTTTACTTCAAGAACGAGCTATACAACTCTGTCAAAACAGTGGTGTAGATCTTAGTCAGGGTGGTAGTTACGAGCATATTCAGGCATTTCAAAATCATTTAGATTCATATACCATTGTAGTTTATAATTCGCGTATAGGCGATTCAGTTTATTTTGAGGGTCCTAGGGAGCCAGGTAGGGTAGTTTTAAATTTAATATTAGAAGACGAGCACTATAACGTCATTATCAGCCTCACGTCAGCATTTACTTGCGGTTATTACTGCGAACATTGAAGAAAACGTTGTAATAACAAAAAACGGCATATGAAATGTATGTACCAGTGCCCAGCGTGTCATCAAAAGCCGCCATGTTCTATTGAAAACCCAAAAATTACTTGCAGTGATTGCAAGAGAGATTTTTACGGTGTAGAATGTCTTAAAAACCACCAGGATACTAAAATATGCGAAAAATTGCGTAGGTGTTTAAAATGTCTTAAAACCAGTGAAGTAAAGGGTAAACATAGATGCGGATACAGCTACTGCACCACGTGTCAGAGTCAAAAACCTATCGGTCATCTTTGCTACATGGCCGTTAACAAAGCTCGACGTGACAGTACTAATGGTAAACCATCTATGTTTATCTTTTATGATTTGGAGTGTATGCAGGAAAAAGTGTGTGAGGGAACGAATGATAGATTTCTGCATGAGCCCAATCTATGCGTGGCTGCGAATGTTTGCTCTGTCTGTATCAAACACGCTGACAATTTAGATGAGCTGTGCTCAGTATGTAGTAAAAGAGTGCACATTTTCAGGGAAAACCCCGTTGAATCCTTCTTGTTATATGTTGCCGAGCGAGCAAGAAAGTTTAAGGTTACATGCATCGCACATAACATGAAGGGGTACGATGAGTGTTTTGTGCTCAGATGCATGTTAACTAATAATAATCTATGGAGACCTAAAGTCATCTCCAACGGTTTAAAATTAATTTCAATTCAATGTGACGATATTAGATTCATTGACTCCCTTAATTTCATTCCGTCACCGCTCTCGGCATTTCCGAAAACCTTCAATTTCCCCGAGTCCAAGGGTTATTTCCCATATCTTTTCAACTCATCCGTGAACCAGAATTACGAGGGTCCTCTGCCAGCACTGGAATATTATTGTGCAGATCAGATGTCAGCGGGTGATCGACAAAAACTTTTAGACTGGCACACGGCCCAGAGTAATTATGTTTTTAAGATGAGTGAGGAGATTGAGAGATACTGCCTGATGGATGTTAAGATCCTCGTTAAAGGTTGCATTAGCTTCTGGTCCACCTTCACGACCCAAAATAAAGTCGATCCGTTCGAGGAGGCTACCACTATTGCTAGCGCTTGCAATAAAGTGTTTCGCAGACGTTTCCTCAGAGAAAACACTATAGGACTTATACCGAAAGGTGGTTATAGACGGGCCGACAATCAATCCAAAATCGCGATACAATGGTTACGTTGGGTGGAACATTCTCAGCAGGTGACTATACAGCACGCAGGAAAAGCTCGCGAGTTTAGAACACCTGAAGGTGTTAAGGTCGATGGGTATTGTGCTGAGTCAAATACCGTTTTTGAATTTCTTGGCTGTTACTGGCACGGTTGCGAGGAATGTTTCCCCAACCAGGCCAACATGGATCCGAAACTCGGTGTAAGTACCTCCATGCTTGCACGGAATGAGAACACGGTGGCGCGGTCTCAATTTATACGCGAGTGCGGTTATAATTTAATCGAGATGCGCGAATGCGATTTTGAAAAACAGATACTCGTTAACGACGAATTAAAAGTCTTTATTCAGAGTCTAGGTAATCAGGATGATGAACCCTTAAACCCACGTGACGCATTTTACGGAGGCCGCATTAATGCTAGCAAGCTTTATCACCAAAGTGACGGTATTACTGAGAAAATAATGTATTATGACGTGTGCTCATTATACCCATTTGTAAATAAATATTGTAAATATCCCATAGGTCACCCGAAAATTCATGTAGGGTTAGATTGTAAGAACATTTCATTAGACACGGTGCAGGGTTTAGTTAAATGTCGAGTACTGCCACCCTCTAATCTCTACCACCCTGTTTTACCTTTAAAAATGCACGGCAAACTGATGTTTGTTTTGTGTAAGACGTGCGGTGCTGATTTAAATCAAGGGGAATGTAGACATAGTCAAGCTGAGCGCAGTTTCGTTGGAACATTTGTAGCTGACGAACTGCGTAAAGCTATCGCTAAAAATTATATAGTCCTTGATGTTTTCGAAGTTTGGGAATACGAGGTGACCACGTATGACAAAGCAACTAAACAGGGAGGTTTATTTAGCGGGTACATCGATAATTTCCTGAAACTCAAGCAGGAATGTTCAGGGTGGCCTAGCCATTGCACGTCAGAAGCCACGAAATTGAGTTACGTAACGGAGTATTACGAGAAAGAGGGGATTCAATTAGACGCGGATAATATTAAGAAAAATCCCGGTTTAAGGTACCTGGCTAAACTTATGCTGAATTCTTTTTGGGGTAAGTTTGGTCAACGCGAGAATTTAACCCAGTGTAGTATTGTATCTGAACCAAAGGACTTTTTCAAATTGTTTACCGATCCATTGGTTCAGGTACAATCCATAATACCTATTAACGATAACGTTGTAATGGTAAATTGGGATAGACCGGAGGGAAAGGGTGAATCACAAAAGACAATTAATGTGTCCATAGCCGCATACACGACTGCTCATGCACGTTTAGAGCTATATAGTTATCTGGAGAAACTAGACCGCCGCGTTCTGTATTACGACACAGACAGTGTGATATTTGTTGCTAAGCCCGGCGACTGGAACCCAGCATGTGGGGATTTCCTTGGCCAGATGACCGACGAACTGGAAGCGTACGGTGAAGGAAGTTATATAAGCGAATTTGTTAGCGCCGGACCTAAAAACTATACTTATAATGTGTTTTCAACCAGTGATAAAACAGTTAAATCAGTGTGTAAAGTCAAGGGCATTACCTTAAATTATAAGAACTCGCGCGTTATAAACTTTGAAGCGATGAAAGACATGGTACTTAGTAATAGTAAAGACTCTTTGTTTGTATACAATGACAGAAAAATTGTTAGAGATAGTTGTTATAATGTATTAAGTAGGCCGGAATCTAAACAGTATAGGATAAGTTACTCTAAGCGACGTAGAATAGAAAATTTTGATACTCTTCCATTTGGATATAAAGAATAAAACAGATAAAATAGTAGAATTATTTTATTTATAGACTTCAATACCCTATCTTGATTCATACTATAACTCTGTTTTCGTTTTTTCGTGTTTGTAAAATTCTCGTTTTTCGTGTTACCGATTTCTCGTGTTAGTTAAATTTGGCTTTCGTTTTTGGTGTTTGCCATTTTTCGTGTTTGCTATTTTCGCGAAATCTTAGTTTTCGTTTTTCGTGTCGGCCATTTTTCGTTATTCCATTTTGTGTGTTTGCTATTTACGTATTTGTAAAATTTTGGTTTTCGTTTTTCGTGTTTGCTATTTTCGTGTTAGCGAAATCTTGGTTTTCGTTTTTCGTGTCGGTCATTTTCCGTGTTTCCATTTTGTGTGTCTGTGTGTTTGCATGTTTTGGGTTTTTTCGTTTGGTGTGTTTGCGTGTTTTCGTTTTTCGTTTCGTGTGTTTGCAGATTTTCGTATTTGTATGTTTGAGTGTTTTTGCATTTGAGGGCTTGGGCTTGTGCCCGTGCTTGTGATTGAGTGAAGTGAGATAAGCGAGAGAAGTGCGAGAAACGAGGGGCGAGAGAGAGAGAGAGAGAGAGAGAGAGAGAGAGAGAGAGAGAGAGCGCACGTCAGCTTCTATTACAGAACTATATTCGCACAATGCCTAAAGGTTACCTGCATCCTCGAGTAAATCTCTCACTGTAGATTTACGCGTGGTTTCTTTACAGCGGGTATCTTATTAGCTTTAATACAAAACTCTCGGAAGTCAGACGTAGCTTGTTTTATTTGTTCTAGATATTTGTCCATTCAGCCACAATGTGTTTGTCTATCATCCTTAAACAGCTCTCGCTGATAAAAGACCTTCTTAATGGAGTTATTTCTGAGAGACCTTGTGTGTAAAATTTAGCTTAAATCTGAAATAAATAGCATAGGGTGATAATTAATCCAAAATATATTTTAAATATTTTTTCGAAATATCACTTGCACGTGAATTGTATATTGAATTTTTCGTTTTACGAAATCGTACATTTTACTTTTTGTAAACAAGGCTATTCATTACTCCTTAAAAGAAAATCAGCACGATGTAAATTAAAGCAAATGTAATAATTCAAATTTATATTGATTATACAACTCTTACTAACAACGAGAAATATAGTGGTATATTCTAACTGTTATGTCAAACAAACCTAATAAAATATTAAATCTATCGGTCGTCTATACCTCTAACAAAATACATCTTAATCAGCTGACGCTTTTTATTCTGGATGTAGATTATAATATAAATGTTGAATATACAAATATTTTTTTAAATATCATCCGTATACGAATAATACAAGGTTGACTTTAAACAACCTTGCAAAATGTAATTTAATTGTTGACCTTTCAATAGGTGATGGATCCATTAATATGAAGCGCTAATAATTTTATATGGTTACCGTCGTAAATGAACGTGAGCTACTATGCAATAGTGTCATAGACTATAAACGGTTAAAGTATGCAGTGAAGGTCGTCTTAATTACCTGTAGAAGGTTATAACATACAAGTGAAATTTAAAAACAATTTAAAGCTAACTCGTTTATAATAAAATTCCTATTACAAATTACATTTAAAACAACCATCCATATCAGAATTATTGTATTTGGTAAACATTAATACTTGTTAATAATGGCACTGAAAAAAGTTTGTATAAATTCCATTAAAATTACATACATAACATGCTCAATACTGTTTCTCAAGGTAAAATAAGTATGCTATTGTAATCTCGTATTAATGTATTAATTGAAATATTTTTAATAAAAATTTTTTTCTTAGCATAATGAATGCACGTAGTCACATATACATTTTTTTTATGGCCTGCGGGTCAAATTAAATCATTGAAAAGATCTAATTACAGATCCAATGCCCAAGCTGGCACGACAAGAAAAACGGTCTACAAGATAACCCTACCTCTAAACACAGCTCCAGCCCCAGCCCTAAGCTCCAACCCTAAATACAGTTCTAAGCCACGACCAGCCCCCACCCCCAGTCCTCACGTTAGCAACCACAAAAAGTCCTAGCTGTCAAAAGGTCCTTAATACAGCCATAAGGTTTAACCCCCAAAAGAAATAATAAAAATAAGGGTAATACGGTCCTTCACGTAAGCGAGTAAAAAATAATTAGGGTTGAAAATACGGTCTCACACGTGGGTGTGTAAAAAATAAGGGTTGAAAACACGGTCTCGCACGTGCGCAAGTAAAAATAATTAGGATTGAAAAGGGCCTTCGAAAAGAAAGGATACGGTCTCACACGAGGGTATATAAAAAATTAGGGTTGAAAATGCGGTCTCACACGTGGATGTGCAAAAATAGGGGTGAAAAAATATGTCCTACACGTAAGCGAGTAAAAATAAGGGTGGAAAACACGTGTCCTATACGTGAGCGAGTAAAAAATAATTAGGGATAAAAAGAAAGGATTGAAAACATATATAAAAATAATTAGGGATGAAAATAGGGTGGAAAAATACGGTCTCACACATAGGTATGTAAAATAGGGATGAAAAAACACGTCCTACACGAGGGTATATAAAAATAATTAGGGATAAAAAAAGGGTTGAAAATACGGTCTCACACGTGGGTGTGTAAAAATAGGGGTGAAAAAACACGTCCTACACGTAAGCGGGTAAAAATAAGGGTGGAAAATCCGGTCCCCCACGTGGGCATATAAAAAAGTGAAAGGGGCGGGGCTTGTGACGTAAAAAAAAGGAGTGGGGAGGGTGTCTCACTTCTACTAATGATTAATCGATTTGCTTGACAGTGTCTTGTGAGTCCGATGACCTATCCCTGCCTTATAAGTTAGCATTAGGACCCCACTTATTATAATAAAAATTTAAATTTCCCGCAAGAATATTCAAAGACTTAATTACAATTTCAAATTTTCCTCCAGGGCGGGGGCGAAGGCTCGAAAGCAAGTTGCGAAGCCCTACACCTGTCTTATAAGTTAGCATTTAGGTCCCATTATTAGAATACTAGTTCAAATTTCTCGTAATAAACAATCAGAAGGTAGAGACTGAAAGATTTAATAAAACATTGAAATCAAAGATGTGTAAAGGAGCTAAGCCCCGAGAACAAGTTGTGAAGCCCTATACCTGTCTTACAAGTTAGAATTAGGGTCTCTGATTAGAATACAAATTCAAACTCCCCGCCATAACCAAGCAGAATGCACAGACTTTAATACAAATTCAGATTTCACACCTAGGGGCCAGGATAAGGGGGGGGGCGAAGCCCCGACGGCAAATTACGAAGCCTTACACCTGTCTTGCAAGTTAGCATTAGGGCCCCACTTATTAGAATACAAATTCATATTTCCCGCCAAGGGGTTGACAATGTGCGAAGAGACACGAACAGGTACCGATCACGACAAGTGGGGTGAAACCCCGAGAGCAACTTACGAAGCCCTATAACTGTCTTACAGGTTAGCATTAAGGCCCCTTATTAGAATACAAAATCAAATTTCCCGCCATAACCAATCAGAAGCCAGAGGGGCATAATTAAAAAACAAAATGGCCGCCAACGATCAGAATACAGGAGTCGTCCTATACCTGTCTTATGAGCCCTTACTAGAATATCGTTTTTAAATTTCCCACCATAACCGACAAAATGGTCGACAAAACCAATAAAAAACCAGGCGCGGAGTCCATGCACCAGAAACTAGGAGGCGTGGCCTACCCTCAGGCCTTCCAATCAGAACACTGTATGCGCACGCATTTACCTATCCTCCAGGGGCTGACGCTTTAATTAGGGGTGCAAATGTCACGTGACCACGCCCACACCTGTCCCCGCACCATAAACACTGGGGTGGACTGCGAAAAGGTTTTAATTAGGGATGAAAATACCGTCAAAGGCTGAAAATTCCATCAAGAGGTTGAACATCACCGAATAGAAGCCGACCCCCAGCCAAAAGGTCACTAATTCGTGGTAAAAATACCATCAAGGGTTGAAAATTCCGTCTAGGGGCCGAAAAAGGACCCCGAAAAGAAGCCGTCAAAATAGGGGTGGGAAATGGAAACAGCCACGTGGGTGTGGTTTTCCCCACCCCATATTGGCCTATTATGACGCCCTCCTTCTACTGTCATTAAAGCGTTAAACATTAGAAATTACTTGTAAATGTATTTTGACTTTTTGTTTTAAATACAAGGCATTGGACATTACCTAAAAAAGTGAAAATCCTTAAGAACGTATTTTAGTTTTTGTTTTAGAGTAGAATAAAGGTCTTGAGAGACATGTAAAATATGAACTCAAAAAGTTTCAGTTACATTTTTGCATTGTTCGTTATTATGTAATTATACGGGGTGTCCAGAAACTCTACAGACAAACTTTGCGTAGTGATTCTAGACCCAAAAATAAGAAAAAAAGTTTATATAAACCAAGGTCCGGAAGCGCTTCGTTTAGGACCTACAGGGTGTGAAAAAATTTTATTTTCCTCGGTTTTATGGCGGTATTTTGCGAACAAATTTGAATATGGTCCTAAAATTTGGAGCACGGGGGTTTTTGTGGCCGAGAAACTTAAATATTTTATTGATTTTGATGCTGCCCGCAGAGGGCGCCATCTACAGTGGTATGCTAAAAGTTAATTGGCCTTAACTTTTTTACCACCCGGTATATTGACGTTCCGTTTGAATTAGTTTGTTGCCTTTTCAGTTCTAAGCAAAAAAGATATACTTGGTCGATGCCTCTGAGATCAACCGTTTTCGAAATATTGGTTGATGAACAATTCAATTTAAATCCCTATAATCCTTAGCTAATTGGAATTAAAAAAAAAAGTAACGTATGTTTGCATTTTTATTTTAACTTTGAATTTAAGAACGAAAATGAAGAAATAAATAATAAAACTAAAAAATAAATGTTACAAAAGACGTTCCACATGATGACCATTTATTTTGATACATAATCTCACTCGTTTTGATAATGAGCGGCGAATCCCTGAACATATTCCCACATTATTTCGGAAGGTAACGCAGGCATCTACAGTGGTATGCTAAAAGTTAATTGGCCTTAACTTTTTTACCACCCGGTATATTGACGTTCCGTTTGAATTAGTTTGTTCCCTTTTCAGTTCTAAGCAAAAAAGGTATACTAGGTCGATGCCTCTCAGATCAACCGTTTTCGAGATATTGGTTGATGAACAGTTTAATTTATTTAACCAGCTATTGAATCTCTTGCCATTTTAGCAGGCTTTGACTAAAACAAAATGACAAGTTGTTGCTTAGATACACAAATGTATTTATGACATTTGTTGTTACTCTTGTTGATACAGCGTCCCAAATTTCAAATTAACATAAAACCGAGGAAAACAAAATTTTTTCACACCCTGTAGGTCCTAAACGAAGCGTTTCCGGACCTGGATTTATATGAACTTTTTTTCTTATTTTTGGGTCTAGAATCACTACGCAAAGTTTGTCCGTAGAGTTTCTGGACACCCTGTATAAATCCGCTAGTACTTTTATACCATATATGTATGCATACAGGAATGTTGTTTACGAACAGTTGACCATATTAGAATAGCCATTTTGAATATATAGTTTTTGACATATTCTTTTGTTTAGCAACCTCAAGAACTCTTACAATATCAGTTTGATTAAAATTTATTTGAAATTCATCATTTATTAGTAAATTGTTAATCAATAGTCGGCCATATTGGATTAGCCACTTTGAATTTTTATTTTTCGACATCGTGTTCTTGTTCAGCGACCTCAAAAAATTTGAATAAAATTGCTTCAAAACTAATTGAGATGTTTTAAAATTGCCTTAAAACTATTTTTTATGGTTTAAACAATTAATAAACAATGAGAACGGAAAAACAAGTTTTTTCTGTATCAAAAGGTTTTAGAAAAAATCATTTTATCAGAAAACTTTCCGAAACAATGCATGATTTTAAGCTATATTTACTCCACTATATTGCTTGTTACATACACAACGATTTGTACAAAACTTTTGAAACTTAGTCAGAATTCTAAAAAAAATAAATCAAAAATGGTCCAATTGACTCGAGCTGGATTGTTCTATCTACTCCAAACAAAAGTGTTAGATTGACCAGTTTAAAAACAGTAAACAAAAGGCATAATAAAATTTAAATTATTTACGTTATTCCTTTCTCGTGACGTTCAAGCAATTCGCGAAATTATCTTAGTGGTTCATCTCAACTGGAAATGGCGTCTATCTTAGATGGTGGTTCATCTCAACAGGAATTGGGCTAATACTCTTAATAATGAGAGACTGTTTTATTCGATTTCCATTACTGTGATGCAATACTATTTTGAATACTATTCTAGTGACTCCTATTTTAATTATGACAAATTATAGCATGGAAGAATTAAAATTATCACCTTTGCCAATATCATTGAAGTAGCTTTAATAGAAACCTAATTACATTTATTCAATATGCTCCCGAGTAACACAAACTGTATATTTATAGTAAAAACAATTTCTATTTTTACGTAATAAAGTTTAAATAAAAATGCTCCATATATTTTCACCTTTAACAGTTGTAAAAATATATGAGATGACCACTTAAAATAGGTATACGTTAACATTTTAAGACGTATTAAAATAAAAACAACAATCTTAGTTTACATCCTGATAAAAGTTTATGTGATGGAATTTTTTATAAATTCCGCAGATTATATTGAACAGGTACCGGTGATCACGAGCAACCTTTACATTGCACTAGTTATCGGTATCCACGATCAAAACACTTTCTCAAGTAGTTCTCAGAGCTATTCAAAATGTCATTTACTTACTTTGAACTTACTGAACTTGAATTTTATATTCTTAAGTTCGCTCTTTTTTGTATATTAATATAAATTTTCTGTAACATATTCTGATTTCCACACTGAATAATTTAAAATAACAGTTATAAGTTACAAAAAGCCGACAAAGGAACGATAAATCTGGAAGTAGAATTATATATCACCCAACAACCAGGCCCAAATAAATAAAGGAAATGCTCAGACGATACCTTAGAGAATTGCGGTCACATACACACTGCATCTTCTTCGTAAACCAAAAAGAAAAAAATCTGGTTAGACATGCGGGAGCTTTCCATAATAGCCAACGCTAGTAGTCATTTCTAAGCATTCATTTCTATGTGTATGACAATCACTGCTATTCGCGTACGCGACTTACGAGTTAAACGACATTGCAGCTTCTTGCGTAGATGCTACAAATCAACCTCCACGTATTTACTTTTTATAAATAAGTATAACAACTTAAAATGGTTTACAAAGTATTTTAACCTCTATATTGAGCAAATAATGACACTGGAATTTCTTTGCGGGAAAATGTAAAAATGCTTTATATTCTGCTTGACAGATATTACAAATGATGGGTTCCGGTAAGATGATGCTAATAGGTGATAAGATTACTATTATCCTAATAATTATGTTATGTACTATACTTTAAGGCTACAAAAAATTAAACCGAATGATATTAAAAACCGTTTAATGGGCGTATTTACAGTACTCATTAAAACATTGCACTAGACTTATATCGATATAGAAGAAGCTGCATATATTCTTATTGCACATTAGTATAAATTTAATTAATATAGATGTATTCCATTTATGTATAACTTAAGGATACGCTTACAACTTGTAAAAATGTTAATTAAATGTTATTACTCAAGTAATAGGTTTTTCAAAGTTATTAAGTTAATCCTACTTCTAAACCTAATAAAATTTTTACTAGTACTGTTACATATACTAAACCGTATAATTATTTAATTATTTAGGGCTATATTATTACATGATCTACAATTATTTTGTTTATATAACAGGTTTTAAATTTCACTTTTTATTTAACACACCTTTCTTACTTGTAAAGCAATTATTGTTGAATAATAGTTATTTACTTTTTGACTTGTATTACAAAAATAATTGCATAAAGTAACAATATTGCTCCCATTTGACTGAACTAGTGCTCATTGGTTAGTAAAACACATCAGTAAGCACGTCCGTGCATTAAAATTTTTGATTTGTATAGAAACGGTCCGGAGACTTGACGTCAAAAAATGTAACACATCCAAATGTACAGAGCCGAGGAACTTAAATTTTTATGTTAAAATTAATGAAATAAAATATAGTTTCTGATCAAAGTCATGTTTCAAGTGGGATTGTTTATACTACGCCAAACTAGTCGTCTGGTACCTAAACTGATCATTCTTGCCTCATTTGCAAGTCGGCCAAGCCATTTTGTTTCATGCTAAGTTTTATGTCGTAGGGTTACTTTGATCACGAACACAACTTTAAAATGTTTATTACAAAAAAAGAACAGTAGAACATTAAACCTCGAAAGCATCTACTCTGTTTGGAAACTGATATTATAGATAAGAACTTACAGCACTTACAACTGGTGGCTGTGGCAGAATGGTCAGTATATCTTTGACTGGCACTGCAGTATATAGTTCTTTACAACCGAATATACGTCTGCCGAAAATTCTTCTTTCGCTACGCAGTCATATTTGTAAGTGGCCTATTTTCGTTTTTGTAGCATTGCACTAGGACGAACGTGTCTGGTTAGAAGTTTCAGACTAGGCTCCATGTAGGTCACTTGTTCAGTTAAAGTTTCTCGTGACCGATGTCCTCATCAATTGATGGCGCCGTCGAACTTCCTTCAACGTCTTCTTCTGAACTGCTTCTACCAAAGCCACACTTTTTCCAATTCCGACTGCCAGCGGTGTATTTTTCCTGCGCAGTGTTCGTTCTGAATCGTTTTTCTTTCAAAAACCGGGTCAGTACTTCATGTACTGCTTGTGATAGGTCATCGTTGCTGGGAGCATAAATGCCTGTTATTAGGTTTCATTTGATGGCTGTAATTTATGCGTCGCCGGATTTATGTTTCGTTTGAGCGATCACCAGGTCCATTTTTTCTAGAGTTTCTCTAAGCCGTTTTCATTGGTTGGAAAAATTATATGTCAAGTGGCTGGCAAATGTACGTCGAATGAGGTACAAGTTCAAACTGGCGCATAACGGTTTTATTAACATGTGGCGCAAGGCTTTCACCTATAAGAACGTTTTCCCCCTCCAGCTTTGTAGTATGGAGTAGAAAGCTGCAATCAAACGAATCCTCAAACGTACTTGCATCCCTCTAAGCATGTGATGTGCGATTAAATCTGCATGACGTATTGCAGCACGGATATCCTCTAAGACCATTCTCTCGCCAAGTGTTGTAGAGATGTTCGCTCTTGTAAACAACTACGGGGTCAACAGGGTTCCGTCAGCTGATGATGGTAGTTGCATTTTCCAATGGTTAGCAGTTGTTTAGGGAATTTTACGCCACGCCCATAAATACCCTTTCCCTTTTCTGCTTCATTATTGACATTAATCTCATCGTAGTGACATATATTTTGGGGAGGTATGTTCTTCAGCGTGTCACTTGAGTGATGAGAATGCTGGTCAATGGTGTCGCTGCTAAGACTTGCCCGTGCTTTGTTTATGTTCGCTGATACACGCTGTGCGACGTTATCTTTGTGGCGTTTCAATGGAATTCTAGCCCAGTCCTTCCCCGGAAAACTGTTCTCAAGACGTTGAACATTTCGCTCTACCTGATCCAAATGCGCTTTTGCAAACATTCCTAGTTCCAACGTAGAAAGTGGAAATTCAAATCGGCACATTTCGGAGAAAGTCGTTTGCCCTCTGACGCTGCGTCTATGGAATTTGTCATCAAGTGTACCAAAAGGTATTTTGTATTGTTCAGATGCGGCCCTCATGGAGAAGCCACCTTCTCGAATGCTTCCTCCAGTTGCTCCTGGGTATAATTTTTGCGGTTTCTGATACCAGGGATCTTTTGTAACTTCGGACCATATGAAACAATCAATCTTGCTCCACCATGTTGCTCAATGCCACCCCACTACAAAATATACAAATTACATATTTCTGTGCTTGAGATAAAAACTTGCGAACCCACCCACGATCATAAAACGCTCTTTGTGACATATGTAACAGAAAATATGTAAGTCACATTCATACCTTTGTGTACAGAAAGTTTTTTAGAGGTTGAAAAGGCACTAAAAATACAAAAAGGTGTCACACACAACTAGATGTGCCAATATCAACAAAATTCACGAAGAATAGGTGGGGCGATGTTGCCAGTCCCAAATTTTTAAACTGCCGCGTTCGATCACAGCTCTTTTCGGAACAAAAATATGAAGTTGTGATTAAAGTAACTTCCTGATACCAAAGTCACCGCACTTTACGGTACCCCTTTTTTGTTGGAGGTAACTGAAATAACCAATCCTACAGGAGTATCATGATTTAATCTCAAAGCATAGAGTGTTGAAAAATAGCTTTGATGATATAAATTGGGCTTTCAATAACCAACGGAAAAGCACATTTCTTTACACCGCTTTTTTATCCGTCCTGGTTTTATGACTTTATTAGTATATATATATATATATATATATATATATATATATATATATATATATATATATATATATTCGCATATAAATTCGCATTCTTCTGACACATTTCATAAAATATAGCTAATTCAAATTATCTTTAGCAATGAAAATAACGCAGGCAACGAAATTACATTCAGCCATTGATAGCACAAGCGATATTAGCGCTCCAATTGTGACTAAACTCTTTTTATGTTGAATAACGAAGTTAAGCGTGTTATTTGTGAACATATGGCTGTAAGCTCCTTTAAGAATGATCAATGACGTGACACACCCATTATGCATAAGACTATTTTATGTATAAAAGTAATAAAACCTTAGTTACGATCATGTCAACAAATTAGTTCATTCAGTTACGTTATTTAGGTATAATTTTATTTTATTAATTTTATTAATAAACTGACATCAAATTGTTGATAAATTATTGTGTTTTTGCACTATATACCTGGAGTAGTCTTCCAAAAGCTTATCGCTGCGCAACTAGTGATATTTCCATTGCTAAATCAGTTTCTTGTAGCTAATAAACCAATTGAATTATCACAATAATCATCGTACTAGTGGAATTACTATTGTTAATCCTATATTATTGGTGAAAAATTAAATAATAAGCAACTTCCTACCTAGGCATTTTTCAAAAATAATGCCTTTTTTGAAATTTGTAGGAAAAATGCAAAATTTGACATTTGCAAAAAGTCACGTGATTACCCATTTGCGTATCATATATTATCATTTCTGTAGCAAAAACTAATGGCAAAGTTAAAATTTATTTAAAAACAAGTAGGAAAAAAATCCCGTATGATTCGTACTTTATGAGTAATACTGTATTACGCAACATATAAATATGTTGTATAGTACATGTCACGTGTTACGTGTTACGTTGTTACGTGTTACATGTTACGTGTTACGTGTTACGTGTTACGTGTTACGTGTTACGTGTTACGTGTTACGTGTTACTTGTTACACATTATACGTCATAGTTACATGTTGCCGTTTCCATATCAAATATTGCATATATATTATGGCTTGAAAGAAATGTGTTAACCTATATTATTGTCAACAAAATTTGACAATATGAAAACGAAAAGAATAAGCGTCACATAATAATTATTCTATAAGTAACTCACTTTCAGTTACTTGCGGAGTTCCTCAAGGCTGCGTCCTTTCTTCCACACTATTTCTAATATATTTTAACGATCTTTGTAATGGCAATCTGGCGGGAAGTATCACAGCGTTTGCTGACGATACAGTACTCACATATGTAGGGGATACCTGGGATGATATACACTCTAAAATTAGCCAAGATATCAAAGATTTGAATGTATGGTTTAAGAACAACAAACTGATGCTTAACATCGATAAAACAAATGTTGTGTATTTTAATTTGTCAACAAAATTAACCATATGCCACTTCAATTTCACAATAACTGCACTCAACAGTCATCCTGCACATGTCCATCGGTTTGTCAGGTTAAAATTCAAAAATATCTAGGGGTTATTTTAGATACCAAATTAACGTGGAAATGGCACATCGATAATTTAAAGACAAAGCTATACGGCACAGCTAGAAAAATCTATGCCCTAAGAAAGGTTCTAACCGCTCATGCCCTGAAAATGATCTATTATTCATGTATGCATTCGCATATTAGTTACGCATATACTAGATTACAATCAATTGCTAAGTTACAAAAAATGGCAGTCCGTTCAATATGCAACAAACCAAGAATGACTCCATCTCTTCCATTATTCATCCAACTGAACATCTTACCACTAAAATATTTATTTCTTTTTAAGGTCCTTCGACAGTTTTTTAATATAAGTGACGCTCACAGTTCCCAAAGGCGGAATTCTAACGTAATTGGTACCCGAAGTACAATCAAAGAGAAAAAAAGATTACCAAAAGTAAATAAAACGATATTCCAAAAAAGCGCAATATATCTAGGACCAAAACTGTATAATGCTCTACCTAGTTCTCTCAAAAAGGTAAAACTAACAAAAAACCGTTGGAAAATCTTGAAAAAATGGATATTACATAACATACCTCTCTTAAACAAAATATTGCTAATTACAAAATAAATATATCTGAAACATATCTAGTTATTTCTTTTTTTTTTTTCGCTTACTACTACATTGCACCAAGTTCCAATTATAGAACAATAAATAATATAAACAGTGATTTAAATAGATTGGATAACTATACTGTAACTCTGGGCTGTATGCGTAGTGCATGCAGAACCATTTCCCATATAAGCCTACAATATTATTTTAAGATATTATTACTTTAAGGTATTAATTAGGGTGATAATACATATGTATATTGTTATGGGAATAAAAACGTATTATTATTATTATTATTATATTATTGAATGTTAGTTTTAGAAATGATTGTCCTCTTCTAGTCAGCTTAATAATATTTGGTCTATGCAAAATTAGGTTCAATGAAAATAATATAAGAATTAAAAGTAAACCCGTTAAATCATATAATTATTGTAGTAGGATTTGGTTGGTATTAATACATGTTACCACTTTTATCGTTTTACTGAGGATGATGTATTTAATTGCTATTGAAATGTTTAAAGCTGTTATCAAATAGGTGCCTTTTACACACACACACACACACACACACACACACACACACACACACACACACACACACATACACACACACACACACACACACACACACACACACACACACACACACACACACACACACACACACACACACACACACACACACACACAAACACATACACACACACACACACACACACACACACACACACACACACACACACACTCACATTATATATATATATATATATATATATATATATATATATATATATATATATATATATATATATATATATATATATATATATATATATATATATATAATGCTTATTTTGCTTATATTATATCTTATTCCTGCGGACTGTTTAGCAGTCTACCTCCTCTTCAGTCCTGGGTCATGTGTGTGTTAGTAGGATTTGGTTATTTTGTGTATTGTATTAGTGCATATAATGTAGTGCGTGGTGTTAAGTGGTTGCAAAAAAATATTATTAGTAAATATTATATTATTTTCTTTGTTTGTATTTGGAGTGTATGTGAGGTGTATTTTATAGGTTTCCTTGGTCGCTAACAGTGGTCGTCTTCGCTTTTATCTTAGGGCATATGGGATGTTAATTAGGAGGTTTTCGAATTCTTTAGGGAGGTTTTCGATGTTCTGAGTGAGGATAGCTGGAGGGTGCTTAAATCCGTTTTTCGTTTTTTTCCTATGGGATATTAGGTATTGGATGTGAGTAAGAGGAGTATTTGGAGCGTTTTGAGTCGTTGTGTAATGTTTGCGTGTTGTATGGTGATTTCGTTTGGTGTTCTGTAGTGTAATCGGTGTATTCTACGTTGGACTCGGCGTTCACTTGCGGCTATGGATTTTAGGTCTCTGAGTTTTAGGGTAGCGTACAATGGAGCACAGAAGTTTATGATGATCGTATGAATGTCTTGTAGGGTTTCGGGTTAACAACCTTCTATGGGGCCCCAGAGGGCGCCTAGGAGGTTGGATCGGCTCCGTACTTTGTTCATAGTCGTGTTTAGGTCAGCGTTCTAGTTAAAGGTCCTGGTAAATGTAATTCTTAGGTAGGTTATGTCGTCACGAAGCGGTAATCTTTCCTCTTGCAGGCAAATAGTTACGTCGTTTCTTCAGAGTCATTTGTGTTGGGTATAAACGGGGCGTTGGAGTAGGATGGCTTGTGTTTGGGTGGGGGTTTACGGATATATATATATATATATATATATATATATATATATATATATATATATATATATATATAAAATCTTCATACAAGGCAGACCGTAACGGGGGATTGCGCTAAGTAGATTGTGTTATCACAGGTTCAACTAGTTCGGTTTTAAAATGTAAATACATAAGACTTTGACAAATTCATATTTGCTTATAATCAATCCCAGGTTGATTTTATTTACGCGGTGACAGTTCATCGAGGAAGGGTTGAGTGTTTACTATTAGTGCTGACCCCGTCCATGGAGTGTTTTTCGAATTTTGTTATATGCGGATCATTGTAATTAGTTCATGGTTTTTTGTTGGTACCGTGCACACAGCTAACACTTTGAGGAATAAGGAAGTACTGTAAATATATATGTATCGCTTAATAAAGTTTTGTGTAAACAAAAGCAAAGAACGCTTGTAAATAATGTTATATTTGTGTAATATTTACGTTAAACCAGATGAAAGGGTGATCGAAGCATATGGTTTTGATTTGTCCTTAATGGAGTTTGTGTAAATGATTGAAGAGATTAAGAAGATTAGTTTCATCAATCAAATACCGAAATGGTCAATTACCGGTACTGTTGTGAAAGAAGGGGAAACTTTCGATTGATCATTTTGTGCATTGTGAAGGTAACTATTTTTCTATGTTTACTTTTGTTGGTGATTTTAATGAAACGTTTACTTGTATTATTTAGGCGGATGAATATGCTTCTTGTATATCATTTTGTTCAGACGTGTTATTTTATTTTATGAAGTGTATTCACCCGCATATGAATCATACTGTGTATTGTTTGTTTTCTCTTGATTACGTTATATAAAATTACATTGCAAAATTTGTTAAATTTAGATGTTCGACGTTATCAATATTCTTTTGATGTTAACGAAAACTCAAGGTATATAAAGTAGATAAATTTGGGTTAATTGAATCTTGCAAGGATCATTTTAAAATCAAATAATTTTACGTAATAAAGTTATATTTCAGGTGTTTGGACTTATTTTTATGTCAATATATGTATAGTGTTTATAAATGGAGTATTATTCCTTTAACTGTAAATATTTTTGTAATCTTATTCTTCTCTCACAGCGTTATTATTAATTACGTTGATCAAAATTTAAAAGATTAGATATATTGGACTGCATTCAAGTTACTGGGCAATTTATTTGCCTTTCAGAAATTGTTGATTTGCACAACTTTACAGTGGCGACTTTTTTAATTGTCTTTTATTTAATAAAAGTTTCAACGTGATGAATAATGAGAATTTCTCTACTACAGCATTTGCTATTTTGATTTTGGTGATATAAGTTAATAATAACGATGTTTTATTTGCACGCCAGTGATTGTTTTGCGCGTATTTGCAAAGTCGTTTAGGAATCGACGTACCGACTGTATTAACCGTTATACCTGATTGTCGATTAAGGGTAAGCAAGTTTGTTTTATTTGTTTGGGTACGTTGCTATGTACTTTTCGCATTAGGTATTGACGTTTATTAAATTATAGCTATTGGATTGTGTTTGGTTTTTTGTCACGTATATTTATTCTATATTCATTTTGAATTGAATAATTTAATTATCGTATCGACCAGTCATTTTTGTGATTATTTGAGCCAGTAATTTTACGTTGAAGTTCATCGAGATGCATAACGAGTTTTGAGTTTTATTATCGTCATTTGGCTGATTTTAAATCAAGCTTAAGATTTTGTTGAAGCTTAGGTGAACTTTGCGTAGATATTTTTGGAATAGAATTTTATCTTGAGTGAACATGGTACGTGTAACTTTTGTGTAAGAAAATTTTCGAACGAGTTGAAATTTTTGTGCATATTTATTACGAAACATCCTATACCTTAACTTCAATATTAGTAAGTTTGGCAACAGTGTACATTATACCTTTGCTTTTTCAAATAAATTTGAACATGTGATAGTAAAATTTCTAGTTTGTTGAAGAAAATCACGTCTTCTTTTCTGGTTCTTTCGTGATAAGGGGAACGCCATTTTTAAGAAAATTGATGCGTCGTTAGAAAACTAACATGATATATGGAGAAGATTTCTATGATTTTATTATAGCATTACTTAAAATTATACACAGTCCTGGAACTGGATTTGGCTTTCTATATATCTAATTGTCCTAAATTTGGTTAGTGATCGTATTTTACGGATTTAATTAGTTTCTAACACACATTTCGCTTCGAATCAAAAGGTATGTTAAAGCACTTTCTTTTGTTACACTAATAACTTGAAATCAATAAATAAATATTATAAAATTGTAGGATAACTAAAACTGCATTTTAAAAGAAAATTTCGTATCAACTCATTTTCTAACACAATTGGTTTATATAGGTTCTTTTCGTCTTATTGGATTTTATCGTCTTTCTTCCGTCCTCAAGATATTATTGCCCGATGCTACCGGCATAGTCGGCCAACGTTTCTCCCAGTTATGAAATAACGTACAACTGCTCTCCGAAACCAAGCATAGGACATTTTATGGGTACTCCTTCACACGGTACCATCCGCTAGACTGAAACATAAATTATATCTGGTAATACATTCGGCTAAGTAATACACACATGTACATCACCCGGTGAGTGCATTTTAATGACGAATTCTGCATGACGAGGCCCTCGTTACCCATACAATTGCTGGGGTTACCCTAGGAACAACTCCCTATTATCACGAATTGCCATTGTACTTCAACGTTTATCATTCTTTGAAAATTTAATGCCTGTAACCGCTTTGGTGAATCTCTTATTAGGATCATATGGAACGAGGTTATGTATTTCTAAGTACAAACGTTAGTTAAGCTTCAGTGGAAAGTCGAGTTAGCCTACTTACACCTGTAATCAGGTGGGTAACAGTTAACCTTTAACTTAAATTTTTGACAGTTTTTGTATGTATTTAGTCTTACAGTTACATAAAGTCACCATTTGTTTAAATAGTTTTATATCTGTGTACCTACAGTTCAGGCCATCAGCTGTTCGGACATGTACTTTGAACTTAGTATGTTGCTCGGTATTCTACAGAGTGCGTTCTAAACTATAGTAACGTTTGGGTTATATAAATTTAAATTGCTTGTTTAGGGGATTCATCCTATAAGAATTTCATAAATGTTATGCTTATTTACGTTAATGCATGTGTTGCATTTCACTGGTTAAAATTGTTTAAACCACAAACGCTATCAAACGCTATTCAATGGCTTTATTTCGGCCTTCAGCCACATGCTTAAAACTAATGCTTAAGATTTTCCTTTGTGCTCATCTAAATTTATGTTTTACACTTATAAAGCTAGTGACAAACTCGGCCTTTCTGAACCTGTACGTATTATGTTTGCTTTGTCTATACGGCTAATGCAAGTAAATTTAATTTCTTTTAGCTTACAAAAAAAGGCAATGGTAGACATCTAGTGGAAGTTTTAGTTTATATTTTGGGTTTTAAGGTGCGTTTGGGTTGATTTAAAACTGAAATACCAGTTTAAGGAGAGCTCTTCCTAAGACTTCGGTTTAAATTTATTTGGTTGCCTTTATACATATGTTTTGTTGTTTTACTTTTAGGGTCAACACCGGATGTCGAACAGTGCACTTGTATATTTTGATTTTACGTATTATACAGTTTGTTCAATATTTTGCTTAAATTATAGGTTTAGTACCTTCCAGAAAGGTAAATGGGTTACTACTAGACCATTTAGGTCAGATTTTATTTTAGTTAGTTTAATTTCTCTAAAATTTTGGGTCACACATCGGATAGCGATCCCATCTTAGGGATAACGATTGTGTACATTGCTCAGATTATTGTTTCTTAAATTATTACGTTTTATATAAACATTATCTGGTTATCTACCCTGTAAATAATATTGTTTTGTTAAATACGAGTATTAAAATTTATATTAAACAAGTTGGTGTTAAACGATCGTCAGTTGCTTCTTTATTCCTGTGGCCTAGGATCAAATTCCTAGCCGGACCTTTTGCCTGGTTGGACTTAGTCCAGCATTTATTTTAATTGTAATGTCTCTCTCTTTGTGCCGTAGCCCTTTTTTTGATCCAGGGGCGATACAAAAGATTAGATCAAGTGGTGCCCTTTTAATCTTTCTGTGTGCTTTCCTACGCCAAAACGCCCACGCGTCCAAATGCTCAACCGAATGAATGAGCTTCCGGTTAATTCCTTAATTCGTGTTACCGCACACTTTCTCCTTTTCTACCACAATCCTTTTGTGCAACATTACGGTTTCCTTTTAGGCCACTATTTTAAGATTTAGTTCATGACGTCTTTCCCGTTATAAATTTATTTAATAGGTGGCGCCTTTGTGACATTTTTCCCGATCTTGACGTTATTGAGTGGTGTCGAGTGCCCATTTGGAATGATGAGTAAGAAGCCCGCCTATACTACTGAGCCTATACCTTTACGGACAGATGCTCTAGTGAATGTTTGGCCCGTATATTCTGGATATATGTTGAAATATGTTTAGAAGCCGTTTTCTACATTTTGTCACTCTAAAGACTAAAGAATTTCAAATACTCAAAGTACAGGTCGTAGGTTCAAATCCTACTCGAGGTAAACTTTTTATTTATGTATTTAATAAAATTAATAATAATTTTTGATGTTGTTTTAACCGTTTGCTTATTCTCGTTTTCAATACAAGACGTGCTTTTAGTAGGTTATCAAATGTTGCAATCAAACGTTCTCCTAAGGACTAATAACAACGGTGTTTAAAAGTGAAATCGTTAGATGGCAATAATAATGAGATATTCGAACCAAACTGAAATGATTATGTTTATGACAACAGTTAATACAGGTTTCAGTAAGTTTGCGATTTACACAGACAGTGGAAAAGTATAAGAAGAAATTACCCACAAGCAATATTATGCGGATTCCATTGTCCATTGTGTGAACTCTTCCAAATATTTTATTAGGTATGCTCAATTCTCCATTTCACCATTCGAAGAGGGTTAAATTCAGCATCCTGGTACGATTTAAGGATTGTTCCATCATCTTTAAGAATCCTCGTGGCTGATTAAATACCATTGTGGAATATAAAATACCAACAACATGACATAATAGATAGTCATGAGACCTGGATATATCAATCGTGACACTTAATGGAATATATTTTGCTTTTTGTTGACAACGTTTTGAAATGATAACCACTAGCCGGAAATGATTTTTAAGGATTTCCAGTCACTGTAGAACCAAATAACTTTTCAAGAGCGGCATCGCAAATAGTTTTAATGTTTTTCAGATATTCGTGAAAATACGATTGCAGCCTGACGGTCCAGAAATTATTGTCAAAGATTGGTGCTTGAATTTGAACGTGAACTCTTCAATCTTGAAATCGTATTAACACCTTGCTAACAAAATCACTACCTTAAAAACCTTTGAATCAAAATAGGATACTTCTTTAGTTACAAACTCTTATTTATGAAATGGTAGAAATGATTCTTTGTTTGGTTCTATGGTTTGACTGTTTGTGTGTTTGTGTTCTCTCTTATATGAATTGGTTTACCGCGGGCGGGCGGGCGGGCGTGCGGGCGCGCGGGCGGTCGCGCGGCGGGCGGGCGGGCGGGCGGGCGGGCGAGCGGGCAGGCGTGGGTGTGTGTGGTGGGTGGGTGTGTGTGTGTGTGTGTGTGTGTTTGTGTTTGTGTTTGTGTTTGTGTGTTTGTGTTTGTGTGTGTGTGTGTGTGTGGTGTGTGTGGTGTGTGTGTGGTGTGCGTGCGTGCGTGCGTGCGTACGTGCGTGCGTGCGTGCGTGCGTGCGTGCGTGGGTGTGTTTGTGTGTGTGTATACGCAATTACGGGATTGCTCGGTCTTTACAATGCGATATTATTGAGAGCGTGCATTTATTGCAGGTATTGAAAACTATAGTATAATTTAAATTTGTGAATGCAAATGTTTTTTTTCGATAAATTGTACGTCACGAAAGGTAAGTTTGAAGCTTTTTTGTATAGCACCAACCAAATAGCACTCTTGCTGTTCAATCTGGTTGGATGTTACGAGAGGTAAGCAAGTTTTTGTTTGCTTTAGAACCATGATGTGCTGTACCAGCGTTCAGTTGTGGGTACCCATATTTTTGATTCAAACAAACAGGAGCCCTTTGATTTATGACTTTTCCGATACCAATTATTGACACATTATTCACCACGCACGCAATTCATCATCAACCCCACCCCCTTTTATGGAGCTATCGACAATTACCCCTTATCGTTTACGCAAATTCTACTGCTATTTTTACCCTTATTTTACAACGTGGCGCTACTAGTTCTAATTATGCCACTAGATAGTTTTGCAAACTAAGTGTTAACCTACAAGATAACGCTACTTCTTACTCTAAAATAGACAAGGAGCCACTGAGAGATAGGAGCACTAGCATTGGAAAGGATTCATCAATGGAGCTGTTGGAAAACGGAAACCTTTACTGAGGCACATTCGAAAAAGGGACCACTTATTGAAACACAGGTATTGGTTCACATGCAAACAAGATGTGATTATGTCGTAAGGTTACACAGAACGAAGATATAATGGTAAAAAGGCATACGGAAGCAGGAAGGAATAAAGCCAAAAATGCACATGTAAGTGAAGTAGAACACATAACCGAAAGGCACATTGAAGCTAATCAAAATGGCGAGAGATCAAAAAGTCACACATAATTGCGGACAGCCTAAAAGTGCCCGCAAGCAAGTTGACGGATATTGGAAGCGGTGCACGTAAGAAGATAGTTGTAAACCACAGACGTACGGATATTCCAAAAAGGCACATGGAAGCTAATCTAAAGGCATACGCAAACAAAAAAGGCACACCCAAGTAAGATCGATGATATACCAAAAAGACACGCAGAAGTAAGATGGAAGAAAGCCAAGAAGGTGCTCAGATGATGACGGAAAGCAAAAGGCACACGGAAATAAGTTGTTGGATCAAGATACTGGATAATTAACTAGGATGCTGGACTAAGACACTGGACCAGGGATGTAGAAACAGAGGGTGAGAAAGGAACATGAAAAGAAAGTAGATATGGGTTACACGCAATTAAAAATCCAAGATGCAACTAAATGGCCGGCCCTTACTCTCTTGTCTTGTGTATAGTATAGCATCATTTTGTTACACATCAAATGTTCAGCGTGCTTTTATCGTACACCAGTATGGTATGGGTTGACAGCATCGGCAGTTTAAAAAACGCAGAAGTTTTACTTTTGATTACCATTCTTGGTCAATTCAAAATACAAAAATTGAAAGAAAGACGTGCTATGCTAGTGGCAAATATGCAGTATTGTTATTGTCGATAAAGAAAACTCAAACCTAATACAGCCTTATGAATAAACTAAAAAGAAGTTAAGAATTAGTAATTAGGGAAGGAAAACCAAATTGTTTCTTGCATGACTTTTCTTGGGTGTTAAACAGAATATGTAACAGCATTCAGATTGTATAAATATAAATCTGTATGTTGAAAGTAGCTTTTTTAGCAAGCACTTTGTTTTGACAAAGATTAATAAGGTAACTAGAGAATTAAAATTATATCACTCTTGTAGACTGTGTAACTTTCAATTCTTGAAAATAGATACCCAGATATCGAACAGTTGATATCTATTATCCCTGTTCAAGTTGTTAGGCTATTTCAGAATTTTAATAGCTTCTCAGATCTTCCTCGTATACCAATTCCTATCGTTCAAAATCCAACCCGTTAGACAAGAATTTAGCATAACTACACAGATGTACGATTTGTAAGGTCTGTGCAAGATGTAAGGTGTACGTGTTTGGTGTATAAGAACATATACCTCTTCAACTGACCTAGAGGAAATTAAAAGAAATAAAAAAATATGTGTCAAATGGAGCTTAACAGGCACATAAATGGTAACTTAAAAAAAAATTTCAAAGTCTCCTGAATTACAAAATAGCCGTTTTTCTAAAACAAAGCACTACTTCTTTTCGGATAGGAAGTAAAACTGTAGGTCTCGTGGCAATACGATGCTTGACACGTTAAAAATCCCTTACTACAGGTGGAATTTCTCTAGTAAGCAAAAATTTAAGTCACGGGTAGTGTAAATAACGATTAGTAGTTGACGCGCATACAGTTGCCTGACATTTCCGTTTGTGTCTAGATTTCGACCCACAAATGCAATAATTACAAAAAATTATCAGTATAGGATCGGAAGGCATGATGTGCATATATGAAGTGATCATGCCGCTATGTTTTTATGAGGACAACCCCTTGAAAATACCTCATACAAGGTAGACAGTAACTGGCATCAAATTCAATACCTCCCGAATATAAAGCAGACTGTGTTACTACAGATCCAACTAGGTCGGTGTAGGTTGGAAGGTAAAAAGATGGCATCCAAAAATAGTTTTGGGTAATTCCTCTGATGTGCTCAACAACGTAAATCATTGACAACGAAACACATTTTTGAGAGCTATAGTTATTTCTGACAAAGTTTTAAGCTATTTTTTTCTCTAAAATAAGACACGATATTAGAGAAGCTTTGTTTTTTTATATATACAGGGTGAATCTTATCTAATCCGCCAAAATTAATGGCGTGCTAGAACTCATCATTCTAAGCAAAAAGGTTCATATGTACATGGGTCCGGAAATGCTTCGTTTCCGAGATACACGGTGTCAAAGATGAAAAAAAAAATCGCGTTTTCTTCAATATCTTTTGACTGTTTCGAAATAGTTTCATGAAATTTCGTATACGGGTTTTTTTTGGGATGACAAATTCAAATTTGTGGTCCATTTGGTTGTCGTTTCTAGAGGGCGCCAGCGGCAACGATTTCGACCCCTTTAAATCGTAGCAATTTTTTTTGCTACACTGTATGCCATTTTGGACTAGAAAAATCGATTCTACTATCTTTTCTTCTAAAAAAAGGTATATCTTAGTGATGTCGCTAGGAGCAGCCTTTTCCGAGAAAAACGCTTTTAAAACTCATGATGCATACACATTTTCGGACGGTATTTTTTTGACAGGTTTATCAATAGGAATTTTTAATTGTTACTAAGTAACTTACTTGTTTACTTATGTACTTATCTGTCTCTTTGCGTTCATTGATAATAAAATTTTAATAAAAAATCCATAATTAAATACGATAGAATGCCTAGACATACAACATGTATACTTACCTTTTTGGGATTTTTTAATGGTGTACTTTGAATTATACAATCTAAACGTTTCGATAACACTTACAGTTATCTTCGCCAGTAGTAATGTTTGTTAAAAATTGTTAAAGATGTAGTAAACAATTTTGTCAAATTTGAAAAATTAAAACATAAACATAAGCCTGCTATTAGTATAACAGTTTGGGAAACATAAAGCCAACTATAAAATTTTTAGTAAAGAATAACTAGGTCATAAAATTAAATATTATTAAACTGCCTCAAAGATAACAAACCAGAACACTCTCTACGACGAAAGCTAACAATGAAATTTGCCAGCCAAAAAACACATTTAACAAAATTTAATCGAGTTATGATGTAAGTGTAAAGTTGTGAGAAACTTCAATTTTAAAATGATAGAAGCATTCACAAATCCAAACATTACATCAAATAAAAGTTGGAGAATCGATTTTTTTAGTCCAAAATGGCATACAGTGTAGCACAAAAAAGTTGCAAAGATTTAAAGTGGTCGAAATGGTTGCCGCTGGCGCCCTCTATAAACCACAACTAAATGGACCACAAATTTGAATTTGTCATCCCAAAAAAACCCCGTATACGAAATTTGATGAAACTATTTCGAAACAGTCGAAAGATATTGAAGAAAACGCGATTTTTTTTTTCAACTTTGACACCCTGTATCTCGGAAACGAAGCATTTCCGGACCCATGTACATATGAACTTTTTTGCTTAGAATGATGAGTTCTAGTACTTCTTTAATTTTGGCGGATTAGATAAGATTCACCCTGTATAAATTTTTTAAATCCATATATTGTGTGCGTTAGTAGAAACTTACTTAAATTGAATGATCTTTTCTAGTACGTAATTTTGTTGATTACTGTGTATATTTCTCATAAATATCAGACAAAAAGTGCTTCAAATAATCAATGTAAGCAGTGCGTTATTGGTAAAGACATAACCTCTGTAAATAGATATTTTAAGTATTTTCTTAAAAGCGAAACGAGTTATATATATAACTAATTAGTAATCTCAACACCTGCATCGATACAAATTGCCAAAGATGATCTAGTTCGTAATCCTTGTAAAGGATATAATGCGAATACCTTCCACTCACGTTGAATTCCTTAATTGAGTCTAGTGCATTTTTCTCATAGTATTTTACTAAAGACTACAACTTTTTTCTTGAATATCCTTTATAGAATGTACATTTTCTGTTTGAATAAAGCTACAACTGAATAACTTTTACAAAACCACAATTCATAGCAAATTTGTATTGAATTAAAAACGTTTACTATCGCGTATTTATACATTAATTATAATTTAAGCTATATAAATTGCATTGTAGGGCATCTTTAGAATTCGCTTGTAAAAATTTTAAAGAATGAAACTACAAATTTAAGGAAGCATACCAAGATATGCATAAATCATTAATTTAAATTATGTCTGGAATGAAAGGTGACCAAAAAGAAACCGGAAGGTGCGATGAATCGACATTTTGTATCATGATTATAAGCTGTCAGTGATCTAAAAAAATAATTCGTATCAGATACATTAAAAAAAATTGTACTTGATTAATACTTGTCAATGTAAATTGTAGCTTTTAAGTTAATGAAAGTAAAATTTTTATGCATCAAATACTTCAGTCATGTTGAGAGCTTATAAGCAGGTGTGTGACATTTTAGGTTCTTTTGAGCTTTTTAAAATTAATACCGTATGTTTTCTATTTCGGTTTGCTTATGCACTTGATCATTAAGTACTTATGACATTATAATGAAAAAAGGTAGTACCTATATGAGATATAATGCTTCAATATTCAACACTTTATATGTATATTTTATTAGTCACATTAACCTTGGCTGTTTCAGATTATATTCGCGCCATATATTTCGACCTATGCTGGATTTGGTTTCCACCTATTTCAATCTACTCATAAATAAAAAAGTAGTGAGCAGCCGATTACAGACTTTTATAAAATAGTAGTTCATTTATAAAATATCTGGGGTGAAACAACACGTTACCTTCCAACTTATAAAGTGGACTCACTCGCTCTCCCGTAGGCACGCCCGCTCGTCCGTTTGCGCACACACACACACACATGCACACGCATGCACCCGCACATGCACACGCACACGCTCACGCACAAGCACACGCATACGCACACGCATACGCACACGCACACGCACACGCACACGCACACGCACACGCACACGCACACGCACACGCACACGCTCATGTACACGCACACGCACGCGCATACGAACACGCCCACGCACACGCCCACGCACACACACACGCACACGCACGCACACGCACACGCACACGCACACGCACACGCACACGCACACGCACACGCACAAGCACACGCACACGTACACGCACACGCCCACGCACACGCACACGCACAAGCACACACACGCAGACATATATGTACATGTACACCCACGCGTATGCGCACAAGCACACACGCGCACACACACACACACACACACACACACACACACACACACACACACACACACACACAGGCATCATGGCCGATCTTGACGAAACTTGGCCAAATGGTGTAAAATGAGCTAAAAAGTCAATTTAGCGATAGTGAACAAAAAACCGGTTGCGTAACCTTCCATACCTACATGTGTATGTGTAGGTTGGAAGATAAAAAGACTAAAAAATTAATCATGTGCCAGTATAAGAAAACATAGTTCATCATTTATTGTCTCAAAGCAAGTTTGGTTTGCCCTTGTATAGCCCCCAAATCAAGAGAAGGATAAAGGGACAGTTATGATGAGGGTCATAGTTAAATTAAGAAAAAGGACGCTGACCTAAAAGAGTACAAGTGAATTAACCCTACTAGACAGTAACATACATAGGACAACGAAATATGGGTCGTTCAACACAAATCCTTATTTTTCTGAAAGCAGCAGCGGAACTGAACCCGAAGCTCCACAAAGGAAATAAAACAAAGCATAATATATACTGTCGTATCGGAATAAATGCCCCGTTAACTGCGCAATTAAGTAAAAAAAATTAATTCCCGCAGAAGAAGACAAAACCTAAATTTAGCATTCATCAAAGTAATATCCCAATTGTAATCTAAAATAAAATGGAACAGAAATACATAGATAGATAAGCAAGGATTAATGAACCATCAGCTTCTAATTAAGCTAGCGTACAATAATAACCTAGTTTGAATCACCCTGTATTGACCTATTGAACGGTAGTTCTAAAACAATAACGACAACTTACAATTTGACAGCTTGTTGCTGTCAATATGATTTTACTAATTTTGAGTGCTTCAAGAATGCAACTACTGCAAGGACATATGCGATGCGGTCTCCTGATATGCGGCGGTATAATAAGAAAAATGTGCTTCTGATTGGCACTGTACTTTCGACTTGTGGGAAATGTCCATCGTCCTCTACTACAAAGGTGTCGATCGGTGCGTACCGAAGAAAATGTCAATATTTGCCTTATGTTGAGTATATTACCCACATTAGCACGAAAGCTCTCTCCGAGGTCTGCAAGGTCGAACTACTGTCAAAGATATATTAAGAGGCACACAGAAGTATGTCAATACATGTTAATCTAATTTAATCTAATTTAATCTAATTTAATCTAATTTAATCTAATTTAATCTAATTTAATCTAATTTAATCTAGTTTAATCTAGTTTAATCTAGTTTAATCTAGTTTAATCTAATTTAATGTAATTTAATCTAATTTAATCTAATTTAATCTAATTTAATCTAATTTAACCTTTTTTTAAATCTAATTTAATCTAATTAAACTAATTTAATCTAAGTACCTAATTCTATCTAGACTCAATTACGGAAGTATAGTATATTCCTCTGAGAGACGCGAAAAACTTAAAAAATTAGATAGGGTTCAATTAATAGCTCTGCGTTTAGCCACAGGCGCATTCCGAACAAGCCCGGAACTCTTAGTCCTCTGCAAATCAGGAGTAGAACCTCTCCACCTAAATAGGATGAAACACGTGATGATCTACTGTGCAAAAATTAGAAGTACCCCTCATCACCTAAACCACGAGTTAGTAACAAATTTAGAAACGAACAACTTTGCTGGAAAACCCACGTCAATGAGACCATTAAGAAGTAGGGTAATAGAATTCGCTATCAAGCAAAACGTAGAATTGGACACTCCTCTAACCTGGAACACTTGCGAATATCCCCCGTGGGCAAGAACGACTGCTATTAATACCAAGTTAACAGAACACAACTTGAAAAGCACACCCTTAAAGGTTTACCCGGATTACATAAATAACCTATCAGACAACAACAGCGCAGCCATAATACATACCTGTGGTTTCAAGTCGCATAGGCATACCTTCTCCTCGATAGCAGTAAACGATAGCTCTATAGCGTGGAAAACAAATAATAGTTCAAGCATGACTTTAGCACATGAATTAGCAATTTGGAAAGCCGTAGAACACCTAAACGTGACTCGAAAGTATACAAACGATGTAATCATCCTCACAAGTTCCATCTACACACTGAATAAAATGAGAAAAACCCTCCTACAGGATACAGTAGCAAATAGAATATTTGATGGGTTAACCTCTCTAAAAGAGAGTGGTGCACGACTCAAATTTCTATGGATTCCAAACACAATAAATAAAGCATACGCATACATAAAGGAACACAAAAATCAAAATTACCACAACGAAATTCTTCCAACGTTCGAAACCGTAAAATATAAGATAAGCAATGTAATACTTGAAATATGGACAAACATATGGCAAGGCAATGAAAGCATCCTAAAAGCAATAAAACCTAAACCAACAAAATGGGCCATTGATGCTTCTTTGAACAGAAGGGAGCAAGTGATTATGTGCCGTCTAAGGATAGGCCACACGAACTTTACCCACGCACACCATCTGACAGGACAGAGCAGACCAAAATGCAAGAAATGCAACACCAGACTCACTATAAAACACGTGCTGATAGAATGTCCAGAACTTATAGAACTTCGCCAACGTTGTCTTATACCTGCAAATTTGCAAGATATTCTCGAAAACAAAAAAGAAGCGATATCAAATGTACTTACTTTCTGTGAAGTAATTGGAATCAAAGCGTTGATCTAAAGAAGCGCAAATAGTAATAACAGCAATAAACAAACAAATAAATATTGGACCAGCAGGCTAATGACCCTAGCAGCCAACGCCTAAAACCCAAAAAAAAAAGAAAATAAAATAAATAAAATCTAATCAAGTAAATATTTCATATAAATTTTTCTTCATTCAGGTTTAATGCCATAAGACCACGATAGAGACTAGGTTTTGAACATGTTGGAAGATGAACCTACATTCCTAACAGATATTTTATAGATAAATGAGGTTACGTTCAACAGCACCGGCGGTGTAAATTTGCATAACATGCACTATTGGATGCAAAAGACCCGGTATCAAGGTCAGTGGAGCGTGAATGTTTGGTGTTGGATATTAGAGAAAATAATTATTGGGCCATTTGCTTTGAAATAACCTCTCAACGAGGCAGAATATACAATTTTTTTGGTAAGTATCCTTGAACATGTGCCTTTGGAAACAAGATGAAACCTTTTTTTCTGCACGATTGGATGACCGGAACATTTTTCCATCAATAACCGGAAGTCCTTAGATGCAAATTTTCTTGAAAAGTGGTTTGAGAGAGGAAATTTTGTTACCCAGTTAACCAGATCTAACATGATTAGAACTTTATTTGTGGGGAAGTTAAAGGATACTCTATTTCAATCTAGACCGGCTATGCGAGATCTAATTACCCGAATAGGAAATGTAATTGTAATTATTTTGGTGAAAGAAGCCAAGGTAGCCGTATTGTCTCCCAGACAGCCAATTTTTCATGGATTATTATGGCAGAAGATATTAACATGCATTTTGCTCAAAAATATAGGACTGTTCCATTATATACGGCTGCTAAGCTTTATATTTAACTTCTTCGTCTCTGATCTGTTTTGCTTAATCAAAAATTGTATGTTTATATACAGGGTGTCCCGGAAAATCACCTCTACAGTGAGTTCCCAGAACCAAGTTAGGACATTCTTCCCTCTTTAAATTTTATCCCAACGTGCACCACTAAAGAGTTATACGCTCCCAGAGTGCAATTTAAAATGTAGAAAGATCACTTTATCTTCGTAAATTAAGAAATTTTTTTATTGATTTTTATACAAGTAAAAATTTGATAGAAATTTAAAAATAATCGCATCACTAGAACTACCTGTTCGGCAGTGGCGTCAATCATCAATCCTTAAAAATAATTATTTTTGCATAATAAATTAAAATTTTTCAGCTTTATTTTGGCAATACATTTCAAAATGAAGGAATTTTGTCTCTTAAATTTTTCTTTTAAAATCGACGGTTTATGAGGAAATTATTCTGCAAATAACATATGTGCTTATTTGATAATTGCTTTATTTTAAAGTAAAGAATTACAAAAAAAAAAAAAAAAAAATTAAAATAAAACAATAATTTTATAATAATTGCTCAAAGTGGCCTCCGTTTACTTGAAGAACCCCAAACAAAGAAATCTAGGGGATTGTGATCCGGTGATCTAGACGGCCAGGCCTGGTCCAATCCCCCGGTTAGAGAATTGCGCGTGCAGGTACTGCCTCACAAGTTATCCAGAATGTGATGGGGCAGCATCGTGCATAAATATTGTCTCAGTTCTGACGTTATTCTGTAAAATCTCGCAATACGCAATGCTGTCTAGTTGATTTGGTACCATAAAAGGACCAATAATAAATTCTTCAATAGTTCCTTCCCACACATTTATGCTGAATTTATGTTGAAAGCGATCCTCTTGAATTACATTAGGATTCTCATCTGCCCAATTATGGAAATTATGGGAATTAAGATGCCATGTCTAGTAAAACAGGTTTCGTCCATAAAAAGAATTCGAGTAACTATGTAAGGATCCTCAATGAAATTGTTCATCAACCATTGACAATATTCTCGTCTGTGTAGTAGATCTGTAGGTAAAAGTTTTTGAACTTTTTGGTATAGTTTTAACAATTGTTCAGTAAGTGTTCGGTGAACAGCATTTTTAGATATATTCAATTGAATCTAGAGCTTGTAGTTGGATTATCCTCAATAATTTCCAAAATGAGCTCTTCTACATGAACAGTTCTATGACGTTGACGTCCATGATTTGGATTCCTTTGCAAAAAACTACCTGTTTCAGAAAGACGACGGTTAATGGAAGCAAAAGTGGTTTGGTCGGTTGATGTCTATTTGGAGATCTTTAAAAATATCTTTTTATTGCAGCTCGAGAGTTAACCTTACATTCACCAAATACAAAATGTATAAAAAAAAATAAAATAATAAACAGGAACACGTTTTACTTAAGTAGGTAAGAACTTTTGGCAATTAACTAATTTTGTTTTGTCCTGAAGACTCAGCCTACTACTAAATGAATTATCAAATAAGCACGGAGCGGTTGTTGCAGAATACAAGTTGTTTTTAAAATTTTCTCAAGAACCGCCGACTTTAGAAGAAAAATTTAAGAGACGAAATTGCTTTATTTATATAAGTTTTGACTGTAATCTTATTATATTTAGAATTTACATCAGCTCTACATACATCAAGACAAAATTTGCATCGACTAGAGCTTGTATCTCGACAGCTCAGTTCGTTAGAGCGCTACCTTAGCAAAGCATATGTGGTAGGTTCAAATCCTATCCTGTATTTAATAAAATTAATGATCATTTTTCTTACTCAATTAATAGTAGTCACTATTAACTTATTTAAACTAGGTAAACACCAGATAAGGGCATTCGTGTTTAAGACTAGGGCAAGTCTTTTATGTCATCATGATTCGTCAACTACTAACTTTAAGTACTTTAGTTTTTCTCATTTAAAATAATACTACGTTATTTGTATATGTACAATTTACATCATCTAAATCGCGACTCACATGAAGAGTTGCTCGTTTAATTTTGATTTTTTTGTTTTTATTGTTTATTTGGAACGGACACAACTATCAATATCTGTTATCTGAATTTTTTAGAGTTATTATTGGAGCCAGAAATTATCGTGTAGAGAGCCGAAACCCTTTCCAATTTTTTTTAAATTAATTATTTGCTAATTAATCAATTTTACCAAATTTCAGAATTTAAAATAACCAATTTTATCCCACCCGATACTACCAGAAGCCAGCCCATCCTGAGGGAATTTCTATTTAACCACAAGACACGCTACCGAGTGAGGCAGTTTGATTCAAATCATTTTTTGAATTGTCCTGTACACCTCTCAAATTCGACTTCACGTAATTTTACAACACCTACACACACATCTGTAGAGAACGTTATGGCGGGAGATTAATGTTCACCGTCGTTGTTTGTTTGCACCATCGCAGCGGAGGGAAAGGCTGTCTAAATTCTGCTGGCAACACAGTGTTTACCGGAAAGAACAACATAGTTGATTGCCCAGGTCTACTAGCGGATGCTGCCTACAAATTTGCATACCATTTTCTAGCTACTACTAAGGTAGTCCTAAATGTCGCATACCCCCTGTAAAAGAATAAATGGTTCCTGTATAAGAGCATTTCACAAGACACCCACAAACCTTGATCTCCATCCTTAAATTTCCCCTTTGAGAATAAAAACCCAGTAAATTCAGTAGTCCATCCTCAGCGCCCGTCTTTCTTAATTACGGATAGAGTTACACGAAAGAAAAAGAACCCTCTTATTCTAATTCAGTTAATTACTGAAATCTAATTAGAACATCATCCTGTTAATTAGATCACTTCACTTTACCCTTTACCTGTAAACCTTCATCTCTTTGAAAAAACAAAGACGTATTCAAAATTTTTTTACCTATACCGTGAATATTATTCCTCTCAGATATCTGAAGGAACTCACGCTCACCTTTCATTTCGAGCTATAATCGCGGTAAAGCATAATAAAAATATACGTATCCCATTAAGGCCTTACAAATGCCTCTGTCTTGAATTGGGTAAATTAATTTGAAAGAGTCCGAGTAAAGTCGATCGATGCGATTTGACATTATCGACTGAAGCTACTATTACTAGAACCTTAGTGCCTTCACTGCATTAGAACTCAACGCAGGGGTTAATAATACAAGACACAAATTACTATTTTGTTTTTTCTTTGGAGCAGCTTTTCAGCTCAACTCGTATTCTATTAAACGTAAGCAATTGTGTCCCTATTTTCAGTTGTATACTTATCGTTTTATGTATAGTAATCGATTTATACATAAGGCGTTTTCAGAAAAGCTTTTAAGTTTTTCTAGCGTCTAGTGAAATAACTATATCAGCACATATTATAGTGCAAAGCATATAGAGAAAGAAACCCTTTTTCGTGTTTGACGTTTCCTCACAACTTCATTTTGATAGACAGAGAAATAATTCAAATATCCTCTAAATACGACGCAAATAGTTTCAATAATACTTAACGAGTCAAAAAATAAAGAAAAGACGATTTTTCAGTCAGTACTATGCTGTGATGGAGATACATGTGTCTTGGAGCATTTATTTTAAGGACTAATGAAAACAACGCGAAAAACCATTTAAGATATGTCATGCTGCATGTTACAGTCGTCGTAAATGTACATCCACTGGGTATGCGTGGGCTAAATTTCAATATTTACAAACTAAATCTTGTGATTGACACCTGCAGAAAATATACATTCTTTATGTTGATTAAATCTGCATTTCCTTAAGTAAGTCAGCTTGTATATTCAGGATGAAAATTACAAATTTGAAGTATCTTTAGCGCAAAATCAATGCAACATGCCTTATAAAACAACACCCTTGGATTAATTACTTTGTGAAAACGAATTTATCACTATGTCAAATACTCTGCTAACGAGTTTTTTTAGTTAATCATTGTAAACAAGTTTAGGAAAGATGATCAATGAATGGTTTATTGCAATGAAACCCTTCTTGATCCATTCAAATACAGCTTTGTATTATAGATAGATAGATAATGATATCGAACTTATAATTATTAATAATCAAACCTTTTGAAGATGAGAGAAAGAATGTATTCTTACGGATAAGATTGGGGTTACAGTTTATTTGCGAACAGAAGCATGTTTTCGCTTGTTTCATGTACAAAGTGCCGTACCGTCACTTCCAATTTCGTATGGTACTGATGCTATCGATATTGGGTAAAATTTGAATTTTAGTGTAAATACGTGAATACAGGGTGTTCCGTAATTAATGGTACATAGAACCATGTTAGAATCCTGACCTAAAATTATGACGATTTGCCAAATATGACCTTAATAAGATGTTGGTAATTAAGAAGTTACAGGGTGTTAAAGTTGAAAATTATTAAAGTGTTAATGGCCCTAACTTTTTTAATACCCTGTATTTTAGTACTAAATTTAGTGGAAAGTTTTACTGACCTAAGGCGCACCCAACCGTAGAACAATATAGTAAATCGCTTTTGCCAGTTGCGTACAACATAAATGATAAACCCCTTCACTCTTCCTACATATTACGCCGCTATGCAAATATCAATTTACCTCTTTAATGGTTAATATCTCGATACTTATTCAAATTATAGGTTCTTAACAACAGTACATATTTTACGTACAACACATTGGAAAATATTAATTTATAGTTGAAATTGATATTTGCACAGTGGCGTAATATTTAGGAGGGGTAAAGGGGTTTATCATTTAGGTTGTACGCCACTGACAAAAGCCATTTTATATATTGTTCTACGGTTTAGGTCAGTAAAACTTTTCACTAAATTCAGTACAAAAATACAGGGTATTAAAAAAGTTAGAGCCATTAGCAATTAAATAAATTTCAACTTTAACACCCTGTAATTTCTTAATTATCAACACTTTATTAAGGTCACTTTGGCAAATCGTCATAATTCTAGGTCAGGTTTCTACCACGGTTCTATTTACCATCAATTATGGGACACCCTATATATTGTAGAATGACGTGAGGGTATATATGGGTTAAATGGGAAAAGCTAGTGCTTTGTCTGTCTTTTCTTGTCGCCGATGGTAGTAAATTGTTGACCGATTAACACGCACGCTCTAAGCTTTGTTTTTTTTTGCTATCGTAAAGCTATTATAAAACTAAGCGCGGCAGTTAAAGCTAATAAACTACAGAACCTGCAAAGGATTTATAGTATGCAGTTGTGCATAGTTTCTAAACACGTGTGTGGAAAAGCAATTTTCATTTATTTGGAAAGAGGTAGTTTCAAGTACAGATCTAATGAAATATAACAGTAGCAGTCTGGGTTTTGGTGGAACCAAATACATACAATATAAGTACAATTAAGGTCAACTTGTTATATGGAATTGCAATTCCTCATTTATCATCTATGCGACTAAAGAATAATTCTTAATTTTAAGCATATCTTGGTCATTTGTTACTTTGTAATATTGTTTCATAAAACAGTAGCTTCGAAATGACTAACTGCAATAAGCCAATTATTTCATTACTGATTATGACACTATTCTTAACGATGATTGACAACTAAGGTTAACAGAAATCTAATACTAAACACTAAAAAGAAATATTTAAAATATGGTCCATTAGTTTCCAAATACTTCATAATTCATTTTTCGACGTCATCGTGGGTTGCCTTTCGAATTTTATAACCATTTAGACTCTCAAATGCTCTTCTAATACGACTAAACAGCTCATCTGTAAAGTAATAGGAGTTTAATAAGCATTGTCCTTTTTACAACGCATATGGTCGTAAGCAGAAAAGTAAAGACAAGTAGTTTCATTTAAAATAATAAAGTTAATATCGACCCCCCAGTTAAAAACTGTAGCTTTTGGTTTTTTAAATCGTATTTTTATATTCATATTTTACATAAATCTATAAGTTTCGATAATAATTACAATGATTGTCCTCATTAGACATAATGTCTTTAAGAATCGTTATTCATAACAGTTTGATAAACGTATAAAGCCAACTATGGAATCTAATTTTAGTATAGCATAACTATATCCTTTATAACAAATAAAATTATACAGATTAGAATTTGAACATAATACAGCAAGTTTGCATCACGGTTTAGCTCATCAAGGTACATTGATTAGGAAACTTGCTGTAGGGGGAGAACTGACTTTGCCAGGTTGTGACGGAGCTACGCACTGAATTTTATAGGTAAAGTAATTAAAACAACAAAAATTGAGAAAGATGTACATTAGTACCACAGGTAACCCGAATGTAATAAACAGCTGTATTTATTTGATTATTTAATAAAACAAAATAATATCTGACTAATTTGAGCGTAAAACCAACTAAAACAGTACTTCTCGTAAAGCTTTACGATATTAACTAATTCTTCATTAACGTAAAAATAAACAAAATGCAGACCAGGCTACTAAAACAGATGTTAGAACTACGAAGCAGGCTTGGACCACGAAGGCAGGCATATCCATAGCATGCGTTATTGATACAAAACAAAGGTACCTCCATGTTTAATTCTTCAACATACAAATGAATTATCATGCACACCATTTTATATATTTAAATTCATGACGTCACCTACTACGCTTTCCTATACCATCAATTACGATACGAAATTTATTAACACATGGGGAATTTATTAATGCCAGGGACTTTTCTTGATGACAGGGGATTTCCCTATTAAATTTAATATACAGAAAAATGTAAACAAAAGCCATTGCAAACCTTAAAAAAAAGTAACACTCAAAAATTGTAAGGTTCTGGATAGGAAGATAGAACGAACAGAAATGAACTAAGTCGTGTTGTGCAAAAAACAACAAAATTGATGTGGCTAGACGATAAAAATATATGCACGAATGTAAAAATTTAATTATTGAAAGAAAAAAAAAGAAATTCCTAAAAATACCAACGTAATATAAATATATTTACCAATAATAACACAAATTCAAAACTTAAATTAAGGTAACGATAGCCAAGAATTGGCACGTTACACCTTAATAAATTAAATATTATTAAACTACGTTGAAGATGACACCTATCGGTAGAAGGCTAAGAGTCAAAAATGTCATAATCAAAGAACAAAATCACATTGACAAATAGAAACTTGACAACCTGACAACTTGACAAATTAAAGATCTAGTCAAATCTAACAAAGAAATAGTTTTTGTTAATACTTTTACGGTGAAAACACAATGTACTACGTTAACACGATTTTTAATTTTAAATTTCATTTTAATTTCAATTACAAATATTAAATTATTATAGTGCTGTGATAACTAAACATATAATTGGTAAAGCATTTACGTCAAGGTCTAGCCAAAAACACTGCAAAAAATCTAGGTATACCAAAACTAAAATTAAAATTAAGACTTATCGTTGTACCTTTTTTTAAATTATAAGATGCTTAAACCTATTCAAACGGGGACCTTCTTGCATACTGCAGTTATTGGGATGTCATGATTTAAATAATTTAAGCAAGCTCAGCTACCGCAGACTTCTCTGGTTAACCTAATCTATAAAATCTCATACGTCCTTTACGTCTTGTATCAAAGCTACGTTTTGTGGTTCAAATATACACATTTCCACCAGAACAAGATAACTTATACACTCCGAAAGATGATAATGGGTTTGAAACATCTTTAGGTGACTTTAAATGACCTTTAATTTTTCTTGTACGTTTAAAAACAATCTTAATTCCATGATGAATTAGGATTTTTTCTATTCTATTTGTAACCTTAATTATAAAACGAAGAAAGCAGTACCAACATTTAACACTCAGGATCACAAAATTAACCATTATATTATTATATTATCCTCTTCAATTTTGAAATTATGTATTTTTTCAATGAAGTCGGCAGAGTTTTTAATATGATGGGGCGTAATAAAAATGTAAGATGTTTTGCTAGATTATGTGTAGTGGAATCAATTACACCAACACTAGATCTTAAAAGAACATTAGGTTTGTGGATTTTTTGTAGACCATAGGGTAGGTCTGTGAGAGATGGCGCACATTTCAAAAATAGCGGATGAAACTCAAATAATTCATTTCCAAAAAATTGTAAAACAATCAACGAAACTTAGGCCTATATCCTTTCAACGTAATACAAAAAAGAAAACAAAACAGAAGTTTCTCATTACATTTTTTGCAAATTAAGAATTTTCGTGAAAAACCATCTCACCCGACTTGTACGGGTGAAATGGCACACTAAGCCGGGTGAGATGGTTTTCTAAAATAAAATATAAACAAAAGAATTCCCAAAACAAACTAGGACCATGAAATGGCTACTTCTTCTTCAGCAAAGCATATTTCGCATAAGCTTTCATATTTTGTGCAGCTTTCATGCATCCACTTTTGGCCTAAAAATACACTGGATTCAATCATCCTGTTTTTGTATATCCTTCCCCGCAACCAGCACATATTTCCTCATTATATTCAGGATTTTAAGAATGGTCACATTCTGCGTACAGCGGTTCCGACATATTGTCTTCAGATGATGAAGATAACTACTTTCTCTTCTTAGAGAGCTTTTGCGAAGCTTTTTCTGGTTTTTGATTTGCGTTCTTTTTTGATTTGTGATGTTCTCAGGCGACATCAGTTCAAGTGCAACATTCTTACTACGGTTTCTAACTGCAGTCACGCCGTATTAACTTGGAATAGGGGCAATCTCATCAAGCAGTTTTCCTGAAATTTTCAAATTGAGGATTTAATACTAATCAAACGCAGTCAGTTACTTAAACCAATTTACCTGGTGTTGGAGTAGTTTTTGGCAACTGTCTTGTTTTACTGGAACTAGGGTTTTCTAACTTAGTGTTGCCTTGAGATCCAGAACTGATCGCTTGTGGACTCACGTCCCTTCTTTGACGTTCACATGGAGGTTTCTCAACTGCCGAAGTAATATTACCTTGCTCGGTGCAGTCGGTTAAAAAGGCATAATCTGGTGTGATTTCCGGAATGAACGGTACAATTACTGTAGCTCGAAAGGATGACACAGCATTGCTTACTGTTGCTGCTTTGGACCATGTGTCATTTAGGAGTTCCCCAAAGCATAACCTATTAATTTTTCGAGATGGATTGATTCTCATAAAACGCCGACAAGCATTATTGTAGTGACTTTTAAGTGATTTGAAAAAAGCCTCGGTATAAAGGCTGTCAAAGTATGCTCTCACACGTTGTTTCGACATTCCTTCTTGTCTCGCAACTGACACACCCTCAGACTTTCGAACGTTCATGTCCGTATGCCTGCCAAAAAACAAATTTTGCCAAGCGTAACCAGCTCGCTCAGTTTCTCTCTTAAATGTGTGCGGTAAATGAAGTTGTTCGCCTAAGCTGTAAGCCATAACACGAACATCATCTCTAGAAGGTGCGAAACCATTTTTTTTGAAACTTTTTAATGTATTTAACAATTTTTCCTTCATTAACAGATCCTAGAACTGACGATGGTCACATTATTTTTTTCTGAAGGTCGTTATTTTTCTTCCTTCTCCTCAAAATCGTACACGGAATACCATAATTTCTTGATGCCTCGTTAACTCCCATCTTTTCCATATTATACGCTACATTTTTTTAGTCTCATCAATAGCAGCTCTTTTCATTATGATGTACCCTTCTTTTAATCAAAAAATAGAAGACTTTTTTTGCAACAATGTCATTTCTTCCAACATAATTTAATAAATCATGATAAGAAACTCGTTTAATATGAAAATTCAATTGAAACCATACAGAAACTTATTTTAAATTGTCTTTTCACTTTGCAATATAACATGCACTACTGTAATTACTTATTTACTTTTTAAAGCGCCTTTCATTCAAATTACAATGCCCCTTTATTTCATACTTTTCATGGCACATTCACTCGAAGTTGCATTATTTTCTTTTTTAGCTCATACAGCGCTAAATCTACCCTCAATTTTTTTATTTCCTTGATTAACACCTTTTCTTTCTTTCATCAATACTTAATAATTCTTTCTTTCTCTTCTTATCATTCTTATTACTTTCACCATTTCTAGCAATAAAAAGTTTACTGAATCATGCAATCCCGGAGAAGCCTTTTTATTATAAACATGCATCCTTTCAAAACTGCTAACCTACTTGAAAAACTTTTAGATTTCAAAGAATGATTACTTTGCAACTTCTATTTTTAGCTTTTCACCTTGACCTTTTTATATTTCTAAGAAATGTAATATGACACCACCGTAGGTCAATAACCTCTGGCCTTGAAAACTATTTTTAGATTTATGATTACCTTGCAACTTCTATTTTTAGCTTTGACCTTGACCAGCTCCAAAATTTTAAATTTGCCGCCTAAAGTTTGACCTTGAAAGAGCTCCAAAGGGTTCCGTTTTTCACCACCAGAGGGCGAGTGACTTTGAACTGGTCCAGAACCGGCCCTATATTACTACTGTAATATGTTAGCAGTTTGATATCAAACGTTGATCAACAGATAACGATTTAATAGTATTCTCAACATTGGAAATTATATCTTCCAAAGATATTACTCTTGCTGTTATCGCAAAATTTCCGTCCTTAGAGAGCGCTTTAATAGCATCAAACTTTCATTTAATATGGTTAATTTTTCCTTAGTGTAAATGAAAAATTAAATAACGAAATTCAATAGAATATTTGGCTTATCATTTTCATTAAAATTAATTTTGAAATTATAGCCGCCCTATTTAACTTTGGGAGAAAAATTTGGTTTTTAGTATTAGTAAGAAATTGTTAGTTTTGGATAGATTAATCATATTAATCGTACTTCTACTAATTACTAGAAAAAGCAAATTTAAATAAATCAAGCAGAAAACTAATACTATAAATCTTTGTAATGTTAACGTTTACATACAAATATTGCATATAAATGTTATCTTCTAATACAAAATGTTTATTATTATTTTATTTAAATGCACAAACGGTATGCCTTTAACCACTATAATTAATACAAATTTATTCCGTAAAAGATTTTATCACATTGTTATAAAATGCATATAACCATTTTCTTTAAGATTTCTAGTCTATTACATCTGTAACTTTGGAAAAGATTATGGATTGATGATATAGATTGTTCGATAAACGTCGTTACATTTGTTACACCTATAATTTACATAACGAATTGGAAACAAACATAAAAATAAACTGGTGTAATTTTTACGTAAATTTAATTGATTCTTGATTGTCAAGGTCGATATAACAGCACAGGTTGAATCACGACTTTATCCTATTTAGATCAATCTTTAGTCGAGACATCGTGCAAGTATGGAGCACACGACTACAATGGCTTTATCACGATACATATAATTATGTCAAAGAATTAGAATATCAAAATGTTAGTGGAATAATAAAAGCATTTTGTTTCAAGATCACATACAACTTTTAGCAATTTACCTTGAAAGTCCATCTCTGATCTCATTGTTTTCTAATTTTCTTGAAGGTGCAAATAATACTTAACTAAGCTCAAGGGTATTTTATAATACATACGTGATTGACTGATTGATTAGATTTTAAAGATAAAAACTGTTTAATTTAACTACTCAGCTTTCAAATTTTAAAATAGATCTTGCTAAAAACACTAATTGATCTTTTTCTAATTAAACCGCTGTTTACGTGTATGGTTAAATAATTATAAACGTGCGGATGACCTTAGATTATGTAAAAGTATAAGTATATATCCAATTAGTATGTATATTCAATTACAGAGGGTGTCAAAATAAACTTAACAGCAAGAAACTTATAATTTAAAAAAGAAGTGTGTCCTTATTAGACTTACATAAAAAACATTTAGTAATCAATTATGCATACCGTCTAAATGGCAGTAAATTGGCATTAAAGGAATGAAATTAAAGATCCGTGAGTTACATTTGACAGCAATCTTACTGTTAACGAGCACATCATGTATATGGTCACTAATAAGTACCATAAAAAGAAAATTTAATGCCTTCAAATATTCATGACATGGCAACTAAAATATTTTGGGTTATTAACTAAGCAAAATTGTCATTTTTATTAGAATATAAACGATATTGGTCTTGAAAAGTTCATTTTTATATGGGGCAATTCGAAAGTGTTTCCAATCCGAAAGTTTACTTTTAATGTGTTCAATTTCAAGTTGAATATTTTTACTGTTGAACTAACTTAACGAAAGTTACTTATAAGTATTTATATACTAGAGCCATTAACAAAATTAATTTACTAGTTATTTGCGTAACAATCGTTGAAAGTATTACATTTGTTTGTTGGTCATGATCTGAAGGACGTCCCCAAGTGCATCAATTCACATTGGGCGACAAAACTAGTCCTTAATATATAATAAAAAACATGCTTAGGGATAAATTTATATTCTTTAACCCGGAATTCCATATTTTATAGTGCTAACGTTTTAAACACAATATATTTCCATAATTTCTTTTATATAATTATTTATTTTTCTACGCGTTTCGATACATGTATCATTATCAAGAGGAAATATATATGGTAACAAATCGTTAAAGTAAAGCAGCAAATTTCGTGTAAATTATAATTCTATATTTAAAATATCGTTTAAGGTGGGTCTATAAGATCAACCCGTTCGTTCATTAAAGGTGCTCTCTGTTTATGTTTATAAATTTCGAATGCTTCCAAAACATCAAAATTGTCTTTTTCATTACCAATATGTAAAAAGTTAATGTTGTTCTGTGAAGGCATAAGATGATTATTTACTATTAAATGTTTGGAATAATTTTATTTGTCTGTGTGTTTATATTGGTAGCATCTAATGTGTTCTTTGGATCTAATACGAAAGTTCCTAAGCGTTTATCCAATATAAACAGAATTAGAAAATGTGCAGTTCAACTTATAAATACCCAACTTCAAAATGTTGTTAGTTGAATCTTTCGCATCAAATAAACATTTAAGAACATAGGTATTAGCTTTGAAAGCTACTTTGCAATACTTGTCCTTTTGTAATATGGAATTGATATGTATTTATTTTCTTTCCGTTCTGTGTTAACTGGGTACATGTTTTTGATGGATAATTTATACTCTTGATTTTTCAATAAGTCTTGATTATATTTGAAATATAACCATTTGCTTATGCAATTTGTTTTATAATTGATATTTCTTTGGTTTAATGGTAATGACATTGCTGTATGTACTAATAATTTATATGCAGCTAATTTATCTGTTTTAAGGTGAGTAGAAGGGGGACACCTTGGCCGCCATTTTGTTTTTTTGTGACGCCACCCTTGGGACACCTTTGGTCGCCATTTTTTATATCCCCACGTGGGGATCGTATTTTTTTCACCTGAGAATAAAAAGATTTAACCTGTTATTAATATTTATTAGGGTAGTTTTTATCAAAGGAGATGGCATAATTGTTACTAAAATTATTATTACATTTTTTAAATTCCATCTACAGATTGTGATCTTTTACCTATACCAAAAATTTATTTATGCATTGGGTTTGCATTCTAATAAGGGGCCCTAGTCTTGTAAGACGTGAATCTGTTCGCGGGCTTCGCTCCTGTCATAAAACTTGTGTTCTAATAAGAGGCCTTAGTCTCGTAAGGCATAGATACCGTAAGACTAAAAATTAAATACGGATGAAAAATTATTAAATCGTATTAGTGATGAAGCAGATGGATTTGGTGTTTGGAGCTGGTGCTTATGTCTATCTAACATGAAGTTTAAATATCATTCTGCCAGGGATAAATGTTTTTGTTTTTACAATGTGGTTTATTTTTCGTAATGCGTTTATTATAAAAGGTATTGCATAAGTATAATTAAAATTATTATTACATTTCTTTTAATTCCCATCTACAGATTGTGACCTTTTACCTATATGAAAATTTATTTATATTTATATATATATATATATATATATATATATATATATATATATATATATATATATATATATATATATATATATATATATATATATAATTTAAATTATTTCACTTCGATGTGGTTAAAATAAAACGAGTAATTCAGTTATAACTAATTAGCTTGCTTACGTAAATAACATGTTTTAAAATGATTTTACCTGTAGAATGCATCTATTAAGCTGTTATACAATGCAATCGGAAAGTAACAACCATTTATTGACATCGTGTTAAACGAATGTGTTTTCGTAATATGGTTTATTATAAGGGAGACTGCATAATTGTTATTACATTTCTTTGAGTTCCATTTGTCGATTGTGGCCTTTACCTATATACGTTTTTTTATTTTTACCTTTAGAAAGTCACCTTCAACATTATACATAATTAAAAATGAGTAATTAAGTTGCCATGCTTTAAACGATTTCTACCTTGAGAACGTTAAATTATCTGTACAAGGTCTAAGCAGAAATAAAGTGCATTAATACGATGAATGGTTACATATGCATTATAGTCTATTTTACGCTTTATTGTATACTCCCTTTAATAGTGCTATCAATTAAAAGTAAAATATTGAAGGTCGACTGCTAAATTATATGCTCAAGGTTTAAGTGGAAAATAAAATTGCATTAATACGTTAGATAATACACATATTAATTATAAGTAAATATTGAAGGTTAAAAGTTACAATTATGTGTACAAGGTCTAAGCAGAAAATAAATGCATTAAATGGTTACACATATACATTACAGTTGTTTGTTTTACGCTTATAGGTAAAACTTTGCGACGCGAGGCTTTCGGAGAAGGCTGTTTCGGCGACCTCACTCCAAACTTCCCCGAACATAACCGAGATTGTAAGACAGGTGTAGAGCATCGCAAGGGCTCTGCCTCCTTGTCGAGGCCCCATTGGCGGAAAATTTGAATTTGTATCTAAGTCTCTGTAGGTAATGGCTGGAAATATGAATTTTTATTGTAATAAGGGGTATAACGCTAACTTGTAAGACATATAGGGCTTAGCAACTTACTATCAGACCCTCGTCCCCTGACCAAAAATTTTAATTTGTTTGCGGAGCCATCTATGAGGGGAAATTTGAACTTGCATTATAAGAAGGGGGCCTAATGCTAACTTATAAGATAGGTATAGAACTTTGCAACTTGCGTTCGGCTCTTACCCCCTGGTCACTTGGCGGTAAATTTGAATTTGTATTTAAGTGTTTACATTCTGATTACTTATTGCGAGAAATTTAAACTTGTCTTCAAATAAAAGGCCTACTGCTAACTTATAAGATAGACATAGTTCTGTAATAGAGGTGGCGTCGCCTAGCGGTATATTTCTAGGACTAATTAGGGTCGTTTGTGATGCCATCTAGTGGTGTAAAGACTAATGATTTTTTTCTGTAATAGAGGTTGATGGTGCTTGTCTCTCCCGCATCCTTCTCAAGCAAACAAATCAGTGAACCAAATCAAATCAAATCAATTAAGCAGATCAATCCCAAACAAATCACGTTCGATCAAATCAACAATCAGATCAGTCTCAATCAATCAATCAACCAAATCAATTTTATTCAATCAAATCATAACGTACGGCTCGCGAAAACTACCTTACAGTTCAAAAATACTGATTGGGCTAAGTTACACTTTGCTAAAACCAACCAAGCACAATTCAGAAATACCAAATTGATTTAACTTAATCATACAAAATCAGCTCTCAATTCAAAAAATAGCAGTATGATTTAACTTGCAGCGTGCAAAAGAAAGCAAATCTCACACTTATTGTAATTACCCATCTAACCATCCTTTTGCATTAAATGCAGCAATAAAAATTGAAGAAAAGCTTAGCGTTTGAAAATATATTATAAACAACAATACATGATTTATTTAATCACATCTTTATCGGTCTTCTTCTTCTTCTTCAACCATGATTCGTCGCTATCATAATCATGGTTTTGAGACTCGCCCTTCTCCTCTACCTCATTGCACTTCTTCCTCTCCTGTGAATCATCACCATCATCTTGGATGTGAGATACATTCATCTCATCCACGTCATCGTTTCCATCATCATCTTGGAATGGTTATGTTAAATAAACAGGAGAATACATTGTAATAATGCTCACTCGATGATGATTACACTTTAAAGAGCGAAACGCGCCAGAAACAAGAATGTTACGAGCCTTCGGTCTTGTATGTGGGCGCACTCGTCATGTTCGGATAGAATCGTCGGGGAAGTTTGGAGTGGGGGCCGCCGAAACAGCCGAAGCGTACACTACACTATGCATAACTCCCGCCTCACGTCTTAGGTTAGGTCAATATACGTACAACATTAGCTCAGATTGATAAATGCACGGTTTTAGCTTAGGTTAGGTCAATACCCGTATAATATTGGGTTAGATTGGAATAAACGCACGGTTTAGGTTAGGTCAATACTAGCGCGCGAGTATTGACCTAACCTAAACCGGTGAGGTGGATCACGGTTGAAGAAGAAGAAGAAGACCGATAAAAATGTGATTAAATAAATGACGTATTGTTGTTTATAATATATTTTCAAACGCTAAGCTTTCCTTCAATTTTTAATAATAAACTTGTTTTCCTAACGGCGTTGGAAACTGCACTAACAATGTTGCAGTTAATGCAGTTAATAATTTAAGATATTAGATTAAGTTATATTTAAACCTTCGATATCTGTTTTTAATTAATAGCTAAATTTTCACTATAAATTTCAATCATTTCCAAAATAATTCTTTTACTTCAAAATTTTTCATTAGCCAAAACTTGTATATTATCAAAATCAAATACATGACTAAAACATACGGAATGCTCTGTTAAACTACAATCACTAATTTACAATCTCTTTTATGTGAATGTATCCTTAAATCTAAATTACCGGAGGTTTGTCTCATATAACGTGAATTGCAATTTGAACAATTAATTTTGAAAACTACATTAGATCGTTAATTTGGATTTATCCAAAGGAATACTGCAAATTATATCATTATATATTTAAGTAAAAAAGGTAATTTTAAAACAACATTTGTAATAAGATCGTCCATGACATAGTTAGATATGATAGGACTAATTTTAGCTCCCATTGGACTACTAAAAATCAGTTTTTAAAATTGGTTATTGAAAGAAAACGTGTTAATAAAGCTAAATTCCTGAAAGTGTCATGCCAATGGTTTTCTTATACTTTTTTCAACTAAATACATAATATTTGTAAATAATGAAATAACATCTAAGCTTATTAAAACATAATTATTGGGTAATTTACAACAATAAAATCTTTTAACAAAACTAAAAGAATCCTTGATCATTATCAAAGTTGTAAGATTTTATTAAAGTATTACTAATAAAATCATTTAATTTACTATTAGGCGTATTAATAAAATTAATAAACATTCTTACCTAAAACGTTTATTAAATAAATTACTTTTTAATAATATTTTAATCCTAAATTCTAGTAGTAATAATATTAACAATGTTGACATTTCTAACATAAATTATAAATAGGTATATATCATTAGTTAATAACTTAATCCAAACAAGTTTAATTATTAAATAATGATTACAAGATTACAATAAAACTGATCAATACAAAAATTATTTTCTAAACTAAAAGATAAAATTCCTATATTAAAAACATCTAATGTAGTTTAAAAAATTAACTATTCAAATTGCAATTAATATTATATGCGACAAACCTCCCATAATTTAGATTTAAGAATAAACACACATAAAAGTGATTGTAATTAAAAAAAAACGTACTTGTAGTTTAACAAAGCATTCTGTATCTTTTAATCATCTATTTGATTTTAATAATATACAAGAATGAAAGATGTTTAATTATATTATATTGGGAATGAAAAAAAAAAACAATAATTTTAAGTTAAAGTTTATAGTTGTGCAGTTCTGCGAGGAAATAATTATTAAGCGTTGCTCTTTTATAGTGCAAAATGTTGAATTGTGTCATAAACCTATACCTTCACGGTTTTATAGCAATTAGCATTGTTTCATTTTTGTTTTTCTGTAAATTATGATATTGTCTTTATTTATTTTATATTGTGACAAATTCAAGAAAAGTAAGAAATGTTTACAATTTTCAACCTTATCACTAAATAATTCAAAAACACGTAGGAATAGGTAGTAAAAAGTGAGTATCTATTGAAAGCCCGTAAAAAATTCTATTCAAATCTATAATAAAATACTGGGTGTGCCATTTAATAAAAATGAGAAAAATAAGATTGAGCAAAATAGACCACCCTGTATATGCAAAGGAAAGAGTCTGCAATGTGAATGTAGAAGTTAAAACTAGACAGATTGCGAAAACAAATCCCAAAATTTCATTACGATATCTTTCAAAATGGTGGAACAGGAGCCTACTCAATTGACTAATTTTTTTACATAGAAATGTCAATAACTTAGGGGCTGTTAGTCGTAGACCCATAGTACCTTACATCATTTTGCTCAGTATTTAACAAAGAATTCAAATATATATAAATATATAGTGTTCCATAAAAAAAAAATTTAGTGTAGTACTCCCTGTATATACAAAAATATTTTTACAAGATGCTCCTCCTTGTTGACTACAATAATCTGTTATAAGATTTTTTATTAAATCAACAGTATATATATATATATATATATATATATATATATATATGTATATGTATTTGGTGGATAATGGCTCGGATATTGAAAATAAATAAAAATTGTGTGTATAAATGTTGTTCATAGTCAAGTTTTCTATCACGTAAAAATATTTTTGTGCATACAGGGTGTTTCGTTCAGCCCAGGCGCAACCAAACTTTTTTATTTTGAATGGGACACCCTGTATATTATTCCATATTCCGATTCTTTGTTTCATTTTAGATCAACTTTATGTAAGCTCAAAAATGGACTGTTTCCGAGTAATTTGATTTTTTTTGTAAAAATTGACGTCTGTTGCAGTCTTTAAGAAATCGAATATCTCAGGAACTGTGTAACAGCAAATAGTAAATAATACCAAATAGAGGGAGCCGAATTTTAAAATTTTCAAACATACGTAATTCTGTAATTAAAAATTATTATTAATTTTATTAAATACATAAATAAAAAGTTTACCTCGAGTAGGATTCGAACCTACGACCTGTACTTTGCTAGAGTACCGCGCTACCAACTGCGCCACCAAGGTTCAAGCCCCAATCGATGCAAATTTTGTCTTTATGTATGCAGAACTGATGTAAATTCTTATTCGTTCATAACAAAAACTTATAATAATACGTAATTCTGTTTTTTTTTAAGTAGAACATTTTTTATACGTCTTTTAATTCGTTTTTAAAATTGTCTATCAAACATCCATTACATTCCCTGTACCTAACTTTAATCGTTTTATTGTTGTTTTAAGTTTTAATATTGTTTTATATATATATAATATATATATATATATATATATATATATATATATATATATATATATAGGTTGTCCGGAAAAGTGTGGGAAATCTCTCGGATTTAGATAGAAGACGAAAAATTTGTAGTCCTATAAATCTTTTTCTCCCAGACCCTCCTTACGGAGATGTGAGCCCCTGAAGGACGCCGCTGGAAATAAGTTTTTTTGAATAACTTTTAAAGTACTTGACATAATTTAATAAAAATTCAGTATGATAACCAGTAGCAAGGGCCTCTTAAAACAGTATCGTTGAAACATATTTAGCTTGTTTAGTTTACCAGGGATGGACTAAGTTGTACACCTTAACGCCTAAATTTTTAACACTCTGTATGATAAAGATCTAAAAAAAATATTTTTGGGTAGATTGAAACTTTCTCTAAAAAAAAAGGTATACTTGTTTAATATCTATAAAATTAACTATTTTCGAGAAAAAAAAATAATAAACGAATTTATGTTTCATTTTCATTTAATTAAAAACTTTATAAGTGGGTTCAACATGGGCTCCGTGAAGTCTGATACACTCGTGAGCACGACGAATTGAGGACTGCTGTACCCGCCACAATAATCCCACATTGTTCCTTAGCATATCCCAATGAAACGTGATTCTCTGTAGAAGCTCCACCCTAGTATCAACCGGACTGGAATACACCAAGGTTTTGAGGTGTCCCCACAGGTAAAAATCCAAAGGCGTCAGGTCGGGAGATCTAGGAGGCCAGGCGATAGGTCCACTTCTACCTATCCAACGGTTTGGATATACGTTATTTAAGTGTTCCCGCACAGCAACGCAAAAATGAGATGGTGCCCCATCGTGCATAAAATACATGTTTCGACGGTCTCAAGAGGTAAATGCTCTATTAAATCTTGAAAAGCGTTCTGGAGGAACTCCAAATAAAGTTGTCCATTCAATCGCGCCGGCAATACAAATGGTCCAATCAAAAAATTGCCAATGGCTCCTGCCCAGATATTAATTGATTGAAACTGATGTTGATGATGCGAAACAATAGCTGCATGAGGATTTTCATCAGCCCATATGTGTAAGTTGTGTAAATTCGTGAAAAAATTTTTGGTAAAAGTGCTTTATCTGTAAAAGAATAGTGCTAATGAAGTTTTCATTATTTCGTTGCTGATCCAATAGCCAGTTTGCGAACTGCATTCTACGAGGAAAATCTTCAGGAATCAATGATGCACTTTTTGCAAACGATATGGGTATAACAGCTGTTCTTGAAGAACTTCACGAATTATTGTTTTCGGCTTATTAAATTGTGCGGCTAATTTGCGAGTGTTCGCTGAAGGAGTGCCATCTACAGCATTCAAAATATTTTCCTCTAATTCCACCGTACGCACTGTTCTTGTCAGACCAGCATCAGTACTTTTTTTCTTAAACATTCCTAAAGAAAGTCAATATTATTACCTTAGTAACCGAAATCACTCACCGTTCTCTCTTAGACGTTGATCAACTCGTTGAAATGTCTTCTGATTTGGAATGGTACGATTAGGAAATCTCTCGTGATATAATCTTCTTGCTTCCAAAGCATTGAAAGAGGCAAGACCATACATGAGACTCATATTTGCATATTCAATAAAAGTGAATTCCATATTTCGAATAAGTTTACAATTTAAATCACCACGAAATCCAAAAATCGGTAAATTAATGTCGACAATGTATCAGCGATGTGACAAATGTCAAGTTCTAAAATGCAGGTTATTTATTTATTTCGTATCATAGGAATGTTTGACATGTTTTTTTGAGTGAAGATAAATAAAATGAACAAGAAATAAAATTATACCTCGTGGGTCAATAAACTCACTTAAGTTTGCAACATTTTTTAAATAATTAATATGTTTAATTTGGTTTTCCTAATTTATTATTAAAAGAGTGTTTTCTAGTAAAAATTCGAAAAAAAAAACACTGTCTTAATTTTTTTTAATAATTTGTTATTTATGAAACATTAATTCGTTTATTATTTTTTTTCTCGAAAATAGTTCATTTTATCGATGTTAAACAAGTATACCTTTTTTTAAGTAAAGGTTCAAGCTACCCAAAAATATTTTTTTTTAGAATTTTATCATACAGGGTGTTAAAAATTTAGGCGTTAATGTGTACAACTTAGTCCATCCCTGGTAAACTAAACAAGCTAAATATGTTTCAAGCATACTATTTTAAGAGGGCCTTACTAATGGCCATCATACTGAATTTTTATTAAATTATGTCAAGTTTTTTAAAAGTTACTCAAGAAAAACTTATTTCCAGCGGCGTCCTTTTGGGGGCTCACATCTCCGTAGGGAAGGTCTGTAGGAAAAAAATTTATAGGAACTTATCATGTTATTTTTTCGTCTTCTATCTGAATCCGAGTGATTTCCCACATTTTTCCGGACACCTTGTATAATATATCTCAACCAACTGAGCTAGATGGTATCTCTTGTTTTATCCCTAGCGTATACTGGGCTATGTCTACCAAGAAATTTAATTTTAAGGGAATATGAGCAACTGTCACCTTTTTCCAAAAAGGCTAGTTACAAAGGCCATATGGTACGTTATATAAAATTAGCCTAAAATTGCAAAAGGAATTCGAAAAATTTAACAGTGAGTCGGAATATTTTGATTGAACTCGCCGTCTTTGGTAACATACGTATTCCACAGTTATAAGTGTAGTGGTTCTGTTATCAATTTTGCCCTAAGATGTATCTGATGCACTTTGTCGAAAGACATATATATTAATGACTATATAATTTCTGTAACATTAACCAATCAGCATTGCTTATTCTTAAAATTTTGACCAATCACGAAGGTATCTCATGAAAATACGGCTCGTTTATCTTAACGACGGGGTATGTTCGATTTGGTATTTTCGATTTCGTATTTTCATTGCTCCCTTTAATGAAATATATCAGACTAGCTGTGACATGTCAGTCATGACAGTAATTGAGCACGGTTACTAAGGACGCTTAGTGTACATAAAAAGACGTTTTAGTGAAAAATAACATTTTCAACGATGAGTGAAGTCAAAGAGCGTTTTGCTAGTGTTGCTTTTTATGAAATTGATCGGCAAGCCAAAAAATACTCTGAAGACTGAAACATATGTTTGGAAACAATTTATGGAATTCCGTGACAATAGAAATTATACGCCGAATGAAAACACCCCAAATGAAACTTTGGCAATAATATTAAAAGATTAGGCTTTCAATATGCGTGAAATTGATGGCAGCGAATACAAAGAGTTATCTGTTAAGACTATTCAGAATAATACTGCAAAACTCACACTACAAAAGTAGTACGAAGAATATAAACGAAAAATTGACCAATTTAACGACATTGTTTTGCTGGAAGCAAGTAATGCGAAAAATACAAAGAGAAAGAGAGGTTTGTAGACAACACCAGAAAAAAGAAACACAAGTTCTGCACCATGAACGCTTAAAGATCTGAACAAAATGATCCAATAGTGCGATGAAATACACTTCCGGACTCCAGATGAAATTCTATCATATTGCAGCAGTAGAACTAGCCTGGAGAGAGGGCGCATCGTCATCGTGTTTAGAGCAATATTTTATAATAATATAATAAATATAACAATGATGGATCGTTTAGTGAACGAATTGAATACGATCCAGCTTTTTCGAAAACTGCACCAGGAGGTGAAAAATGACCGGCAGACACTAAATGGTTAACACCGAACATTGCTAATTTACATGTTTGTCCAGTAAGACTATTTAAGAAAATGCTGTCAAAACGAACTACCAGTATAACGACTGACAGGATATTTTTAACTAATAATATTTGGAAAAGTAATAAAAGCTGCTGGTACAAGAATATGCCAATCGGCAAAAACCAAATCAGTAAATGGACAAAATTGACCACTGAACGTAGTGAGATTGATGTAACAAAGCAAAAAATTACTAACCATTCTAACAGGTCAATAGCAGTTAGTACCATGGCTAGTTTGGGAGTTAACGAAGAAGAGAATATAAAAAACACTGGACACAACACATATCATTCCCCCAAACCATACCTACAAGTGACAGAAAGTTTGCATACGAAGACCAGCAACAGCAATCTACGTCAGAAAATAATCCTAATAAATGGAACATAATTTATAATAATAGTACAGTGCATCCCATTTTGGTTGAGCCAGCCAGATATCTCGGTTGTTGTTGAAAATAGAACCCTGCGATTTCCGCGGTCCTGTGCCACTTTTTTGTGAAACTCAAGATGGCCTGAACGGATTTTGCCTAACTTCTTTCGTTTATAAATTACAGGGTGTTTTTGAAAATCCACACTTTTTGGATCCCCTCCATAACTAAGAAGTTTCTCAGCGATAATGTCAAATTGAAAACTTGTCCCATAGAGAATTTTGCGCATAATCCAGGGGAGTACTCAAATTTTTTTTCGGGATATCGTTATGGAAATAAGGCTCAAACTTATGATTTTTTCAATGCAACACCCTGTATTTTATTATCTCATAAATTACTTATTTTTTTCCTTCGAAATAATATATAATATATAAACATGAAGTTTTCAAAAATGCTCCAAAATTACTAAAACATTGAATTTTAATAGAGTGCCATGGATTTCAAAGTTTTACTACAGGGATTATTATTTGTGATTTTTTTATAGTAGGTCATAGATGCTACAAACACTGTTGTTGACTTTTGGAGCATTGTTTTATCAAGTGACTGTGGAGAAATCAACAAATCTGCTGTCATGATGATAAATTTTGATGCGTTTTATTGTGTTTGTGTGTGGCGATTTTGTTAATTTGTGAAAGTATATAATGGCTGACAGAGTTTTGCAAAACAACGACAAGTATGATATCATACAATGTTTCAATCAATACCATGAACTAAATTATGGTGCGTATTCTAAACCCCGACCCAAGACGTGTAACAAGGAAAATAATGAAGTGTAATTGGTTTTTGAACCAAACTCGAAGGGACAATAATTTTGCGAGTGAAGTCATGTGGTCAGACGAAGTCCATATAAGCAGTGCCGGTTAATTTAACAGGCAAAATACAAGGCACTGGTATGATGAAAACCAACACCTAATTTTTGAGCAACAACAGGGTCGATTTGGTTTTAATGTAGACTGTTTCTTATTGGGGACATCAATAAAATACCACATTTTTGAAGGGGCTCTCAACGCGAATAGGTACTTGGAAATTTTAGAAGAAGTAATATTAGAATTCCTGGAGAATGTTCCCCTCGCCTATCTTAATGTCATTTACTTCCAACAAGACGGTGCCCCTGCCCACAATTCGAGGTTAATTGTGCCGTTTTTAGAAGAAACTTTCCAGGACCATTGGATTGGAAAAAATGGACCCATTAGGTGGCCTGCAAAGTCACCTGATTTATCAGTGTTGGACTTTTTTTGTGAGGTTTTTTGAAAAATAAAATATACGGTAAGAGGCACAATAATATTGAAGAACTTCGTGCAACAACAGAGGCAGTTTTCCAGAATTTACAAAATTTTAAATGCATTAAGACGTATTAAGAAATTGTGTCAATTGTGTGTTAGGGAAAATGGACACCAATTTGGACAATTCAATGAATAAGTTACCGAATAATTTCGAAATGAAATAGTATGAGTAAATATTTAATTACTTGCTTATTTTACATTATGAACTTTTTATTACTATTTATTTGTTGCTATTAGTTACCTACGTTTTGTGTTTTGTTAGTGAATTAGTGTTAGTATTATTCATTATTTAATCACAAGTAGCATTTCTTCAATTTGAACTTTTTTTGTATGAAAAATCCATAGCCTACTATTAAAAATCAATGTTTTAGTGATTTTGGAGCATTTTTGAAGAATTTATGTTTATATATTATATATCATTTTGAAGGAAAAAAAAAAGGAATTTAATGAGGTGATAAAATACAGGGTGTCCCATTGAAAAAACAATAAGTTTGAGTCGTATCTCCATAACCATACCCCGAAAAAAAAAATTGAGTGCGCCACTGAATTCTACATAAAATTCTCTATGGGATAAGTTTTCAATTTGACATTATCGCTGAGAAACTTCGTAGATATGGAGGGGGTTCAAAAAGTGTGAATTTTCAAAAACGCCCTGTAACTTATGAACGAAAGAAGTTAGGAAAAATCCCTTCAGGACATCTTGAGTTTCACAAAAAAGTGGCACAGAACCGCGAAAATCGCAAGGTTCTATCTTCAACAACAACCGCAATACTTGGCTGTCTCAACCAAAATGGGATGCACTGTACAGTTTATACTTACAATAAACAAGTCAGTTTCTAAGACTAGATTTTATTGTTTATTAGTAGAAAGAAATGATATAATCTGATCGAATATCACTCGACTTTTTCGGTATATTTGAACAAAATTAGTATTGGTTTAAGGAAACACCCCTCGCGTTCCGTTTCCAAGCAATACTAATCTTGTTCTTAAGTCGGGCAAGTATTTTTCGAATATACCAACGAAGTCTTGTGATTTTATTACTAATAATAGCATATATGATATTTTGAAAGAAAATAATATACAAAAAATAATGATGGAAAATTCAAGAAAATATAAATCATAAGGGTCCTCGATTACGGAATCGAGGTCTAGATTTGTTTCTGGTCGTTAGGGCATACACCATTACCGCTTATAATATAACAAACTAACCAAACCAAAGAAAGGAATAATGAATGTTAAGATTTTTAAAACAATAGGGTTATTAATTATTATTAATTAATGGATGTTATTTAACATACCTATTACACAACTATTCGTTCCACATCTACCGCTCTTAAAATAATAATAGTCGTACCAATTTATCGGGGTTATGCAAGAAAAATAAGTATTACTGAGGTAGAACAAGGGTCAAAATGGCATTTAAATAATTCAATTATCGTAGAACGTATTAGTTCATTTCACGAAATTACAAACTTTATTACCACTAACTATTCACTTCTCGTAATATCACGTGTGTATGTAATGAAGAAACTTCATTTAACAGTAATTATCATCAATATATAGATAATGTCATTCACTTTAACAAAAAAACAATTTTGTTTTGCAAAAGTTGCTACGATTCAACTATTCTTAATGCGTTTAATTTTATCTTCAAAACTAATCTGCGGACAAATGACGATTTTATCACCAAATAAAACTTACTAAAACATAAGTTGTGTTCTTTTGTTTAAGAATTATTTAAGTAATATTTAAAATTAATGTACGCGCGTGTATCAGCTCAAAATCACTTAGGAAGGATTATTAAAAAAAAATATTAAAAAGTGAGGAATTTACATAAAATATTAAGAAATATATCTAAATAATAACATTTTTAAAATACGGGACAACATTCCAACATTACAAAAATGTTTTAACCACAAATTATATTTGTAGAGAGATCCTCTAAAAGTTAATTGAAATAATCTAAATACATTTTTTGTAGAGTTAAATCCGGGTAATTTAAAGAGCATGGCAACCTTGATTTTATAAAACTTTTGATGAACTTATCTAATTAAGTAATTCTTTATGTGATCTGTGTTATTAAAAGCTAGTTTCTTATTTTATACAGCGCAAAATAAGTCATTGAAATAAAATTGTATCTACTAATTGCACATGAACGTGATTAGTAATTACATAATATCAACGTATATTTCTCAAAACATGTTATTATGGTGTTATCAAACTGAACAAATCAATCTAATGAATATTCATTGCTTAATTTTAGTAATCAAAGTAATTTAGTAATTAATAAAACAATAAATACGGTGATATTATTGATCACAATGTCACCTTTAATGATTCTGAAATTAATCATTAACGAAATTTTTTGTGCATCTTTCAAGCAAGAAAATACATACATTATGTATTACCAGGCAACGTACAAATTAATTCAAACTGAATTCTTGTACTTACGGGTCTTTGCCCAGAGCCGGTTTAGATTATATTCAATTCAAATTTACTTCCTTAGGCTACTGATGGCACATGCCATAATTTGCTACCGTATTTCTTTGAATGACGTGTAGAATATCAATTGAATGAACTACGTTACAGTATTGTTTTCTGATGTCTCATAAACACCTTTATTTTACAATACCGTTTTGAAACCATGCACGGGATTAAAAATTGCTTGTTTAAAAAAAATAAACATTCATTGAATTAAATTGCCAAAACGTGTTCAATAAAATAATAGATCTACATAAAATTGTACAATAACAAAATTGACTTTACGATTTACATAATTAAAAACAGTAATTAATGAATAATACATATGTTAAAAATCTTCTCAGAAAAATATCAAGGAGGAGGGGGTTAGATTTGAATAAATTGATGATGCAAATGATCCTCCGCTACCAACTGACTATTTAGAATTATATTTAATTCTTCCCAAATCTGCTCTACAACTAATAAGATAACTCCAATCACTTCTTCAATTTTAACAAGATAGTGTTTTATTTTTTTTATAAAACAGCAAACATCATACGTAGAGATAAAAAATAGAGCCCAAACAAGTTATTGTAACAGATTTAAATCCATAATTTTATATTAAATCCATGCCGACCATTTATTGCTTCTACTGTGCCCACACATGCTGGTTATGAAAATGAGTGATTCCTCAGTGCGTAAAACAAGATTTATGGGTTCAAAATAAGTTGGACAAACAATATCCATTATTAGGTTATGCGAAGATTTAGAATTGTTTTGTGAGTTTGACTCAACACGTCCATCCATCCGTCCATGCCCGCTATTACGGGAAAACGGCTGAATTTTTTTCAAATCTGTCTTCATCAAATAGATAACATTGTAAGTGCCCCTTACTTATAATTGTTCTAAATATATCGCACTTTTACATTATAATTTAAAGTATCAAAAAACTAATATTTTGCTTAATCGCAAAGAAAAATATTGGTAGGTTCGTTAGACAGTTGTAAATTGATAAAACGGTAAGATATACCATATATATATATATATATATATATATATATATATATATATTCATAAAATTATATAAAATAATACCGGTTAGACCTGCAGTTCAGCAACCCTCTGTACATTCAACTTGATATAAAAGTTGACACTTGCACCACTCGACATATTAAAGAACGATATTTGAGCTTGTGCAAATAGACTATTGAAACGAGTTTGGCCGGACTAGCAGTACAAACCACACTTAATTTTGATTGAGTAACGGTCGTAATGATGTACTCGAATTCCTAAAAATAATGGTCTATAAAATAACTAAAATAATTACTTACGGTTGACTCTATCGTTTCAAACAATGACAATTCTAATTTTATTTGACTTGTGCTGCCATATTTGAGTTAAACAAAGTATGTACAGTGCATCCCATTTTGGTTGAGACAGCCAGATATCTCGGTTGTTGTCGAAGATTGAACCTTGCGGTTTCCGCGGTCCTGTGCCGCTTTTTTGTGAAACTCACGATGGCCTGAACGGATTTTTCCTAACTTCTTTCGTTCATAAGTTCATTTGAAAATTAACACTTTTTGGATCCCCTCCATATCTAAGAAGTTTCTCAGCGATAATGTCAAATTGAAAACTTGTCCCATAGAGAATTTTACGTAGAATCCAGGGGTGCACTCAATTTTTTTTCGGGGTATCGTTATGGAGGTAAGACTCAAACTTTTGATTTTTTCAATGCAACACCCTGTATTTTATTATCTCATTAAATTACTTTTTTTTTTCCTTCGAAATGACATATATATATATATATATATATATATATATATATATATATATAAATATGAAGTTTTAAAAAATGCTCCAAAGTTACTAAAACATTGAATTTTAATAGAGTGCCATGGATTTCAAAGTTTTACTACAGGGATTATTATTTGTGATTTTTTTATAGCAGGTCATGGATGCTACAAACACTGTTGTAGACTTTTGGAGCATTGTTTTACCAAGTAACTGTGGAGAAATCAACACATCTGCTGTCATGATGATAAATTTTGATGCGTTTTATTGTGTTTGTGTTTGGCGATTTTGTTAATTTGTGAAATTTTATAATGACTGAAAGATGTTTTTCAGAACAACGAAAAGTATGATACCATACAATGTTTCAATCAATGCCATGAAAATGTTGACGAAGCATTAGAATTATATTTAAACAGGTAAACTGGCAATTTACAATAAAGCATTATATGACACATTGTTTTTAAAACATTAGATATCCAGAGAGGCGTCAACCTAGTCGAGCAACGATATATTTCTACTAAAGAATAATCTACTAACACTGGCGTTTCCCGATCACGGGTACAAAGGATTAAAAAAAAACACAAATTGAAACCCTACAAAGTGAATATTGTCCAGCATTTATACCCTGGTGATGCAGCGAAGCGTGTGAATTTCTGTAATTGGTTTTTGAACCAAACTCAAAGGGACAGTAATTTTGCGAGTAAAGTCATATGGTCAGACGAAGCCCGTATAAGCAGTGCCGGTTTATTTAACAGGCAAAATAGAAGGCACTGGTATGATGAAAACCAACACCTAATTTTTGAGCAACAACAATCGGGTCGATTCGGTTTTAATGTAGCTTGTTTCTTATTGGGGACATCAATAAAATACCGCATTTTTGAAGGGGCTCAACGCGAATAGGTGCTTGGAAATTTTAGAAGAAGTAATACCAGAATTCCTGGAGAATGTTCCCCTCGCCTATCTTAATGCCATTTACTTCCAACAAGACGGTGCCCCTGTCCACAATTCGAGGTTGATTGTGCCGTTTTTAGAAGAAACTTTCCAGGACCATTGGATTGGGACAAATGGACCCATTAGGTAGCCTACAAGGTTACCTGATTTGTCAGTGTTGGACTTTTTTGTGGGTTTTTTATGAAAAATAAAATATACCGTAAGAGGCACAATAATATTGAAGAACTTCGTGCAACAACAGAGGCAGTTTTCCAGAATTTACAAAATCGGCCTTTCATAATTTTAAATGCATTAAGACGTATTAAGAAATTGTGTCAATTGTTCGTTAGGGAAAATGGACATCAATTTGATCAATTCAATGAATAAGTTACCGAATAATTTCGAAATGAAATAGTATGAGTAAATATTCAATTAGTTGCTTATTCTACATTATGAACTTTTTATTACTATTTATTTGTTGCTATTAGTTACCTACGTTTTGTGTTTTGTTAGTGAATTAGTGTTAGTATTGTTCTTGTTCCCTTCATGGAAAAATCACAAGTAGTCAATTTGAACGTTTTTTGTATGAAAAATCCATAGCCTACTATTAAAAATCAATGTTTTAGTGATTTTGGAGCATTTTTCAAGAATTTATGTTTATACATTATATATCATTCTGAGGGAAAAAAAATAAGGAATTAAATGAGATGATAAAATACAGGGTGTTCCATTGAAAAAATCATAAGTTTGAGTCGTATCTCCATAACGATACCCCGAAAAAAAAAATTGAGTGCGCCACTGAATTCTACATAAAATTCTCTATGGGATAAGTTTTCAATTTGACATTATCGCTGAGAAACTTCGTAGATATGGAGGGGGTTCAAAAAGTGTGAATTTTCAAAAACGCTCTGTAACTTGTGAACGAAAGAAGTTAGGAAAAATCCGTTCAAGATATCTTGAGTTTCACAAAAAAGTGGCACAGGACTGCGAAAACCGCAAGGTTCTATCTTCAACAACAACCGAGATACTTGGCTGTCTCAACCAAAATGGGATGCTGTACACTTCTTTTTATAGAGGGAACTTCAAGCTATACAATGTAAAAATAATAAATTTGAAACCGAATTAAAACAAAAACCAAAATAGCCATAAATAGTTATTTGTTTCAGTAGTACAAAAAATGTCAATTTTCTCGTCGTCCAACAACCTTCTGAGTCCCGAAAATGCATTTTTTTTATACGTTCCCAAAAATGGCTATTTTACGAAATCATTTCAGCCAGTAAAATAGCTCATTTTCGGCCTAGTCTCTAAAAGTCGTCATGGCAACCATTTTAGTTATTTTAAATAATTCAGTGGACAATATTTTAAAAATTATTTTATTTATCAGTTCTATCATTCGAAATTGTCAAAGAAAACTAGGTACTTTAAAAAAAATAACGAATAAAATTGATAAATTAGGTATTCAAGGAAAAGTTTAGAGAGCTTAGACAAAAAAATAATGTTTGTAACACCTACCTAAAATAGGTTTTTTAGGACTCATTTGTTATTCTGGATTAGGCTAATGCCTGGTCCGGAAACAAATTCGTCCTAAAAAACCTCATTTTAGGTACTTGATACAAAAATAGCTACTTTTGTAAACGCTCCCAAAAATGGCTATTTTACGGACTCATTTCAGTCCGTAAAATAGCTAGTTTTCGGCGTAGTCCCTAAAAGACGCCATGGCAACCATTTTATACTACTTTAAATAATTCAGTGGACAGTATTTAAAAAATTATTTTATTTATCAGTTCTATCATTCGAATTTGTCAAAAAGACTAGGTAGTTTCAACAAAAAGTCTAATAGTACAGTTAAGTAATATAAATATTACAAATCTCCGTTAACACTAACAATGTCAAAAAATAACTGGCAATTTAAATAAAAATTCTTATTTGAAAAAATTAAACTGAAATGAACAACTTTGTCCATTTTGATAACTGTTACCTGTAAACGAGAGACCTTTAATTGTTGCATTCGCAGGTAAATTAATTTGAGGACTAGTAGAAGAGGCAGAAGTACTTGCGGAGGATATACTTGGCGATACTTCCGTGGAAGTCGTCCTTTTTACCAAGTAGAAGTTTGAAAACTTATTTCTTCTTTTCAATCGACTCTTCTATGTAAGATTCGGCCACTTTAGACGACCTGAATAATATTGTTGTTTAGAATAAGGTAAACGTTTTGTTTAACATACTTGTCCCCAACCCCCAAAGTGTTTCAACGATGTCAAATCCGTCAAATCAGCACCTACAGCCAGAGTAGCAGAGCTACGCCTAAAATAATGACCTGTGTAGTACTTTGGATTCGGTAGCTTTAAAAATTCAGCCATAGTCGAAGGCATTTTCCGGAATGAATGGATGCCGACGCGTCGCACAGTGGATTTGCCTTTTCGGTATGAGACAAATAAATAGTCGTGTGTGGTACATTATTAGGCCGAAGACGAACATATTTTTGATAAACCTCCATAGGGTTAACAACTTTCTCCACACCAACCACCGGAAATACTCTTTTAATATTTGCCTTCGTCTCAGCAAGAGAAATTAATAAACTGCTGCTGTCTTTTTCGACAGTGTCCTGCATTCTTAGAGAGTGCAATTCTTCTCTTCTGCATGCTTCACAAAGGCCGATTATAAGAGCGACCTAATAATTAAAGTAAAATTGAATCCTACTTTAAAAGTAATCACCACATACTAACCTTAACTAACAAAAACCTTTCATCATCAGCACTTGCCAAAAACTTATCGATCTCAACTCTTGATAGGCTCGTAACCCACCGAATTCCTCTTCAGAAAAGCGATAACTTTTAGAAATTTGTCAATATTAATATTTTCTTTGACATTTAGAACTGTCTTTAACATCGAATATTTCGACCAAACTGTCGACGGTTTCAATGTTTGCGTGTAAAAGAGTAAGTAATTAGTAATTAAAAAACATCAAGGTAGGAAAACATAGCTTAGGTGTACTATTACTTACTTTGTCTTGCAAATAATTCAGTAGCACATCTTGGTTTATAACGACTACGCCATTAATTTTTACAGGTAGTAAGACAAGGCGATTTCTTTCGCCTTCTCCGCATTACTTGCCGGGTTTTGGAGAATTTTTTGAAAGTAGTGTTTTTTGACAAATTCAAATGACCGAACTTAAAATAAAAATAAATGGAAGTTGTTGCTATCTGGTACAAGATTCTAGAGCTTCTCTTCCCAAAAGCTATTTTTGAATCAAGTACCTAGTGCTTTTATTGGAATAAAATTGATAAATTAGGTATTCCAAGAAAATTTTAGAGAGCTTAAACAAAAAAAAAAATTGTTTGTAACACGTACCTAAAATAGGTCTTTTAGGACTCATTTGCTATTTGTCCTGAAAAGCCTCATTTTAGGTACTTGATACAAACAGCTATTTTTGTGCGGTTGCCATGGATACACCGAAAAATCCCGTAATCAGCCACTTTTGTTACGAAATACTGTCCCAATATATAGTATCTTATTTAGGTGGTTGGAGAAAAATAACATTATTTTTCACACTCCCACCCAGTACAGATCTTCTGAACTAAATTTGCTGTACCATCTAATTTCACGGATAGTACGGCAAGTTTTACAACAGGTATTTCGAAAATACCTGTAACGGTTTGAATTTTCGCACTTCTAACTTGGACATCTTGAGCTTTCTTCGCCTTAACGACTCTGTCATTAGTCCAATTACAGCGTGGAAGATCTTTACTACGATGTCGCGCACTTTAACAAAACTTGTTTATGTCATTTGATTCATAATAGCAACTTTGGAATATGTTCTGATACGAAACGTCGCCAATACTTATTGCCGAATTGTTCCTTATATAGGTAATTAAACTTCACCAGGTTTACATCAGTTCTCTAATCAGCTTATTGCCGTTAGAATTTCCAATTAGGAATCAGTGCCTCTGATTCGTCAGTGTCTAAGGGTATATATGTAAGTGCTCTTCAATTGATTATGTTTTCTGCCGCAATAAGACAGCTTTGTAGTGTGGGACCGGATGGAGCTCTAGCTGGTAATGCTGCATACAGTGAAATTGTTTCAGACTTAACAAGACGTACCCAAGCCTCGCCCATATGAGGAGATAAAGGTTAGTTGAAGTGAAATAATATTTCTGGACTAATGAAAGATTCAGCCATTAAACTAAGATCATCTTTCTTTAATTCTTCACGTAAAATAGCTAGTTTTCGGCGTAGTCCCTAAAAGACGCCATGGCAACCATTTTATACTACTTTAAATAATTCAGTGGACAGTATTTAAAAAATTATTTTATTTATCAGTTCTATCATTCGAATTTGTCAAAAAGACTAGGTAGTTTCAACAAAAAGTCTAATAGTACAGTTAAGTAATATAAATATTACAAATCTCCGTTAACACTAACAATGTCAAAAAATAACTGGCAATTTAAATAAAAATTCTTATTTGAAAAAATTAAACTGAAATGAACAACTTTGTCCATTTTGATAACTGTTACCTGTAAACGAGAGACCTTTAATTGTTGCATTCGCAGGTAAATTAATTTGAGGACTAGTAGAAGAGGCAGAAGTACTTGCGGAGGATATACTTGGCGATACTTCCGTGGAAGTCGTCCTTTTTACCAAGTAGAAGTTTGAAAACTTCTTTCTTCTTTTCAATCGACTCTTCTATGTAAGATTCGGCCACTTTAGACGACCTGAATAATATTGTTGTTTAGAATAAGGTAAACGTTTTGTTTAACATACTTGTCCCCAACCCCCAAAGTGTTTCAACGATGTCAAATCCGTCAAATCAGCACCTACAGCCAGAGTAGCAGAGCTACGCCTAAAATAATGACCTGTGTAGTACTTTGGATTCGGTAGCTTTAAAAATTCAGCCATAGTCGAAGGCATTTTCCGGAATGAATGGATGCCGACGCGTCGCACAGTGGATTTGCCTTTTCGGTATGAGACAAATAAATAGTCGTGTGGTACATTATTAGGCCGAAGACGAACATATTTTTGATAAACCTCCATAGGGTTAACAACTTTCTCCACACCAACCACCGGAAATACTCTTTTAATATTTGCCTTCGTCTCAGCAAGAGAAATTAATAAACTGCTGCTGTCTTTTTCGACAGTGTCCTGCATTCTTAGAGAGTGCAATTCTTCTCTTCTGCATGCTTCACAAAGGCCGATTATAAGAGCGACCTAATAATTAAAGTAAAATTGAATCCTACTTTAAAAGTAATCACCACATACTAACCTTAACTAACAAAAATCTTTCATCATCAGCACTTGCCAAAAACTTATCGATCTCAACTCTTGATAGGCTCGTAACCCACAGAATTCTTCTTCAGAAAATCGATAACTTTTAGAAATTTGTCAATATTAATATTTTCTTTGACATTTAGAACTGTCTTTAACATCGAATATTTCGACCAAACTGTCGACGGTTTCAATGTTTGCGTGTAAAAGAGTAAGTAATTAGTAATTAAAAAACATCAAGGTAGGAAAACATAGCTTAGGTGTACTATTACTTACTTTGTCTTGCAAATAATTCAGTAGCACATCTTGGTTTATAACGACTACGCCATTAATTTTTACAGGTAGTAAGACAAGGCGATTTCTTTCGCCTTCTCCGCATTACTTGCCGGGTTTTGGAGAATTTTTTGAAAGTAGTGTTTTTGACAAATTCAAATGACCGAACTTAAAATAAAAATAAATGGAAGTTGTTGCTATCTGGTACAAGATTCTAGAGCTTCTCTTCCCAAAAGCTATTTTTGAATCAAGTACCTAGTGCTTTTATTGGAATAAAATTGATAAATTAGGTATTCCAAGAAAATTTTAGAGAGCTTAAACAAAAAAAAAAATTGTTTGTAACACGTACCTAAAATAGGTCTTTTAGGACTCATTTGCTATTTGTCCTGAAAAGCCTCATTTTAGGTACTTGATACAAACAGCTATTTTTGTGCGGTTGCCATGGATACACCGAAAAATCCCGTAATCAGCCACTTTTGTTACGAAATACTGTCCCAATATATAGTATCTTATTTAGGTGGTTGGAGAAAAATAACATTATTTTTCACACTCCCACCCAGTACAGATCTTCTGAACTAAATTTGCTGTACCATCTAATTTCACGGATAGTACGGCAAGTTTTACAACAGGTATTTCGAAAATACCTGTAACGGTTTGAATTTTCGCACTTCTAACTTGGACATCTTGAGCTTTCTTCGCCTTAACGACTCTGTCATTAGTCCAATTACAGCGTGGAAGATCTTTACTACGATGTCGCGCACTTTAACAAAACTTGTTTATGTCATTTGATTCATAATAGCAACTTTGGAATATGTTCTGATACGAAACGTCGCCAATACTTATTGCCGAATTGTTCCTTATATAGGTAATTAAACTTCACCAGGTTTACATCAGTTCTCTAATCAGCTTATTGCCGTTAGAATTTCCAATTAGGAATCAGTGCCTCTGATTCGTCAGTGTCTAAGGGTATATATGTAAGTGCTCTTCAATTGATTATGTTTTCTGCCGCAATAAGACAGCTTTGTAGTGTGGGACCGGATGGAGCTCTAGCTGGTAATGCTGCATACAGTGAAATTGTTTCAGACTTAACAAGACGTACCCAAGCCTCGCCCATATGAGGAGATAAAGGTTAGTTGAAGTGAAATAATATTTCTGGACTAATGAAAGATTCAGCCATTAAACTAAGATCATCTTTCTTTAATTCTTCACGTAAAACACGTTCTGTAGCAATGAAATTAGTTCCTCGATCACAGAAAATAGATATCGGTTGTCTTCTACTGTTCACAAAATTCGAAAATCGAAGGAAATAACAACATCTAGTTTATAGGCTACCTCTAGATGTGAGACAGGTAAATAACGGTACTAATCTTTTTCTATTCTTCCTAACTACAACATTAATAGGACCAAAGTAATCAACGCCAGTGAAAGTAAATGGAGCTGTAAACATAGCAAGACGACATAACATTTCTGGTTCAATAGGTGCCGCAAATATTATTTCACGTGTGTCAATTTTTTATTAAATATTTATTTTATCAAAAAATGTCTGAAATAAAAGTTGTCTAGTATTTAGTTCTCCATTACATGATGATATTTAGTTAGTGGTTTCTTAAAAAAACAAAGGAGCAACGAATATCAGCATTTGTTGTAATGACAAGGTACTCCTGTATTGTAGTCAATTGATAGAGATGTTTTTTTTCTTTTCAAGTATATAAAATTTTAATACTTTTACTAAACTAGTTTTGACAAAGCGCAACAGTGAAGTGAAGTGAAGTGAAGTGATGTTAAACTTATTTTAATAGCCACCTATGATTGCTTCTAATTGTCGAAAGAATTGATTGCATCTTAGAACTGTCAAGCTAGTGCATGCACTTGAAGTAAAAAGTTACATATTTACATTGGTTAACATCCATTTGTGTATGAAATACGCTTTTGAAGTAAACAGAAATCGCTCATTTATCCGAAAGGCGACGTACTGAAATCTTAATGATGCTGGGATATGGTGAAAGAAGGAGAACGCAGGCAAAGGTTTACAATTTGTTTAACAATTTGTATCCCGAATTTCACATAACGCAATCAACTGTAAGTAAAATTTGGCACAAATTTCAAGATAGGGGCTTTGTTAAAGATTTACCAAAACGGGCAGAGGTACAGATTTAAATAATGAACAAAGTGGAAATGTTATGTTGGACGTCGTGGAAAATCTGCATGTTTCCGTTAGACAAATTGCACGAGATTATAATACAAGCAAATTCACTGTACACAGCGTGCTAAAAATGGAAATGTGGCACTCATACAAAGCGTGTGTTCAGGATCGTAGATTGGAAATTTGTGAAGAAATAACCCATCAACATGAAGGCAATGCAAATTTTCACAAAAATATTCTGTTTACTGACAAATAAATGTTTTGATTAAACAGCATAGCTAATAAGGAAAACACGATACAGGAATGATGGAAAACCTTTTTTCTTTGAGGGTAGTTTAACGGCCGAGGCTTATCTAAATTGTCTACGATTTGAAGTAGTTCCTACATTAGCAGTTTTATACTCAAATCAATTACATTAGGGTATACACAACGACGGAATATGATTCAAACAAAACGGGGCCCCTCCACATTTTGGGATTAATGTCCGCCGGTACCTTAGTCATACCTTTCCAGATCGTTGGATAGACAGAAGAGGTCCAGTAGAATGGGCAGCTTGGTCACCAGATTTAAGTGCGCTAGATTTCTTCCTTATTGGCGACCTTAAAAATAAGGTTTACGTAAATAGGTCGGGAGGCATTGACAGTTTAAGAAACCGCATTCATACAGAGATGAGGGCCATCACACCTGAAGCTGTTTGAAACGTGAGTGTTGAATTTCAACGTAGAATTTATTACTGTCAGGCTGTGAACGGTGCTCAATTGGAACATTTATTGCAATTTCCTTTTTTTTTGTATCCAGATTAATATTAACAGATTAGTTAACATTGTAGATTGCGTCATCACTTTTTCACTATTTCGCTTTTTTTATCAAAACTATTTCAGTAAAAGTATTAAAGTTTTATATCATTGAAAAGAGAAAAAAACATCTCTATTAAATGAGTATAATATAGGGTTACCAGCGTCATTTAAAAAAATGGTGGTGATATTTGTGCTCCCTTGATTTTTGAAAAAACCACTAACCAAATATCTAATAGCAAGTTGCTTGAAAAAATTACATAGTACTTTGGACAATACTTCAGGAATATACTTCAATAAATTGGCTTCATGAATTATTCTTGCCAACAATTCTACTTGCGTATTAACTGGGGATGCATAAACTTTTGATTTTAAGGCACCCCGCAAAAAATCGCAGGGTGTCAAGTCCGGTAATCGAGCTGGCCAGTTCACAGGTGCGTTAACTCCTATTTCAATCCAGCGCTGTGGATATTCCTAATTTAAATGTTGCCTTACATTTAAAGTAAAATGAGGAGGTGCGCCATTATGCATAAACCAAAGGTCACGGCGAAAGAGTAAGGGCAAATCTTCCAATAAAATAGGTACATTTTGTATCAAAAGTTCAAGTACATATCTCCATTCAGCCGATTTGGCAGTACAAAGGGACCAATAATAAAAGTGTGTACAGCTCCAACCCAGACGTTTACTTGAAATTGATGCTGATAATGAGATACTCTCGTTTCATGAGGGTTTTCAACAGCATAAACATGTTCATTATGAAATATGAAAATGTAAACTTTCACCATAATAAAATACTTATCTTTTTTGTTTACATCTTTAACAATTTTTAACAGATATTACTACTGACGAAGATAACTGTAAGTGTTCTCGAAACGTTTAGATTGTATAATTTAAAATATACCATTAAAAAAAACCCAAAAAAGATAAGTATTTTATTATGTTCATCATGAACACTGAAAATTCCGCATCTAGTAAAAGTAGCTTTGTCCGTGAACAAAATTTTTTTGCTAAAATTTGGATTTTCGATTCTTTCTATGAATATTAAATCGACAGAAAGCTAAACGTTGATCAGGATCCATGGGCATGGATCCTGAACTTTTCGAATATGAAAGGGGTGCAATAATTGTTCTTGAAAAACTCAATGAACTGATGATTTCGAAATTCCCAATCGCAATCCTACACGTCGTGTGCTGGTCTGGATTTATTTCAACAGCATCCAAAATCTCTTCTTCTATTTCCACCGTCCTTATGGTTCGTCTGCGTCCAGAATTTACACGGCTTGGTTGAAACTTGATTTGGAGTTCTACGGAAATGATATTTTTTCCTATAAATTCTTACACTTCTTCGACCGTTGCAATGGCAAAGTTCATAGCCTAAAAGAATATCCGCCATTTCAGAATTAGTGAAACTGTGAACCATAACTATGGATCTTTATCAATGGAAAAGCGGCGGAAAAAACTAACCTTTGATAAATAAATTCAACTATCGATATGGTAACTAAAAAGTAAAGGCGACTAAAGTTTTATACTTAAGTAAAAGCGCTTGCGCAAATGTGCATTGCATTAGAAAATGTTTCTTCCTGGCTAAACCGTTCGTCCAAATTAATTGAAATTAAAACTAATTGTTATTGCGGAAAAAAATAGGATAGTCAAATAAGTTATTTTGATACTTTTGGATAATTTGCATGCATCCTGAGCTTTCTTGGAAACCGGTGCTCTTAGCGATATTAAGAAGGTACACCTTTTTTAAGTAGAAAACGTAGGGAAAACTATCATTCCATACTAAAAAGGTCTACACTGTAGCACAAAAAGTTGTAGCCGTTTAAACATGTTCTAATGGTCGCTTGTTGCGCCTTCTAGGAAATACACCAAAGTCGATGATAAATTTGAATTTTTCATCCCAAGAAACCCCCATATAAGAAATTTTATAAAATTGGCCCAAAGCAGTCGAAATATATGAAAGAAAATGTGATTTATTTTTCAACTTTGACACCCTGTAGCTTCGTTATTATCAACTTTTGGACTAACGAAAGTTTACTCAAATCGGATTATTTTTACGTAAGTAATCTTCTTTATACTTGTGGCTATGCAATTTAGGGACACCCTCTATATGTTTCGGCTATATGAAATACGGAGGTGACTAGACTAGTCAGCTCCATGTTATTTGGTTGTATCCAAATAGATTCATGTTAAAAGTGTATTTACGTCAATAAATCGGCATTTCAGGAGCTAACGAATTCTTAACTTGTGAATATTAAAACCGGAGTGACTAACGTAGAGGAAACGGTCTAAGTTTAAAACTTGGGATACATTTATATTTTAAAATATTAATTATAGAAGAAATTGCTTTAAGAGCGCTAGGTGTTTTCAGATCAGATAGCTTTTAGAAGAGTGGTTCCATTGAAGCGTCAAAAGAGGACTCTTAACAGGATTCAATAATAAAACGTTAACTAAATTAAAGAAATTCGAGTCAGATAATGTAGGTGAGGCCTTAGAAGGTTGAAGGGCAAACAGATGAAAACTTGCCCACATCGTTTTTGTTTGTTGAGTAATTGTGGCGGGGGGACGACGACGACGACGACGACGACGACGACGACGACTGCGGGATGCTTTTCATCTTGCGTGGAATAATTAGATGAATTTGGTTTATATTATTTTTATAATTAACTAAATAAATCCTACCAAGGCGTCTATTTCGAGTACAGCTATTAAAGATGTGTACAGTTAACAAAATTTTGGGAATGTCCATTTGTGTTCTTTCTCCTCAGCAATCGAAACTAGGCGCTGAGTTTTTTCTACAGACAAACTACATTAGGTGCCTACAGACATTAATAGTTATTTACATGGTTAGTGCTGGAACAGTTCTAGATGAGCGCGACAGTTAGCGGCGCGAGTACGTGAAGCGCACGAGCGACACATGTCGCGCGAATCATCCCAAAAGCTCTTCACGCACGTAACATGTACTCTATTTTTTGGACGGATTATAATTTACATTGAATCAAATCCTTTTTACTTCGTGCTATTTTTGCCATATTAAAATCAAGTCACCGATGCTGATAAGCAGAAACCGAGAAATTTGAATTGAAATGTATTTGTTTTAAACTTATTTCTGAGGGGAAGTATTTGTGTGCATTTTCAATTAAACATGTCTTCTGATGAAGAGAGTTTGTATAATTGCAAACCTCCAGAAGTTCGCAAAGCTGTAAATGTAGCAGTTAATAGTTTATTACCTGTCAACTCAGCATCAAGTTACGAAAAAGCTTACGATGCTTTCATTGAATGGTGTACAAATAAAAGCAAAAAATTACACGGAAAGTTGTTTATTGGCATATTTTAAAGACATCAGTGTTTACAAAAAGCCATTATGGTCAATATAGAGCATGATAAAGCCTTGACTGAATATTAAACATAATGTAGATATTTCAAAATACCCGAAGATAATAGCTTTTCTAAATAGGGCAACAGAACACCATAATCCTAAGAAATCGAGAATACTTGATGAAGAACAAATCTTAATATCTCTAAGAGATGCGCCTGATACAACATAATTATTAATGAAGGTATCAAATTGTTACTTTTTTGAAATCTAGTAAATTTTAAAATTCATTTCTATAGGTAATAGTAATTATTGGTATTGCTGGGGTTGCCGTCGAGAAGAATTGTGTAAAATATTAACACGCTACATTTATTTTAAAGATGAAATATTAATGATTTCTGCACCTGTAACAAAACGGGCGGTAAAAGAGAATGTGTCATAATCAAGAAGTTCTTAAAAATAAAAACATTAGTAAAAACTGACAATGAAAGACCATTTTTAACATTTCATGGTGGAAAATGTAGATATTAACTCACATACAATATGTAAAATACCACCTGAAATTGCTAAATATCTGAACCTGCCAGATCCTCTAGAATATACGGGTACTGCTTTCGCAGAAATAGTGTCACTTTGTTAACAAACAAAGGAACTGATTTTTTGTTTGTCAAAAGTCATAGATGTTGAAGATCTTTGGTAGTTGCGGAAGGTTATGTTAAAGAATCGATCCAAAGTAAGATACATGTAGCATTTCGGAGCCAGACTCATCCAAGTTTCGAATGAGTGTATCAGTAAACGACTTAGGAATGAAAATAGTGTTGGAGTTTCTGGTGTTTCCATTTCAACCTGCAGTAATTGTACGATTACTGTAAATGTTTACAACAATAATAAAACATTTATAGTTACAGATACCTGCATCCTTGTTTATTAAAGCGTTACTGTTGCCTTTCTGTTTTTAATTATACGATTTTAAGCTTAGAAACTCAGTGCAGTACTTTTAGAAGACCGCGGCATCGTTATAAACTAGCTTAGAAACACAAAAGTGTTCTAGCTACAGCAACTAGAGGTACAAAACTTCTTATAGATGGCGCCGCGTTAATGAACTGCTATTTATTTTAATAAATTTCAGACTAATTTTGAACCTTTTAATATAGGAAACAAGTCAAAGTGCATTTATATTTGCTTTTTTATCTGTCACATGACTTTTTATATTATAGCCCGTATTAAATTAGATAATTTCGGTTAATTTTAAAGGTTGAAAAGTGAATGATTCTACGGGTTTACTTTAAGCGGTCAGTAATAAAAAAAAGGGGACAGTAATAAGATGAAGCGGTTAGTAATGGACCACTGTCCAACCTGTGGGGGAGCTACTATCGATTTAAACTATCAATGTGAAATTGACAACTTGCGAATTTTAATAAAGGGTCAAGAGTGTGCAACCATTTTTCTCACGTGCGTAGATGGTGAGTGAACGCAAGCTATAGGCGGAAACAAACAACACGTTTTCTTTAATGAGCATATTTAATAAATTAATTATTGATAACAAGTAACGACAGAACCAATAGAAAAATAGTAAGCATAACATTTATGGCATTAAAGTAAAAATTAAAAGTCGCATTGTCACGACCTTCAATGTTAAACGAGAAGCTGCGATGCACTAACGGAAGAACAACAGCGGATATTTCAAATACTGAGCAATAAGTAGTCGTCCTTTATCACGCACTCCTAAACTTCCGGTTATGGATATTCTGTAATTTTCGAGATATTTAAAACTATGAGAAACTTTTATTCGGTGTTTAAGTGTATGATTCATGGGAATGATCGTTTGACAAATGTGTTTTTTTGACGTCAAATCTTACTAGTAAGTGATCCTTGTTCACTTTTTCGTCCTTCAGCATCTCGAGGAGGTGATTGGAGTTCTTGGCGTATGTTTCCGCTTGTTCAGCATGTGGTTGGAGTTGTTGAGCCAGATATTTTGCCAGTTTTTATAGTGGTGACCCAATTGAGCTTTATGGTGCGCTATTCTTGTGGATTTTCGGTAGCACTTACAGTTTCGCACATTTTTCCCGTGATATCAGTTAATACCACGGTGCTGATCTTGCTGTCCTTGATTTTGGTCTTGGTGTTTTTTTTCAAGTAGGTTTTGGGATCCGTCGTTACCTGTTGATATGCTGCGTCCTGTATCAGTTGTCGGATCTTAGTGTCGTATCTTCCTTGTCCATTATCAACGTGGCGTGGACATCGAAGACTACGACACTAAGATCAGACAACTGCTACAGGACACCAACAGATATCTCAACGTCCACTCATACCCATCATCTGTTGCAGCTACAGATGGTTGTAAAAACACTGGTGACGAGATTAACGAGACTCACGGATTCCGCTCACAAAAGACCCTTACAGTAGCTCTACTAGAAAATGTATTTACACTTCCTTGTGTAAGGGGAACGACAGGTAAGATTGTGAAAATCCTCGGCAAACACAACATAAAGACAACATTCAACAAGGACAGAAAAATATCTTCAGTGCTTCCAACACCGTAAGCCAAAACAATTTGGAGGATCAAGGAGTGCACGACAGGTGTACTTAGGACAAGCAAACAGACCGATCAACGTTCAAAGAGAGGAACGCAAAAATGGTGTGGAGAAGAATAAAGATACATCATCTTTGGCCCAACACGCCAGCAGCACATTGCACAACATAGCTTTTAAAATAAAAAGATGATAGCCAACGTTACTCATGTGGTAACAAGAACGATTCGAGAGCCGATAGCACACGTACACGCACACGCACACGTACATGAACGCGCATGCACTCACACACACACACACACACACACACACACACACACACACACACACACACACACACACACACACACACACACACACACAAACACACGCATGCACGCAGGCAAGTACATTTTTAATTTTAAAGGTGCAACTAGTGATTTAAATTGCCATCCCTGTAGGGATGTACTTTTGTGCGTTTATTCTAGATATAGTTGTGTATGTGTAAATTCCTTGAAGTTACCTTATTGCTACCTGAATAAATTTACTGTTTATTGTATTTTATGAATACCTTAACCTACATTCTTGTTTTTCTATTTACTTTATTGTTAACCTAAATGTTGGCATGATTGGTTGTATAACGGCCACATGTTTGGTGTCAATTTTTATTCTGATTTATTTGACGCAATTGTGGGAGTGATTTTACTGTTTATTTTTTTATTGCGTTTATGTGTAGTTAAACTGCTTTTCATTTTCCTTCTGTTACTTATAATTTTGTACGCATTTTAACCTGATTTAATAGTAGTTTTTTATATTGACATATTGAACCTTTTCTTTGTTTGTTGTTCTATAATTTATTAAGGTACTTGTAAAATTGATTATTTATTAATAAACTGGGTTTTCTTGGTGATTCTTTCTCAGTTTCGTAAATGAACGGGTTGAACTATCATTCGCAAAGTTCGTTAATTGTAATTTGAGTAGTTTTATTGTTCGCAGAGTCCCATTATGCCGCAACAGTTGATATCCAATCCTATCTCATGCATATATCCATACCTCTAGACGGCCAATTGTTTTTGTTAGATTTGAGTTTTGGGAATAATTCAATATTAGACTTGTAAATCAATTCTCATGTTTTAATTATTGCCAGGAAACTCATTGTAAGGCAAACAAATAATTTGAGTAAGAGAAGCATTATTACCAGTAACGTCAAGATACGTCCATTAGCGATTTTTTTTCTTGAATTTGCATCATTACGCATAAGTTCAATATCACGCTCTTAAAGAGCTAATATACTACTTTCTTTATACGTTACGTTGGTTATTATGCTCATTCCGTTAACCTCTTAACTGCAAAATTGGGTTGACGCACATTATAAACAGCACTCATGTTTTATATTTTACTCTTTTCATAACATATCGTTGCAGATTTGTATTAAGCTATTACTTAATTCTTGTACGATGGGGTAGACTGGGTACGTTTGAAACAAAGGTCGGTTGAAGCAGAGTTAATACTTCCCTAACCGTTTGCGGTAAGGTGAGTGATGCAAAAGACCAACCATGCGGACAACAAGTCCGAACACGAAATTAGGTGTTGCATCGCTCACAGCGCGCTGCAGTTGTTTATAAGAGGCCCCATTGTGTTTTGATAAGCGGAATTAAGTATTTTGGTTCGAATATTTTGCAATTATTATGGCTTTTATTAAAGTGAGAGTATTAAGCGCTTTTTTGTGTTTGAAATGAAGCTTGTAAAACATGGCAGCGTGATTAATTTTAATGTGAAATGATTGTCACCGTTACATAAATTGTTATGTATCTAATGGGGGGGGGGGGGGGGTTGAAACATTTTTGTGGGTACGGTTGAAACAATACATTTATTTCATTTTCTTGTTTTCTAGATGCCCAGAGTGCGCGCAAGAAAGACTTCAAGGGGCAGGTTGATTTATCGAGGTACAAAGTTGCGAAAAGCGGCAGAAAACAATGAAGTGAACCACTCTTTATTCCTAAGATATGTACCAAAGCGAGATGCATCTGGCGACGAAGAAAATCAAGACATGGGGTATAAAGCACACAACCCATTTTTGAATGAAGAAAAAGAGCGAGAGCATTCTAAATATTTAATTCGATGTGCAGATATATATTTCGACGTATCTAAGGACGCAAGAAAATTGACATACGAACTAACCGTCAAGTATAACTTATCACGACTTCGAATTTGGGATTACACCGAGATAGCTGGCGAAGAATGGTTTCGGATGTTTATGAGAAGAAACCATAAACTCTGTACGTGCAGCGCAAGCTACAAGCCTCTCAAGAGCGACTAGCTTTAACAAAAGCAATGTAGATAATCTCTACGACGATTTGACCATTGTCATGAACCGTCATAAGTTCGAGACACAAGATTAATTAATAAATTAATTTACAACTTAAATTAAATTACGGGTTAATTTTTAATTTTTTTATTCATTTAATCCATTGACACAATTTTCATTCACTCTGTATATAAAATTCTCATTCACTCAATATATACAGTTCGCATCCATTCATAATGTGCAATGTTCCTTTCATTCAATATAATATACAATTTTACTTAATCCATTCATACATTTTTTATTGTCCTGTTCATACAATCCATCTTTTCAACTTAATTTTCTAAAATTCTAGCTTATGATTATAAAAAAAGTAGGTTCCTTTTATTAAAATTTTGGTTAAAAGTGGTAGGTGTCACTACTGGTATCAAAATTAAATAAATAATAATGTGTTTTCCTTGACATTCTACCGAGATATTCACATCATTAGATGTTTTGATCTAACTTTGGTGGAAGGGATAATTTTCTTACACGTTGGTTAAGCTTTTTAATTTGGTTAAGAAGAGTTACGCTAAAACTAACCGGAATTATATAAAGAATTTCTATTAAATTACGTTAAATAAACATCCAGGAGAAAAGGAGACTACATTGTTTGTAAGTAGTTAAACCACTTTAGAATTTATTCGCTACAATTAATACTTCCTTTTGGTCTCCTTCGAAGAGCTCAAAACTTTAATATTCACCTTTTGTTGTATTGGTTCACCATCACATTTGTCGTACATTATAGCTGTTGGTATCGTGTCGGTCTGCAGTCGCTGTTTTAGAAGACCAAGAAAAAAAGACCTACATAGAGTTCGTCCGCTGCCACCTTTAGCTATCAAAACATCTAGGAGCAGATAAGATAATTCGACTTACTTATCATTTACATTCCCTCATTATCGTATCATGAATACATTTTTCTTCCCCTATAATATATATATATATATATATATATATATATATATATATATATATATATATATATATATATATATATTATATATATATATATATATATATTTTACTTACCTACCACGTGCATTTACGTTCCATTCACTATCATGCCGTTTAATTCATTCTTCTTCCAACTGATGAAATAGGCAAAACTACAGTCTAAAAGCCAGATAGAGTGATAGCTAGGCGTGGTGCTCATCAAATAGATTCAGTAACTTCAGTGTTACCTGTGCTAAGTATTTTTGTTTGATTTATTACTAATCAAAATCAATAGCATTGTTAAGAGAAATATTTTCTTTTAGTTTGTTTTAAATTATAAGTACGTACATTGTAGATAATTGTTAACTAATCATATTGTCAGAGACGACATTGACGGATAATTAGAAATATTGTTAAGTTGTGTCTTTAAACAGTGAATACTGATTTATATTGTTAGTCAGTGCCATAATTGTTCTTAAAATTGAAATAAATTACAAATAAAACATGTTATAATATTATCTTTTGTATTATTTGCATATGTTTGAACTGATGGCCCAGGCGCTAGGTGTGGTTGAGTACACATGAAAAGAGTCAGAGAATTTGGCTTTTAATTTTGATAAAGGGGACCTAGATGAATGTAACAACCCATGTAGGTAATGACGCGACCTACAAAAAATATTATTAACAATTTTATTTTATCTTTATTAATTCTTAATTAATTAATTAACTTAATACAAAGACTGTTAAGGTAAATAGACTACATAAAAAATGTAAATGTTGCTCAATGTAGTGTAATTAAAATTTATAATTCACTATTCTTACATGAAGGCATGAAATTGTTAAAAAGCTTGAAAAATATTATTTATGTATTAAATAGTCCTAATGAGACGTCGAAAGCTACGTGGCGTGGCGTCTTGGTGAGACTGCATGGCAGTCTAGCATTATATCCACAATGCCATGTTTTCGACTATCCAAAAATCTTAAAACTCGTAATAATTATAGTATTACTTAGCATGGTATATAGTTAAAGTTTCACATGTTTTAGTATTATGAACGCATATTTTAGACAGTTTAAAACGGTTTAAATTGTAAGCACCTGATATGAGTACAATCAGTGTCTTGAAATTAAACAGCATTCTGCATTACAATCAAAATAGCAAACGATTAAAAGTTACTATTTTATTTTCTGATCACATTGTTAACGGGAAAATGTTAATTTATTTTGTATGGTGAAATGCCGTGCTAAAATAATATTATCAATAAGAATGAAGAAATTATGGAAATATATTTGACCTACGACCACTTTAGAAAATAGTCAAATACACACGACACACAGCCTCGGTAAATAGCTCATTACGCACGGTAATCAAATCGCACAGTTTTCGGTAACAAAACGCATACTTTGAATATATTAACAAATGAAAATATTAAAATGTCATATGAATCGACAAATACTGCTAATATAATCAATAATTGTACAGTAACCACAAATAATTATTATATTCCGGCGTGTCATAATGGCATTATTAAGGATTTCATTTTTAGTGTCAAAATGACACACTTTATTGGACTGAGTACTATAACGAATTAATTATAGTGCTAAGTACTATAATAAAAAAAATGTGTAGGTATAGTAGGCAAAAATATTTAAATTAAGATACGTTTACACTTGGCGGAAATCCACTTGCCGTCACTAAAACTTGTTATTATGTAAATTCAAATGCAACAAGAAAATTTCATTAAACAAAAACTCCGGAATATAAAATTTTGTATAAAATAACGATAAACAACCATTATGGCACACGTCGTGTTATCAGACTCGGCTAACGCTTCGTCTATTACCATAATGATGGTTATTGTGATCCTTATAACACAAGTATCTATTATGTTTTTGATGTTAATTAAACCAATGTAGTAGTAATAGAACGATTTATATCCTATATGATCATCAAAGTTGTGAGACATATATCCTCTATAATTTTGTAAAATTGCTGAAAAATAAAATTGTTCAAAAATCTGAAGATGCAATAATATACAGGGTATCCCATTTGAAGAAATGAAGTACCCTGTCATAACTAGTTTTCAAACCTCTTTGTATACACGAAACGAACAACAAAAAACAACTAAAATCCAAAATCGACGCATTTAAGCATAATTTACTATATTTTTTTGGCACACTGTATATGGTCGTAGGTAAAGTATAGTACGTATTACGTGTTTACATTTACATGGTGGTATAGGTCTTCAGGCAAAGGCGTTTGGGTCATCAATAGAGAGCGAATGAGTCCAGAACAGTCTTCATAAAATTCATATTTGGAGCGACTTCTACTTGTACAGCACTATTCCACACATGAACTGGAGCCCAACTGCGAAGAACATCGAGGTTCACGCTATCGCTTGTAGCTGGAAGGAGTGCAATGTTCCATAACGATGCTGGATGAGTTGATATGATTTTGAATCTACTTTCGTTACACGTTAATCCCTTTTTTTAATGATCCTTAGATATACTCCTTCATATTTCATATAATCTTCATAAGTCAACTTAATTTTACCTAATTTCTCTAGCAAAAACTGTATTTTCCTCGGATTTTGCCTCTTTCAATGCTGCTTTCTTGGTTCCTATGTGTCACAGCCAGAATTGCTAGAAGAACACTAGTCACATGATATCTATGAGCTTCAGAGGCAATGTAACAGCCCAGGTACTCTTTTTTGTCAGAAGTTTCGATTTTAATCCATAGAGCCGAACATTTTATGTCGCAAAATTCTTTCCAAACCCGTATTCCCAAAACGAACAAATCAGTGTTAGGACTGTATACGATCACAACTGCTGTTGTGTTGTGGGTAGTAACGTTTCCTTGGGTTAAAAGGAAGTCTGGCATCAGCTTCAAGTGGTTACATTTCACTTTCAGCACTTCATGAATTTTACCTTCAAAACGCTTCTGCATACTACTTTCACACTTAAGAGATCCACCACAGTATGCTTTTGGGTACTACAACTCTATTGGAGAGGTATGATGAAATGATAATAATTAATTGGCGTTTGTTCTCGGGGACGCATACAAAGCTTTGCCATTGTTTTGGAAGTTTTGTACGAATTCCTTGGGTGGAATAACAAAGTGGTTCCTTAACACCTTGCCCCCTTTCTTGTTTACATTGCTTTGTCGTTGAATAACTCCTTCTCCCTTCAACACTTTGCATATTCTATTTGTCATGAACTCTCCTAAATTTTGCATGTTTCAAAGCTATTAAGCACTCTAACTGGAGCTGACTGCAGTAATGCCATTCCATCAATTACGTGAATTTGTTTGGAGGAGGATTAAGGCAAGTTATCAAAAACCACGCACTTAGTGTCATTCACGATTTCATTCATTAACAGCGATTTTGTCGGTTTCTTTAAGAGTTGGTCAGATATTGCTAGCGCTGGAGGATAATATAATAATTCGTGTTGAACAAGCTTTTCTATGTTATACAAGCGCTGAGCAGCAAAAAAGTGTATCTCAAGTCGTCGTGTTTTATTGGTATCTGTGATTTAATATGCGGCAATTTCTTGGCAATATTCATGATTAAAAATGACTTAACTGCGTTGCGTTTAATGGGAGAAACTATTCCCTTCTTATGCTGAACTGGCCGTTGTGTAATGAACTCTCTACATAGATTCCGGCCTTTTTCTTCAACTTCGTAGTCCTTGACCAATTGAATTTTGAAGTGGTCATCATGATCTTTGATGAACGAAATCAATCTCCAGACGTGCTTCTCGTCCCATGACAGTCTATTTGAACCCCATTCTGAATAGGTATAGTCTCCTCTGTCCCCAGTAGGATTCATAACTGTCCCACAAAAGGCGAATAGCATATCAGATATAGAAGCTTTATTTGTATACAGAATCAGCCATTTTTGGAAAGCATTACAGTTTGCTGTAATGCCGATAACCCCTCTAACAACTTTTGTAGACCCTATGAGTGTCTTTTCCAGCGCATGTCCAGTGGCCACATTTTTGAATTTTACTGGTCTTCTTTTTGTTGTAGTTGATGTGGTTGTATACGAAGAAGTACGAAAACATGGCTGATACTGTTATCAAGTGTAAGTCCCAAAGTCGATCTCGCTCAGTACGTATACAGGTCAATAATATTTCCTCCATGTAACAGTAGTGAGTCCAAAACGTGTCGTTAGTTCTGCACTTTTCGTCCAAAAAACGTTTAGATTGTCCATGTAACTAATTTCTTCAAACAGCAAATCGAATAATGCACCAGCGTCTTCACTTTTATTCATCAATGACTCTTGACGTTGTCGCACCAATTCTATAGAACGTGTGGAGCCTTCGTAGAACTTCACACATTATTTTCTGGGCTCTCACATCTCTGTTGTATTGCGTACCTCTATGTAAAGTGTTGTAATTTGGCCATACAATCCTGTCTCCATAAGTATGTCTGATATGCCACTGCCACTTAAGTATGAACCGATTATAGATAACCAACTTTGGCAAGGCGGGATGATCCTATTCTCAAAATTAGGCTTTCAAACTCATTGCACTGTATTTGAGCCTTCTTTGCTATTAAATATATGGCCATGTGACAAGACAAAACTTGGTTTTTCTGATTGATCTGTTCGTTTAAGTTTACAAAATGTTTCATGGCAGAATATACAAAATATTGATTAGTTGGAGGTTCTGGTACCATGGGGCAGAATGATACATTTATAACCGACAGGACAGATGTACTTATGGCCTGATTGAATGGTGTATATCCAGGATATAAAGCATTTTGAGGAGAAATGGTTAGCTCAGGCATGGTGTGTCCCACTCGGCATGGAACCCATAAAAAGTCAATCTTTTTATACCTTCCATAATCAATATTTATTCCTGACCCATCAGACAATAAACGTTTGCTAGCTTCCTCTACTGACAGTTTAGGGATGAAACTTTTGATTTTCTGATAACTCATTTGCCAAACATTTGTCGCTACTTTATGGTTAGCTATGCTAGTTGTAGAAATGCTATCGTTTTCCGAAAATTCGTCTTTATCAAACCATAGCTGTAATATGGGTGGTGTTTTTCCCATCAAGAATATTTTCATTAAAGTCGTCATTGTCAATAGCAATATGCAAAAAAGGATCTTTATTTATTACTATGTTAGAAGGTATTCGCACAAGTGCATTTTCACTTTTGGCTAAATTAGCAGCGGCAATATTGGTGTCAATGTGTATAAGTTGTTTATAGCTTATTGCATGGCCTAACCTGTTTAACAATGTTATCAGGTGTTTCGATCTCGTCACATTGTGAACGGTTACCGAAAAGCAATGTGTCTTGGTGCCAGGTTATTTAACATTTAACTGACATAAGTTTCCTTTTAGTTTGATTTGAGAGCTGATTGCGTGGCCTGATAATTTTGTTAAAAAAAACTATGTTTATGGGAAATCAAATGCTTCAAATTCATGCTTTAAATTGGATTCGTCACATTAAATTTATAAGTTTTAACTTCATCCTTTAGTGAATCGATAAAACTATTTGCACTTTCTTGGCTCGATACTCTTACCTGTTCTACAACATCCTCAACAAGTATGTTAATTTAAAAAACAGTAGCTGATTTAGACTTGTGGATGGGATGGGAAAATAATATATCTTCCCCATAGTGTTCTATCAATAACTTCCTCACCAATCTGTTTTCAAAAGTAGGCAATGAAAAACATTTAGATTGCAGTTCAGTATCAATTTCTAAAATCAATAAGTCAAATGCCTCATGAATTGATAATTTGGTAATACTTGAGTTATATTGTTGTACAGAAACTGTCGATGTACGAAAGTACTCTTTTTTACAAATATCATGGTATAAATCGTCAGCTGCAAATATATGATGTACTGACGTACACGTACTTAATTTCGTAAATACAGAATCTTGATTTTGTCAACTAATGTCAGTTTTTGTGCCAGTGGGACTTGCGAAAATCTACAAAGCAGCTACTTTTTTCTTAGTAACTTTTTGGCAAAAATACATTTGAGCATTAAAAATTGGTATTAATTTTATTAAATACATAAATAAAAAGTTTACCTTGAGTAGGATTTGAACCTACGGCCTGTACTTTACTAGAGTACCGCGCACTAACCATCTACGCCATCGAAATACAAGCCCCAATCGGTGTAAATTTTGTCTTTATGTATGTAGAACTGATGTAGATTCTAAATTTAATGAGATAACAATCAAATTACTTATATTAATGGAATGTGAGCCAACAATATCGCAAGGATTCACACATACCAAAGCAACTTGACTAATAGTAAATTATTATAAGTTTTGTTATGAACGAATAAGTTCAAAAGTAAGTATGTAATTAAAAATTATTATTAACTTTATTAAATAGTGTACCTCGAGTAGGATTTGAACCTATGACCTGTACTTTGCTAGAGTACCGCGCTAACCAACTGCGCTGTCAAGATTCAAGCCCCAATCGATGTATATTTTATTTTTATGCATGTAGAACTGATGTAAATTCTAAGTATATTTAGAATTTACATCAGTTTTAAATACATAAAGACAAATGTACTGCTGACATTTTTTTGGATAATAAATAGTCAATGGTTTGACTATTTAACTGAACCCATTCAGCGGGATCGTCACTTACATGCACTTGCTCTTGCTGCGTACCCAAAGCCGAAAATGTACCTGGCCGAGGATTAATATAATCTGTTCCTCACCCATAATTATTACCACTACCACTAGCAGCACTGACGATTTCAGTTGAAACATGTACATTTAAAACAGCGTCAATATCATCATTATCTAAGATAGTTCTAATGTTATAAGTAACATCGGGGTTTTCGGGGATACACAAAGTCTGTTCAGATTGAGGTTTTGCAGGCGCTTGTAAACTGAAGTAGTGTTCTAGTAGTTTTATTCAAAACATTTTCTTGTTTGCGTTTTTTATACTGCGCATCACTTATTTTTTTCCCATGTTCACCCATTATTGAATTTAAAAATTAAAAAGCTAAAATAGTGTTACGTATTTAATAACGATGGAAACCTTATGTAATTTATTTAATACAAACACAAAAGTTAACACGAAAATCTTATGCACTACGAATAACGATTAAATACAGAACTATAAATAATTAATACTTAAGCCTTTAATTTATCTCAGTACAATTCTAATTTATATTCAATGCTGCACGACCTCTAAATTCGCAATGAATCATCTCTGGAGCGGTTCCTTTTTACATGTAAACACGCACAGATGGAATAATCTAGAAGGAATATTCTAGATACTGAGTAACTCATCGCTGGACGACTGAATAGACGATAATGGCACTCTTTGATGTTTACCGCATCGGTTATTTTTAGCACACGGGTAGTTTTTTATTGCGTATGTAGATGCGTTACAATCAATAGTGATACAAATTGTAAGCGTATAAGGCAACGAACGGTACAATTGAAATCAGAATCCGGAATATAATACACCCACTGAATCAAAATAAAAAAGAAAAATTTGACTGCAGAAAGTTAATGTGTTCGGATTAATAAAGTAAGAATATTAACTATCCAGAGTACCTCCTCAACACATCGTCGACACTGTATAGTCTCAATGCAAACTTGCGGCAGTCTCCAGTCGGTTGTTTGGTCGGACGCTTTCACGTCTGAAACCAAACCCAAACAAAACAGTTCAAACATTTTAGTTTGTAATGAATACATTCATAACACAATCAAGGTAAGGTGAAATATGAGTGCAGTCGTTCCCGCCGTGTTTTAAACATAAGCCAAATGTATTGCAATTGAATAAAATTGTCAGATTGTTTTGGAAAAATTTATACGTGTGTATCCCATAGTATGTTTAATGTGTTAGAAAATGTTACTATAAAGATAAAAAATTAACTAGATTTTCATTTAAAGTTTTATTTACAACAATTAATTTTACTTGATTTAAATTTCTTTGTGTCCTCAATAAATTTTGGCGCCCCCTAAAACTTGGCGCTTTACGCACTTGTGTAATGGTAAATACGGCACTGTGTAAGTATAATCAAACATGAAAAGTATTTATCTAATAACCCTTTCAGAAAAAATATCTTCTAGATAGCTATTACCATACACAAGCACGTCCGTATTTCCATATTGAGAAAGGCGTGATATATGTAACGACCCAAATAATTGTTAGTAATGATTTGCCCGGTTAGAGATCGTGCGAACAGAAGTAAAGTTCAAAATCATTTTAACTGTTACACTTTTTTGTTGTGCTATACGTTCTACAGAGTGTTATTTAGATGATGAAAAGAACAAAAAAGGAATATCGAGATTGTATAAAGTGAGATCATGTTTATGCAAATTTCAGGTGTAACGAAGTAGTAGCACTTGTTAATTATAAAGTTGTATATTCTAAACCGTTTTCACTTATCTGATGAGAACCGGTAATTGATTCGTTATACCAGAGCGGCAAGTGTTATACAATAAAAAAAGTGCTTGTTACAAAATTTTTGTTTTGCTAGTACATTCTTATCTATTTTCTTAAATCTATTCAAACATATTAGTTTTAAAGGAATGCTACGTTCAATGATTTGTAATTATATATACAAAATTTTCCAATTTGGTATTCTTTATTATTTTATTTACACATGTCAATGTTAATAGTAGGAACTAATTTAGATTAATGTCTAAATTTGGTTGCTATGAACATTTGCTTTGCGCTACATAGAATTAATTTCGCTTTTTTGCATTCTTTCTCAATATAAATAATTAGGCTTCATTTTTAAAATTTAATTACGCTATGTAATTGTTTATATTAATTTTTTGATAGTTGATGTTTAATTATTAACAACTTAATTAATATTCCAATCCAATTAAGAAACTAATCACACCGAATATGTACACGAATTACTAAGAGAAAGTACAAATTGTTTTAGTGACGTTTGGACTACGATACAATACCTTATATATGCTAAATTAACTTTAAAATTAGTACCCCACAATATGTTAATATTATTATAACGATGATGATGATTTTCCCATTATTCCTAAGTGGGACATAGGGTTTGGATAAAGTCTCTCCAGTTCTATCTATTTTGCTCAGCTGTGCCATCGACATCTTAGTTTCATGATTGATTGATCTTTTCCATGTGGTCTTGGACTAACCTCTAGTTCTCTTTCCTTGTGGATTCCATTTCAGTGCTTGTTTTCATAATTCGTCTTCATTTTTTTTGAGCGTGTAGCCACGTATATTTCTTTTTAGTTATATCTTTATATATTTGATACTGGTTCGTTCGCTGCCACAACTCTTCGCTAGTGATAATTTCCGGCCACCATGCTCACAATATATTTCCCAAACATCGGTTAATAAACACTAGTATTTTATCTGTTAACACTTTTGTTAGAGCCTAAGGCTCAGAGCCTTATAAAAGCGTTGGCTTCACCATAGCATTAAACGCATTCATTTTAATTTTTATAGATAAGTTCGTTGCCCGCCACACTATAACTATTCAAACCTATAAATACTCCAGTAATCTTGCGTATTCTTTCACGGATATCTTCAAATACTCCCCTTTCCTCAGCTATAATACTTCCCTCACTTTTTCAATTGGTTCCTTTTCTATTAGTACTTCCTTTGGATGTTTAATGTTAATACACGTAAGTGTTGTCTTCGGCAAAGTCGAGATCCTCTAGTGTGCTATTCAAACCCCATCTCACTACGTTTTTTAATATTTCATCCAACAATATAATAAATAACATTGAAGACATTATGCATCCTTGTTTCGAGCCCGTATTTGTTACATTTTTTTCTGAAAATTTGCCATTATGTAGCACTCTTCAACTATAATTTTTGTAGCCTTCTTTCATTAAGCTTATACATTTCTCTGGTTATCCCTTGTTTTTTAGTGCAACCCAGTTACTGTCTCTATCCAGTTTATCAAGGGCCATTTGATAATCAATAAAAGCCAAGTATAACGGGGATTGGTATTCCATTGATTGTTCCGTTATTATACGTAGCGTCGTGGTTTGGTGTTGTTTGATCAGAATCCACTGTCACCCTGTGGGTAAAATTTAAGGACCATACGGTAGATTGTTTTGTTATAAATTTTTTTTTTATTTCGAATTTAAAAGAGTTTAAATTTTTGCGAGATTTTATTTGATCACATTTTTGTGGGTTTGGAGACATTTATACATGTCATTTTCATTTGTAAAATTACATTTCACTCACAGGTGATATTTGCGTTACAATTAAAGTAGTGTTAGAAGAGTTTTGTGTAGATAGGTATTCTCGTTATATTTAGTTTCCGGAATGTAGTTAGTTGAAAGAGAGAATTACATTTTTTTTCAATAATTAACAAATTGACGCATTGTATTTAAGATAGGTTTCTTCGATAAAATTCCGGTTAGTTGAAATTGTAATCGTATAAATTTCCCAAGGTTTGAAATTAAAAAGCCAGTTTGTTCCTGATAACGTCCACGTGTAATGAATGTGGTGCCAGATATATTTTTGAATATAGTATACCATATCACATTTATTAAATTTTATCATTGTACAACGGGAGGAATTTGTTTGAGCTACAATAAGGACTAAAGAAAAATAATTTAGCGATATTGTTTTGGTCGGTTATTGGGAAGCTGACTTTGCAGTTGCAGCATGATGTAATTTCTTTTTCCCGATTATTTTTGTATTGAGTAACGTTTTTGCCGCGCTTAAAATTTAAGCGATTTTTTTGATGATAAGCTAATTGAAGATTTATGTAAGATGGAAAGGGTTATATGGGAAGATGGCGAATTCTGAATAAGGTACTAATTAGTTCTGTTAGAGATGCCGTAGAGAGCAGAACCTACGCTTTGTTTGTTTGCGGTGATCGCAACATGTGTGAGAGGGGTAGTTATGAGATGGAATAAGTTATTACATACTGGGAGAGTATCGAATTACCGTGGAGTAAGTGATCTCCGTTTCCAATAAAAGGGATAGTATATTAGTTTACGACATCTCCGAGTTATTTTCTGTTGTGTACCGTGTGTCTAGGAGGACAAGATTTGGATATAGAAAGGGTGTTCGTGTTTTTCGAAACGCTTAACCTTTATTCTATGGACCTGCTGTAACGCATATTTTTTTGTGGGGATTAATTTATCGAATTCCTGTTGACGAGGTATTTTATCGTATGTTGCGCAGTTCATACAAACAAAACACAAACTCGCTGTAAATATTGTGATATTCAGTACTTGTATATGGTAGGGTAATCAAGTTTTATGGAAGTTTAAGTAATAATGTAAGGTACAACCAATTGTAAGATCAACCAAAACTTATTGAAAGGAGAAGTATTCACGGAGTAAGTGAGTCGATGCCATCTTCTAGATATCCTAGGTGCCTGTATAAGAAAGGGTCTGTTCCGAATACAAGGTAAACCTTTTTGCGTATTTTGTCTGCGTGGTTGACAAATTTTAATAAATTCTTGTGTATTATGTTTTTTTTTATTGTATATGCCGGCGTTTGAATACCCTGCGTTTTGTAATTCAAGTTTGATTTTTTCTGGTATCGTTTAAATTATAATGCAAGTGTATCCATTCGTAATATGATACTAAATTGTTTTGTGTTTTTTTAATTTATTATACTGACGGATTTGTATTGAAATTATATGTGATTATGCATTGCAGTGAGAACGCAATTTTTTTTGTCATAATATTTTGTTATTTTGGTATTTCAAATTTACAGTAATTTTAGTAAAGAGACCAATACTGACACCAGCTGGTTTCACAGCTTTTTAGGCAACTAGGGGATGAAAACGTATAAATTGTGTTATTTATTATTATTCATATATATATATATATATATATATATATATATACATAGGGTTAAAATTATTATTATCTCATTATATTTAGAATTTACATCAGTTCTACATACATAAAGACAAAATTTACACCGATTAGGGCTTGTATTTCGATGGCGCAGATGGTTAGCGCGGTATTCCAGCAAAGTACAGGTCTTAGGTTAAATCCTACTCGATGTAAACTTTTTATTTATGTATTTAATAAAATTAATAATAATTTTAATTACATATTTACTTTTGAACTTACTAGTTCATAACAAAAACTTATAATACTTTAAATTTAGTCAAGTTGCTTTGGTATGAGTGAATCCTTACGGTACTGCAGGCTCACATTCCATTAATATAAGTAATTTGATTGTAATCCCATTATATTTAGAATTTACATCAGTTCTACATACATAAAGACAAAATTTACACTGATTGGGGCTTGTATTTCGATGGCGTAGATGGTTAGCGCGGTACTCTAGCAAAGTACAGGTCGTACGTTCAAATCCTACTCGAGGTAAACTTTATATTTATGTATTTAATAAAATTAATAATAATTTTAATTACATGTTTACTTATGAACTTACTGGTCCATAACAAAAACTTATAATAATTTAAATTTAGTCAAGTTGCTTTGGTATGTGTGAATCCTTGCGGTATTGCAGGCTCACATTCCATTAATATAAGTACTTTGATAGTAATCTCATCATATTTAGAATTTACATCAGTTCTACATACATAAATACAAAATTTACATCGATTGGGGCTTGTATTTCGATGGCCAGATGGTTAGGCCGATACTCTAGCAAAGTACAGGTCGTAGGTTCAAATCCTACTCGAGGTAAACTTTTTACTTATGTATTTAGTAAAATTAATAATAATTTTAATTACATATTTACTTTTGAACTTACTCGTTCATAACAAAAACTTATAACAATATATACAGGGTGTTTAGACATTGATAGAAAGTTTTCAAGTAAAACCTGATTAGTAATATGAAATTATTTAATGGTATCGCCATCTAGTAATGATTTAGCAAAGTATTATGGAGTTTGAGATATCGATAAGTTTGTGTTTTTGAAGAAAATTCATGTTTTTTAGCACTTAAAGCAAGAACTAAGGAAAATGGCATAATAATTTTTAACAATTTAAATTTGGTTTATTGACCTACACTCAAAAAACGGCCATTTTGTTCTGGTGTAAAATTATGTTTCAGAAACTTTCTCTGTTTTATGGGTGTAAATCAACATTTCTAGAGGGGAAGTTTTGCTTCAAAAATGATTTCTTTATTTGATGAAGTAATAGAATCGCTATTGATTGCGGATATAAAAATATGTTGCTTACACCCACATGGTGAGTTGGCTCGCTTTTCTTCAAGCTCATTATAATTAGAATCTTTCTTTTAGGCTTAAACTATGATATACAATTTGAAGGAAATATATTTAACCAGTTCGTGGTAAATTATTACAACATAGCTCGTCTTCGACCTATAGAGGTAAAATAACGTTAGATGAACAAACTGATATTTTATCCCTTACCTTTTTCTAGCTTTTTTTTCTGTTTGGGTATTTTCGTTCTGCGTTTTCCTTCTTCGTGTACTGATTGCTGTTAAGATTATTCGTTATGTACCTTTCGTCTCGCTTTTGATATTGCTACGATGTGCTCAGAACTGGGAATGAGCGTAACTGACTACTGGTAGCTGCCCTGCAATAACGAGGATGGAAATTAAACTGTACTAAATAAAGCACACGTACTCGTCCAACAATCAGGTTAGGTCTTTCCTTATCTCTTGTATCAATAAATATTACATTGTCAAGTTTATTTCCTGATTGGTTACGTACACCTGCAGCTCCTATAAAAGATTAATTGCATTTATATTAACTATATTATAAATTATTTTTACTGGACCTGTGTTACAATTTCACGATCATATTACTATCCGAAAACCTTTCACCTTTATAAAAACTTCACTAACGTAGAATTGTTATAACTGGATGAATCCATTAGTAAATAATTTGTGCACATATTTAACCAGATTTAAAGTTATTACTATTGAACTTTTAAATAAAATACACAGTGATGTGTTAGCATTTAGCTTTCATATTTGATACTATCTCAAGACCCACTGTTTACGCTATCGTGCGCAGGAAGAATAACTAAAAGCATAAGTTGTGTATATATCTACCGGGTGTCTGGGTCATATTAGTTATACTATGTTTGTTAGCTATTTATACATTTGCTTGCTTTAGGAAAAGAGTGTTCAGATCATTGGTATCTAATCTTACTTGATGAGTTTCTCGTATATGCATACTAAAACTTATAGAATGAACTGAACAGGCTTCTCCGATTATTTATATATCTAAGAGTGTTCAGATCATTGGTATCTAATCTTACTTGATGAGTTTCTCGTATATGCATACTAAAACTTATAGAATGAACTGAACAGGCTTCTCCGATTATTTATATATCTACTTGAATTTGTCATTGTTAAAGGGGGGATTTGTGCTTGTATATTGTGAAACGAAAGGCAAGTAAAACTCGCGACTTGCGTTTTATTTTCGCAATTTTGCGGCTTTCATATAAAGCTTAGAATTTCATTGGTATTTATGTGAACTTCGCGTAAATATTTTTGGAATAGAATTTTTAGTAGTAGAGTAGTTTAGTTTTGAGTGAACGTTTTGGTTTCCTGTTAGGCCAATCTAAGACCTGTTCAAGACGGTGATTATATAATTTTGTGACATAATTACATTTCATTTGTTTGTGCGCTTACAACATGTTATTTAGTGTCTAAAGCAAAAATATAGAAAAGAAAACATGTTTAGTTTGGTATGTACTTTACTTAATTGAGTAGTACATTATTAATTTTATTTATTAAGAAAGGTTAGTTTTGGGTGGGTGGGTGGTGTTTCCTTAGAAGCAGGTGGTATGGTTCCCCGGAGCACCAACTGCATCGGGATCCCAGGCGCCGGTGTAGCTTCTTGTGGATATTACCTGTAAATGGATAGAAAGATTATTAGTATTTTTTTGTTTATATTTGTATGTTGAGTTGTATTATATTGAATAGGAGTTATTTTGATGTGTAATTTTGTGTAACGTGTGGAAAATTGTGTTAATATGTAAAAGATAAATTTATCGATACTGTTACCTATACTTATTCCGGCATACCTGCTCATTGCCGTTCCGGAAGTATTTACACGAAAAGGGCAAACACCTCCTGACCGTGTGTGAGGAGGATTACTCGCCACAGGACAGTCCTAGTTTGTGCAGAAGCTAAGGCCGCTGCCACCCGTTGGATGACAGATAGGATCTTCGCCATATCTAAGCCTTCGAGGAAGCCGAGAATAGCGTCGATTTCTAAAGTAGGTGAAGCGGGAGGTTTTACGTCTGTGGTTTCCGCCGTATTCGTTACTTCAGCCATCTCGCTATCTCTCGCCGTCACTTTGGCGTAACTAACGCCTGTTCGGACTAGAGAGGGTGCCGCTGTAGGCGGTGTCCTCTTCTGTCGCTTCTGAGGTGGATCTTCTTTCGTTGCGGGAGATGTGATCGTGGAGCTTCTGTCCTCTTCCATTGCGAGAGACGTGGGTACCTCTGGCAACCCCTGAAGTTGGCTGAATGATCACCACCGCGGTGAGTGCGGGGGTTTGGTGTACTCACTGGAGTGGTGGTGTCCTGCACACTTGACACAGCGTACCGGCGCTCTACAGCAACGGTGACACTGTCCGATGCTTGGTCTCCGCCTCAAGCCTTCAATGGAGACACGTAGACGAGCCACGTCCACCTGCCGGGCCTTCTTAAAGTCCTCTTCGGTTGGTAACTAGACCAGCATAAACGGGATCGGTTGCCTGGTTTCTTCAT